>OX578134.1:28884405-29484405 GCA_951213105.1 Amaurobius ferox
GGATTCTGCACACCAAAATATTCTTGACCGAATAAATGTGAAAGGCGAATTATTCAAAAATTTACATTATTCAGGGGTTGCTTATTGCGAGACCGTTGATTTTCAATGGGTATTCGGCTAGTATATACTAATTTCCAAGTACCCGTCTGTCTGTCATGTTTTTTTAGGGCACTTCCCGAATAAACTTGCAATCTGGTGCATTGGTCGATCTTTCGATAAAACCCCCTGGAAAAATCGTATTTTCCGAAAATTTTCTGAAGAGAGATTGCTCCACACCAAACGGTTCGAAAAGTGAAATGGCAGAAAAGCATGCTTTGCGGTAAGATAGAGACTTCAAATGTGGTGTGTTGGTAAATCGTTCGAAAAGAAGAAAGTGTGCAATTTCAGATTTCCAATATATTCTATTCAAGGGGATGCCGCACACCAAAATATTCGATTTGCTGAATAAATGGAAAACGGTTCCTTTAAAAATTGATAGAGGCTTGAAATTTGTTATATGAGCTAATCATTGATGAAAACACCCAAGACGAATATAGTTTACAAAATTGTTCCTTTAAGGGGGTGTTCCAGAGAAAAACGTTTGAAAGGTGAATGCATGATAAAACATTCTTTGGGATGAGATAAAAATTTCAAATTTCGTGTACGAGTAGACAGTTTGGAAGGAAGAAAGTGTATAGTTTCAGTTTTCCAATATTTTCTACTTTAGGGGATGCCGCACACCAAAATGTTTGATTTTCGTAATAAAGGAGAAACGCCGCTTTTAAAACGTGATAGAGGCTTGATATTTGATATATGGGCTTCTTAGGTTTTCATCTGATAGAAAACCCAAAACGAATGGAGTTTTTCAAATATGTATATTTAAGGGAGTTGGTATTCCACACAAAAACATTCGAAAGATGAAATGATAGAAGAAGAATGCTTCGCGATGAGATAGACACTTTAAATTTGGCGTACGGGTGAATAGTTGGAAAGGAGGAAAGAAAGAATGTGTGCAATTTCAGTTTTCCAACATTTGCTATTGTAGGGGGTGCCGCTCACTGAAATGTTCGATTTGCCGAACACACGAAAAACGCCTCCTTTATAATATGATAGAGGCTTAAAATTTAGTATATGGACTAATCATTTGACAAAAAATACCAAAATAAATGCGGTTTTTCAAAAATGTTCATTTAAGGGGGTGCTCCACAGAAAAACGTTCGATGTGAGAAATTATGAAAATGCATGTTCTGGATTAAGATAGATACTTTAATTTGGTGTACGGATAGATAATTTGAAAGGAATAAAGTGTGCAATTTCAGTTTTTCAATATTTTTTACTTTAGGGGGTGCCGCACACCAAAATGTTCGATTTGCCGAATAAATTAGAAACACCTTCAAAATGTGATAGAGGTTTGATATTTGGTATATGAGCCGATCATTTAATAAAAAAATAAAAGAAAAGAGTTTTCATAAATGTTCATTTAAAAAGAGTGCTCCACAGAAAAGCGTTCGAAAGGGGAAATGATAAAATAGTATGCTTCTGGATGAGATAGATACTTTAATTTGGTGTACGGGTAGATAATTCAAAAAGAAGAAGTGCGCAATTTAAGTTGTTCAATATTTTCTTCTTTAGGGGGTTCTGTACACCAAAATATTCATTTTTCGAATAAATGTGAAACGCGAATTGTTCAAAAATTTACATTATTCAAGGGTTACTTATTGCGAGAGCGAGACCGTTGATTTTCAACGGGTATTCGGCTAGTTAATACCTCTAAATCTATACAACCTTTTCAGCTGGCAACAGCTCTGTTTTATTTCAACGTTTTATTTCAACTTTGTCTTAGTAGGTTTAGTTTTGAAATTAAACATGCCGCGCTCAGTGACCCAGTTTCACAAAATTTATAAAACTTCGCAAATTTAAAAGTTACTGGGAATTTTGAAAATCTCTGTGGTAATCGAATTCAGTCATATCACATTACCGACTTTTTCAATATGTAAAAATTTGCTGAAACTTCACGAAACTGGTCCACCAGTGTTAATTGCTACACTTGTAGCTCGATTACTTGCCTTCGAACTTGCCTTCGATTACTTGCCTTCGATCAGCGAGTTCTGCGACTATCCACTTGGTCATTGTAGCCTCGTACACGAACTCAATCTGCGGAGCTCAATCTCTCTGAATTCAATCTTCAAATTTGGAACCGAATTCGTTATGTGGCAGCTTTTGTTTGTCACTACAAAGGTTTCTAACATTGGAACACAGATCTTATTTCCCTTACTGCTGGTGCAAATATCAGCTATTTAGTGCTGAAGAGCACTTAAAACATCAAAATTGGTCCAACGATTTCTGTCTCTCGCTAACTTTAGATGAGTTCCCTCGCGACGACTATTGTAACAAAGTAATTATTGTTAAAAATGACCATTTTGGGTCTCATGAACCTTTTGATAACAAGCCTTATTAAGACAAGCCTTATTTTTGACTCTCACAAAACAGATCTAGTTAAAATTTCAAGGTTAAAGTTCTGAGATTATGCTAACGCTAGTATTAATATTTCGCGATAAGAGTTACTGACATCTCTCTTAACTTACTATGAAAATATCTGACGTCATCTCTGAAGGCCAGCAACGTCCTCTGGGCCTGCTCTGTAAGCATCGGGGGCTTCCCCCGCTGCCCCGATGCATTGGGGCCCTTGCCGATCGCCGCGGCCATCGAATGGGATACGCTCTCCTTGAACCATGTGTTGATGATAATGTTGAGGAAGCCAGCCTCTTTATCCACTTGATGTAATCGGCTTCCCAGAATAATGAGGGCCACGAAAGAAAGACCCTGAAGAGGAAAATAAAAATAATTAATTTGAATGTTCAAACAATCAATTTTTTAGTAACAAACTGGAGATATTATTAAATACAGTGCAGATCTCACATCTGAAGTGATTCATTTTGAATGTATTGATTTCTCACTTAAACTAATTTTATACATATAATTATATTTATTAAGTAAACTAATTTTATTTATTTTCATAACAATTATGTCTGTACACATATTTTTGTTACACAACTATTACCTCCCATATATTGTAAATAGAAAATAATGGAATTGAAAATTGGATGTCGAGTTTTCGGCGAATTTACAAAATACTTTTACTTTTGTGAGATTATGTGTGTCTGCGTGTTTATGCCGGCGTAATGTACGTATCTTACTCTGATTTAATAACCATCAAATAAAACTAAACTTCATGAAATGTGGAAGTTAAGTCACTTATACATTACCCTGTTGCTGGTTAGATTTTGACTTGATTTAAAAATATAGAACTAGCTTTTTCATTTGAAGTTGCACGCAAATATCGCACGCAAAGTTTCACGCAAAGTTACATAAGCTTAAGTGTATGAAACAGATGTTCGTTATTTTGTACACATTTTTTTATTACAAATGGGATCGATTACTGCAGGATCAACCGTTCTCGAAATACGTCATTTTGAAGGATTTTGGCGACTTGGTGCCATTTTAAAATATGCCAAATAACAAAATAAAAATAAAAATAATTTTAAAACTGCAAATTCGATATAGTTTCAAATAAGGATTAATGTAGCTCAAATTAATGTATGTAATGAAAGAAAAAGTATGTTTCAATCAGTAAAGAAAGTTATGTACGACCCATATCATATATTTTTATCTTGATACATTTTCGATGCTAATCATAAAATGTATTTATATAATAAACATTTAATATTGAACTAATATTAGTATTTTGCGATATAAAATGACGAGCCTTCACTGAAATCTTCCTAAAAAAATTAGAATCAATCTATAGATTGATCTGAATTGATCTGAATATCTATAAAGTGATACACCGATTATATGCGTGTGTAAAATCGGTACGCAGATATGATTAATATCCAAAAATTTCAATTTAACAGTTTAGTAAAATTGAATTCGAAACCATCGTCATAAGGAAAATGGGGTAAACATTATTTATGAAGAAAAATATTTTCTTAAGTCAATCACATAACCTTTTCATGTGTATTGCATGAAAGAGAAAAATGTGCTTTCTCAAGGATTCAAAATTTTTTGATCATGTTCTTATTCTCAATATGGAAAACATATTTCACACTTTCAATCACCTTCATCTTGTAATACTAAAGCTCACAGAAAAACATGTTAAAAAATTTGATGCGGACAGCACATGACTTTCCCTGCAGTTTTATATCCATTATCTTTTTTTAATTAAATTTAATTCACTTTTAATTCAATTTTCGTTCTCATTTGGTAACTGGACTTATTTTTAAAGATGGCGTAGAGAAAATACGAAAAAACTAAAACATCTCGAACGGCTAGTCCTGGTGTAATGGGGTTGGTCTTATTCTTTTCTCCGTTAAATATTACTTATGAAACAAGCATTTAATGGATATATTTGAGCATACGTATTTTTTTTTATTTCAGATTTTGACGAATTTTGCGTGCCATTTTGTAAAAAAAGGCAGGTTATTTTTTTCCGAATCGTACCAAAATCTAATCAGCACCAGGGTAACCCACAAGCTACTCATCTACCGAATTTTGTGAAATTCGGTCCATCAGTTTTTCAGCTAAAGTGGATACAGGCAATTCTTGCGGGCCATTTCGCAAAAAAAAGGCGGGTTCTTTTATCTCGAATCGTACTAAAAACTAATCAGAACCAGGGTCACACCCAAATGACTTACCTACCAAATTTTATGAAATTCGGTCCTTTAGTTTTTGAGTTAGAGTGGATACATACATTGCACATACAGACAGACAGATACACAGACACCACGCTAAAAATGATTTTTTCGTATTCTAGATGTCTCGAAACGTGTAGATCCGTCGCAAACTCGACTTACGATTTTCGGCATGATTCCAATATACTTTCCCTATACATTACCATGTATTGCAGGAAAAGTAAAAGCACAGTTTTTGACGTATTTATTTAATCTTATTTTAAGGTCTTACAATAAAAAAACATTATAAACTAGAACAGGTGATATAGAAAAGAAAGAAAAGTCCCAAAATTATGCGGCATGTAATAACTAAATTGTATACCCGTTCTTTCCATAAACGCCGATACAAAGCTTTTTCGAAATTATAAAAATACGCAGACAGAGAGAAACTCTACAACGAGCTAAAAAAAGCTTCACAGATTTTTCTTTATCTTTGCTATTCCACGCATCTTTCTTAAAGGGGAAGTCATGAAGCTTGATTTTGAAGCCTTGAAGTATATAATTTGAATCTTATGAAAATATAGGTTATGATTGTATCAGAAGCTTATGCTGAATGCCTGGAAAGAAGATCTTCATTGCTTGGAAGTGGAGAATCGTTAATCATGATTTTCGTGAGAAATAGAAATAGCGGCGTGCGTGGTATAACGAGTTCTATAATTTATTTCAGTAATGGAGTTACCGATTTTAAATTTACACGGAAAGACTACTTTTAAGACGTCACTTGACTCATTTTCTCATCTTTACGAGGCTCGGACTAAAAGTTAAAATTTGATTTCGATGGTTGAAGAAAGAATAAACCTATTTACTAAATGCATTAAATAAAATCAAACACAACAAATCATAGATTAAAAGGTCATTTAATATAAGCCATCCTTTATGACGTACAAATATTAAAAAAGGCCAGAGCGCTTTCGGGCATCACATCACCATACCCTTGATCAGTGGCTATAGCCACTGATGAAGGGTATGGTGATACCCGAAAGCGCTCTGGCCATTTTTAATATTTGTACGTCATAAAGGATGGCTTTTATTAAATGACCTTTCAATCTATGATTTGTTGTCTTTGATTTAATGCATTATTGAAGTTGATGTGTAACCACTTTAATTATTAACTATTACTGAAAACTACATTTTACGTCCATTATACAACGGGGTACATAAAGTGACATAAAACATCTCTTCCAATCACCCGCATGCAGCTTTAGTGTTCCTAATCCCGGGTATAACAAGCCACACACTCTTACCGAACATTATTATTAATTATTATATGACCTCTTAACAAAGCGGAAGCAATTTACAATCCTAGATCCTCCATAACAAAATACAAATTTCATATGGCCATCTAATAAAACACATCTGTCTTACGAACAGAGAAATTCGCGAACATTAAATTAATTTACTATTCTTGATTAATATTCTTCCCAAAAATCAATAAAGATTATCAATTTATTTAATTTCATTTAATTTTTAGAGATAGTGAATGAACGTCAACTGCACGGCATTTTCCAAAAGTAGTCGTTGGCGATATTTATAAACCTGACGCTAAATTCGCCAAATTGGCGGCATAATAGACAGACGGGTAAACTGCGCGAGTTATTGGGTTATATATACAAACTGCTAAGCAGTATGTTCTTGACAGTGGCGAAGAGCACGTACTGTTCTACCTGTTTGTTTGCCCAGAAGAAGAAGGGGACTTACAACGCCCTCAAAACAACTGTCTTCACTTTACTGACATATGCCTGCTTTATTCAAGGACGTTTTGCAAGTTTTTATATGTAAATGATCCAAAGATTCCAACATCAATACATGAAAACATAAACCTAGCTTCTGAGAAACATAAATTCTACTAAGCTTGTAAATCATTAGACTTCATATTTCACTTAAAAATCGCAATCAGACAAACACACAGACATCATTTTGAAATGATTGATTCAAAAATGCTCAGAACGTATAGATTCATCAAAATCAGATAACCGTATTTTAAACTCTGCTTCTCTTTTATAGTATAATGTATTGATCGTAAGTAAAAAAAACCAAGAAGGAAAATATTATTCTCATCATCAAGCGATCATTCATCCCAACAATAATTTCTAGCATTCGTTTTCCAAATTGGGAGACTATCTTCACTGGTAATAAACAATGTCACAAACAATCAAGGCATTTCTAATGGCAATTTATGGCAGCATCTGAATCTGAATAAATTGGTGTGTCCTTCATTAGAATAATCACTAGTAATTCCGAATAACGTCGAATGTCCAAATGCGCCCTGCCTGCCGGGCCAACTGATGACGGGTATCAGACCGAGACTGGCATCCTGATCACGGTCAACCGTGTACACTCTACCGGAAAGACAAGACAGTTTTCCCCCAGATGATGACTACTGATGAGTGTCGGATATGAGAAAGATGGGCGGTTTCAGAAGACAGAAGATTGATTGCATTTATTTTTTGAATATTGTATCAGTTTCAAAAGTAGAAATAATCTTTCTAATGCGGTACGGAAACTGATTACTGTAAAACCCTTGAAGCAATACCTTGAACTCTAAATCTATGTCATCCCTATTTCAAATCTAAAATTTCGAGTACAAAATTCAAAGCTCAGATCACTAGCCAGTGGCCAGTCAAGTCTTTAGCCACTGAGGTTTAGAGGGAAAATAATCATTTATTTTTACTTTCCTTATATACATAATGTATAAGGAAAGTATTGTGACGGGGTCGAAAATTCGAATTCGAGTTTTCGACGGGAGAGCACGTTTCAAGCATCCCTGATCACGTATCAAACATTTTTGAAGTGATGTTTGTGTGTGTGTGTGTGTGTGTGTGTGTGTGTCAGTGAGCCTGTGGAGACGATAACTGACGAACAAATGGACCGATTCAAACGAAATTTGGTATAAAAATCACAATCCGTAAACACTGGAAGTCTTTTGTTTTTATACGCAATCGAATGTTCAGAACCCCCCTAAATTTTCGAGTGAAATTTTGAAAAAAATCGTCAAAAAATCAAAACCGCTAATAAAGTTACGCAAATAGACATTTCTTATGTAATTTTTCATTAGAAAACGATTAACATAAAATTTAGAACGCTAACATGAACCGTTCTCGAGATATTGCACATTTTAAAAAAAAATTATCAAAAAGTTATATAAAATAAAAAAAAATACTTCCTATTGAGAAACAAATTCACTTTTCATATGTAATATCATGCGATAAATTGGGTGACATCATTCTCGTGGATCTAGCTCGTTCCATTCATGAAAAAAGATACTTTGTGTAATACTTTTGTATTTGAACGCCAATAGTCATTTATCTGCTGTGAGAATAACTTATTTCTCCGTCCATAACTCTTGGCGAGGTTTTGGCGACGAATTGGGCGGAATGTCGCCAACTTGGCGACATTTTTAATTGTTGCCAAATTAACAAAAATCTCGCCAAATTGATAAAAATGACGCCAAATCAATGAAAATGACGACTAATTGGAGAAAATTCAATATCTTGGAAAGAATATAAGTATCTACTATAAGAATAACATTTTTTTAACTGCATTATATAAGGAAAGTCATGTATTGTCCACATCAGATCTTTTAATTTCTAAACCAATTTTGAAATATGACATTTGATGTTCATTATGCTTCATCAAAAACGCAATCTTGTCTAAATAGAATTTAAGACAATTATCATTTAAAAGGCTAGATATTCCAGTTGCATTTTAACCTCCCTAATAAAGAACTTGTTTTACTTAAGCTAAAGCATGTTTCACTGTGGTGCGCAGCTGAAGTTATTTCTAAGTAATTAAATAAATTATTTTATCCTGATTCGTTAGTTTTATGTTAAAATAAAATCTTTATTTTATATCAAACCGATTATGCTCAATCTTCTTTTAAAACCATAGTTCAATACTTTTAATCAATAGACTCAAGAATCTTCTGTAATAAGAACTAACTAATATAAAAACTTATTAAATACAGCATACACACAAATATATAGATATCGGCCGGTCTCGGAAGCGGAAAACAGCCTTCTTCTTTAAGACAAATAAAAAGCGCAACCTCACTTATAAAAGAGGAATAAAAGAGAAATAAACCAATGAAGCAAGCAAAGGAGATACAAGGTACTGCAAATGAATGGTAAAAACCGCCGAGGAATGAACATGTAGCATAAAAGAAATGAACAGGTAAAGAAAAAAGTTGTAAGGGAACCGATATCAGAGCGAATAGAAACAACAGAATAGTAAGCAAACCTACTAAAACAGTAACGAAATAAAATGAATCAAGATGGATGCCATATATCATTTTGAAGTGGGTCATGTGATCGTTTCATATCATGGTCACTTGATCGTTTCATATAAGAGGTGTAATTATTATTTTAATTTTTTATTTAAAAAACTACTGAATATATTTCGCTGAATTTTTTTTTATATATTTTATGGAACAATTTGAATATTACCTAAAATTTTCGAAGCAATTTGTGAATTTTAAATCCGCTTAAAAAATGTTTAAAAAATTAGGTCCCATAGGGCTTAATGTATTTCAATTTTTCAACCCGGGTTCAATCCAAAACTAATTGGGCGATATTATTCATTTATATTCCCATAGGTCCTACAGACCATCTGTGAACAACATACTAAAATTTCATTTTGATTAAGTCATTTTTACGGCAGTTATAGTGCTAACGGAAGGACAGACAGACAGAATGAACAAAGTCATAAACACTTTTCAACTTTGTTGCAAAGTGTTAAAAAAAGAAACTCTTGAAAAATTCATAAAAAAAATTTTAAAAGAATACTCTGTGTTAATTGAACACTTATAAAAGATACATGTGTTTTCCATTTCAAGTCGAGTGGTATGTCACACTCTAGATATTTCAAGTTTAAATTACATGCAAACAGCGAATTAAACAATAATAATAAGCTGCTTATAACAATTTCATATCTAACTTTCCGTAATTTCTTTTCAATTAAATTGAACTGATCAAGATAACATAATAAAGAAAACTGCGGTTTGTGACATTAAAACAGTCAATACTTCCTTAAAGACAGCAGGCATATGATAATCAGGTGTCAAAATTCTGTCTTTTAACACCGACAAAATTTTGTCACATATGCCTACTTTCTTAAGTAAGTATTAAATGTTTTATTCATTAAAATAGGTTTGAAAAATATGGATGCTGATTTATTTATTAAAATATTCGGTGTATGAGTGTTCATTCGACTTTCTCGCACATTATTTAGTCTATAAGAAAACATTATAGTTTAAATATAAAATTTTATTTCACTTTAATCCAATTGTTCCAATTCCCTGATATTAAAATAAATGTCATTCAGAAAAAAACGACTCCAGAATTGCAGAATTTAAAAGAAATTTTTGCAAATTATCTATCTCGATGTGAAACTTTTATTTTTCAATTTATATTTATTTAATTGCATTTAAATTGTGGTCGGGATTTTGCTCCTATTGCAGATAATAGTATCCATGGACCAGTTTCGTGCTTATTATACGCTCGTCAGTATAGTATAATCGATACATGAAATGGTGGCAATAAAGATTGCTAGATTGAACTGGCTGTACGAGCTGCAACGCTCAAGTTTATACCCCCAGAACCCACGTTTTGTAGGTGGGAAAGCCGCGTGTATTCTACACCAGATTTTATCTACTTTTACCATAGAATAGTACGGTGTTCTAGTACCTACAACTACGAATTAAATATTCTTGACAGAAATACCGTTTTCAAGACTTCCTTATAAAGAAAATGTAAAATTCAAGGATGAAATAGAATAAATTGCAATATATATACTACTGATCACTTTTATGTAACTTTTTAAATATATTTATTCGAAAATCGTGCAATATCTCGAGGACGGTTTAAGCTAGCGTTCTAAAGTTTTTTGTCATTCATTGTAGAATAAAGAAATATGTATGACATTATTATTTATTTAACATTATTGAACGTCCTGATCGTTTCATGATTTTTTCAAAAACTCAATCGAAAATTTGGAGACTTCCCGAACGTTTGATCATATTTAAAATCAACAGGTTTCCAATATTCATGGATTGTAATAATAGTTCTAAATTACATACGAAACACTCCATTCATTATTGAGATATCGTCTCCACACACACACACACACACACACAAACAAAGAAACAAACACACACATTACCTCAAAAACGTTCAATTTGAGTCCAGAGATGCTTGAAACGTGTTCTTTCGTCGAACGCTCAAATTCGAATTTTAGACTCCGCCACAATACTTTCCCTATACATTATGTACGTAAGGAAAGTAATAATGCTAATTCCAGTGAATCTAGTACTAGTATAAGAGTATATGTGAAAATGTCAGCGGACTTTTGCTGTTCATAAAATAGTAGTAATAAAACATTTAGCAAAGTCAATTTGATTTGATGCACTGGTGCAGTGATTTTCAACCAGAGTTGTGCAAAATACTGGAATTTCGTAACCCATGTCCACAGTTCAACGAGAATTTGCAAAAAAATTTAAAAACCATTACAAATAACAGCATCCATGCATAGCATTCCGAAATTTGAAACTGGTTACTTGGTGTTACTGAAATTGTCGGTATTAGTAAAAGTTCATATTATTGTAACGTACAAAATGTTTTCTTGCTGCGATTGCAGGTATCAGTTAGTCCCTACCTTCGAGCGCATAAGAGGAAAACAGTTTTTTTGATGCTGTTAGCCTTTTCGTAAAGTTAGCCTTTTTGGCAGGATTTGTATGCAGGTCATTCAAGAGGCTAAATGAAATGTATCAAGACAAATTGACTTTAATAAATGTTATTTTACTACCATTGTTAAAAAGAGCAAAAATCCAACTATAATTTCACACTCATGCTTCTATCCTATTCTCTGGCTTTAGCAGTGTTCCTAATTGTAGCATGTCTTAAACGTACGTTTTATTCGTGCAAATTGCAAAATATCCAATCTTGTATTCTTTATGAAAAGGTCTTGAAAAATGCATTTTCGTCAAAATATTAAATTTGTACTGTGTACGGTACTGTACTATTGCATAAGAAAGTAAACGAAACCAGATATAACGATGACTTTCCCTACCTACAAAACGTGAAAAATTATTTTTGATACTTTGAGAGAATATTTTTTATTTCACGCCCATTTATACCGAAATATGTGCCCAAAAAATAAACATATATATCTTTAAGCGAATTTTTTTGCTAATTGAAATCATTTTCATACCCATGTCTAAAATATAAATAGAAATATCTGGAGATTGAGACCCCACTCGATTTTCTCATACATTCATATGCCAGATTAAAAATCCACTTCTATAAAAATTCACGTGTAAAAATCCACTTGTGATAAAAATCCAATATCAGAATGCAAGACATATTGCATCTTTTTGTGATTTTTTGTTCGGAGGTTATTCTTATAAAAATATTTGAAAAATTTCTTAAAATGATTATTTTTTTCAAATTTGCAACAGGTCTGTCATACCAATGAATTAATTGCATTTTGCTGATATACAGGGTGTCAAAAAAAAAAAACATGAACCAGGCCAATAATTGGAGATGTATTAGGGGTACCGTATACTTTTATATTCAGTTGTATAAGAAACCCCAGTAAGGAGACGGACAACTTTTAGGAGCTGACTCCTCCCCCCTTTTTAGTAGGGTACGGAGTCTGTGTCGCTTCCTGCTAGAGATAGGCAAAAATCGTTAATTAGAAAATTGTAGAGAGTTGCAAAATTAGTTAAAAGTATTTTTATCCTTCAATAAAAAATGGAAAGGAACCCTGAAAAGAAGTGTATACAATCTAACTCCCCCCCCCCCCCCCCTTCCAAATAAAACATCTATACAATGCAGCTCGATAAAATTGACTTTATCATATATAAAATACAAAATGTTGACCTTCATCAACGATGCATGCTTGCACACGAGTAATAAATGTCCGAGTGTTTTCCAATATCTACCTTTACACTGTTACCAGCAAATTAATAAAAATGTATTTTTTTAAAACCGTTATTTAAAAAGGCTTTTCCCATATTTTGCTTGGGTGACAAAAATGCTTAGTACTAATTTTGCAACGCTTTACAACTTTTTAATTTCCTATCTCTAACAAAAAGCTAGATATCCACCGTACCCTGCTAAAAAAGGATCAGCTTCCCTATAGTTTTCTCATCATATAGGTTTCCTATATGCTTCTGCATAAAAAAATTACAGTATAACCCCAATACTTATTAATCGAACTATTGACCTAGTCCATGACTTACCTTTACACTCAGTATGCTATATTAATACATCGAAATCAGACCAATCTACTGTTATAAATTAAAGTTTATAGAAAGCTTCTTGGAAAACATCATACAGTACAAAAAAATAGTGTCAAGCAATTTTCATAACAAAAACAGGCTTCTTCACCGGGACGGCAGAACAGCAAGTCCTACACTCACCAGAGCAAAATTGACACTCACTAGAGAGATACTGATCAAAAATTTGAAGTCGAAATTTCAATCACATCACAATACTTTCCCTATGCATTATACCATTTATATAGAAAACTAATAATTCATGTTGAGAATTGTGAAAATGCAGTCAGCGGACAAATGCAATTAAACTGCCCGCACGGAAGAAGCTACAGTAAAAATGTATAAATAACAGATGTTTACAACTGCGTAAATTAGCATAAACGCCCAGACACGTGACCTGAGCTTCCTAAGTGCTGAGCAATGAAAATAAATAAGGATGATCTTTCCACCAGATAAGAACAAAATAGGTTATCTTCCCCACATTCTCTAGAGCGGCTAAAACAAAAGAAGTAGGAAAGAACTAAAAAATTCAAGAACGAGTAAATAAGGATAAAAGCCACTTCCCCGCCCAAGAGTTCAACGATCTGGAAACTTCAGGCAAAAAACATCTCGATAACAGGAGGATCTAACTTCAATGAAGTAAGTGATGGACGAATCAAGAGTGGTCGGCTGTTGAGTGGCGTACTTTTGTGATTGGGTCATCTCATTTTTTAACACGCTTGATGTAGATGAAGTAATTGCTGTGATGGAGATAGCGTTGATGTATTTTTCTAAACTTACTGTAACGACGGCTATTCCGTGTAATTAGGATGACAAATAAATAGCTTAATAGAGACCTCTGAAGCACTAGGGCTATTTGAAACTCAAACTGGATTTGGGATTTGCGAAAAACGAGAGAAATAAAACGACATATTTGTAATCATGGAACAAGGTTGATCCATGAAAAACACAATTAAAACATTTAAATGTAGATGACGCAATGAAGCAAGTCAAACACATAGTTTGATTGCAACTAAATAAAATAGGAACCATCAAAGAGATCTTGTAACGAACCTTCGTTATGGGTTGTTGTTGCTATTGAGACCCAGACCTTCCGACCTACCAAAAAGGTGTAAGGTAACTGTTTGGACGGCTGGGAAGTGCCACCCAATTTAGACCGGAACCCAGTGGGAGAGGCATCCACATGGACCGTACCCTCCTTCCCCTACCACCAACCTTTCTGAAGGACTTACGGACCCACATGTTTAACGTGATCGTACTCCACGTGAACACGGCGGCAGTTTTGGCAGTGGCTGGAATCGAACCCGGGCCTACCGAGTGTAATTCCAGCGCTCTAACCACTGGGCTACAGCGCCCCCTTCGTTATGGGTGAATTATCTGTGCATACACAAGTATACAGGATGTCAAGAAAAGTCATAGGCCTGATCAAAAACTCGAGAAGTATTAGGGATATCGTATATTTTTACACAGTATAGAATTTCCCGGCAGCCCACCTTGCTGCTCTATGTTCTAGGATGAGCCGGACATTCTGAGCTTTCGACAGATGTATAGGAAACTACGATGACAGTACATGAAACAACTTTAGGAGAGCTAACTCCTCCTTTTTTACAGGTAGGGGGGGGGCCCTTTCTGGTAGGTCGGACGGTCTGGATCTCAACAACAACAGGTAGGGGGACTATTTAGATTCCTGTTAGAGATAAGGGAAACGGTCAATAAAAAGATTTTAGAACGTTTCAAAATTGATACTAAACGTTTTTAACCCTCCACATACACACAAACAAAATATGGAAAATAACTCTCGAAACAACGATTTTGAAAAGACAATTTCATTAAATAACTTTCTACAGCTAACTTATCAATTTGCCCGGTTTAGATAAAAAGTTAAAAAAATAAATAGAAGGAACTTGACAATTTGAAGTCAATAATGTTTATGGATGGTTGGGGTATGTGGCTGAAATTGGAGTGTTAATGGAAAAGTAAACCCTTTGGATACTCATCAATCTCTGAACCTAATAGACAAAAATTTGAACAATTTATACTTGTTTTGTTAAAAATAGGGTACTGGGAGGGGAATTCCAGTGGTTAGCGAGCGGGAATTACACTCAGAAGACCCGAGTTCGATTCCCGGTCTGCCCAAACTGTCTCCATTTTCACGTGGAATACGGGCACGCTAAATATGTGGGTCCGTAAAGCCCTTTCGAGAGCTTTGTGGTAGGGGAAGAGGATACGGTCCCTGTAAATGCCGCCCCCACTGATGTCCGAGCTACATTGGATGGCACTTCACTACCATCCAAACAGCTACCTTACATTTCCGGGTATAGCAGACGCTCTGAGTCGAAGAAGAAGAAAATAGGGTACTATAAATGAATATACAAATGTTATTTTAATTTTTTTTTCTTCTTGAAAAAAATAAAAAGTTTTGTCCGAACGAGTTTTCGCTTCACTTTGTTTACCTTCACTCGAAAAAATTTTTGAAAACGATTATATAATAATTATATAATTTTTATATAATAATTTACATATGCAATAATTACCCTTATTAAGGTTCATATTTTCTTAATTATATTTTCTCAAATTCATTCGAAAATATAGGGATACTCCAAACGTTCGGTCATGTTTTAAATTAAAAGAGGTCCAGTATTCACTGATCATAATAATCGTAGCAAATTACATTCGAAACGCCCCATTCGGTCACATCCACACGCACTTACACACACAATCACAGTCTGGGCGTAGTAGGCCAGTGGTTAGCGCGCGGGAGTTGCAGTCGATAGGCCCGGATTCGATTCCCGTTACTGCCAAAACTGCCGCCGCGTTTACGCGGAGTACGATCACGTTAAACATGTGGTTCCGCAAGTCCTTCCGAGAGGTTGTTGGCAGGGGAAGGAGGGTACGGTCCCTGTGACTGCCTCCCCCACTGGGTTCCGGTTTAAATTGGGTGGCACTTCCCGGCCGTCCAAACAGATACCTTACACCTTTCTAGTAGGTCGGACGGTCTGGGTCTCAACAACAACAACAACAACACAATCACAGTCTCACATACATACACACATCACCTCAAAAGTACTTGATTCGAACTCAGGAATGCTTTAAACGTGTTCTTCGAAAACTCGAATTCTGGCCTCGTCACAATATTGCCTTATACGCTATGCTATGTATGCAAGGAAAGTAATGGCACGTTCTTTTCAACAGAATACGTAATACATTTTATCAACTGTTGAACGCTATTAATAATGAAATATTTCATTTGTCAGAGTATTATCTCAATTCTATCTCATCTTTTTTATTAAAAAAAACAAAACAAGTTTTTCTTCAAGGTACATCACATACAATTCGCCGAGAACTATTATTAGATTTCTCTGTGTTTTGATTGCAAATATTATTACTTTCCCTGCAATACATGGTAATGTATAGGGAAAGTATTGGAATCATGCCGAAAATCGCAACTCGAGTTTTCGACGGATTTACACGTTTCGAGACCTCTAGAATACAAAAAACTATTTTTAGCTTGACGTTTGTGTGTGTGTCTGTGTGTTTGTCTGTCTGTCTGTGTGTCTGTCCATGTGTCTGTCTGCCTATCTCTCTATGCCATGTATGTATCTACTCTAACTCAAAAACTAATGAACCAAATTTCATATAATTTAGTAGGTAAGTCACTTGGGTGTGACCCTGGTGCTGATTAGTTTTTAGTACGATTCGGGATAAAAAAAAATCTCCTTTTTTGCGAAATGGCCAGCGAAAATTGCCTGTATCTACTTTAGCTGAAAAACTAATTGACCGAATTTCACAAAATTCGGTAGATAAGTCGCTTGTGAGTTACCCTGGTGCTGATTAGATTTTGGTACAATTCGGAAAAAATAACCTGCCCTTTTTTACAAAATAGCCCTCAAAAATCGTCAAAATCTAAAATAAAAAACTACGTATGCTCAAATATATCCATTAAATGCTTGTTTTATAAATTTTTAACGAAGAAAAGAATAAGACCAACCCCATGACATAAGGACCAGCAGTTCTCGAGATATTTTAGCTTTTTCGTATTTTCTCTACGCCACCTTTGAAAGTAATTCCAGTTACCAAACGAGAACGGAAATTGAATTAAAAGTGAATTGAATTTAATTAAAATAAAGGGAACGTGGATATAAGTCTGCAGGGAAAGTCATGTGCTGGCCACATCAGTTTATTTGCATTCCTAATTTTTCAGTGAATTCTAATGAGATAGTGCACTCCAAGCTTCTTAAAACATAAATTCGCAAAACATAAAATTTCAACAAATAATATGATTGCACTGTAAAAATATCCTTCGAAATCTGATTTCAGATTCAATTTATTTACGATTTCCAGTTTCAAATAAACCAAATTTAGCATCGCAGAAACAAAGCATATATCTACTGGTTTTCCTCATTTTAGAACTAAAAATACCACCTTTGAGCGTACCGCAAATATAATGGGTAACACGCTTCGTCAATTTCCACATTATTTTTTAAGGTGTTGTCCTATACTTTATTACTTCCTTTAGCTGAAAGTAATTTCTGCTAAAGGAAGATATTGCTAAAGGATTCTGCTAAAGGATTTTTTCATAGTTTATTACTCATTCCGATGAATACAATGGATTCTATCTCATTTTTGGGGTATTTCGGTAGTATCATCAATTTTAATTAGAGAGTTACTCCACGGATCACTTGATTTCTGGATAATAATTACTCAGCACTTATTGTAATATTCAGATGCGTTTGATGAAATGGAAAGAATATAAATATGTTTCTGTACAACGGAATTAATTTAGAATCTTCCATTATACTAGTGATCAGCATTTGATGCGCTGCAGAACAAACTTTTCTTCCGAGGCTTTATTTAAAGGCTCTACAAATTGCATGAAATAGAATCATAATTTAAATAAATTAATTAAACTATGTGTCCAACACAAGACATTAACTACACATCTATAAATTTAGATATTGTAGGAAAACAATAAAACAAACTATAACAAACTTATGATCTGCTCTCGCCAAAAACTAATTAGGCTTATTATTACTATTATTTATTATTAATTAAAATAAACATTCCAAATTTTATAAATATCGTTTATTTTTTGAAAATCTGTCACTCTTATTGTGGAAAAAATGTCACATATCTCGAGAACGATTCATCCTCCTAGACAGTGGTGTGCATTTATTGAGTAAAATATTCAAAACATTCATTTCATAGTGAATGTTTTGTGATTCCATGTCTCTTGCAAATGATACTACAGATGCACTGAATATTTGGCAAATATTCGATATTCGGCCTATTTGACTAGTATTCCGTTCGACTGAATTTTATTTCAGAATCGGTGACCGAATATTTATTTTAGTTGTATGTGCACTACATGTGGGTAATATACATGAATGTGAATTAAATGTACATGAATGCAACATATACATGAATACAATATGGCATTTTGATTTCTTAGGAATATTAAAAAATTAATTTTATTTAGAGATATAGAGCAAAAATTAGGAAGACAAATGGTTAATAGAAAAATATGTTTCTTCATAAAATGGTGTCTAAAATCGTAAAATAGCTATTTATAAATGCACAACATTTTTTAAACTCTAAAATTGCATTTAACTACACTAAGTTAATTGCACCAATTAAATATTACACTTTATAATTAATATTTTTCTCAGTCCTTAGGATTCCGAAAATTTCGACCTAGATCATCCGACATACCCGAAGGTTTTTGGTACTTGTTTAGACGACCGAGACAGTATCACCCAATTTAGACTGAATCCAAGTTGGAGCGACATCCATATAGACTGTGTTTTCTTTCCCTGCCACCAGTCTCTCAGAAAAACTTTGCATGCAGGTATGAAACCCTAATTAAGAAAAACTACTATACTTTACTATGCTTGGATCTAAAGTTAAAGTCCCGAAGTTATTTTTGGCGTAGAAAAATAAGAACAGAATGGAACGAATAATCTAACAAAAATAAAAATCTGATGTGGGCAGCACATGACTTTCCCTGCAGACTTATATCGAGGTTCTCTTTATTTTAATTAAATTTTATTCACTTTTAATTCAATTTTCGTTCTCATTTGATAACTTGACTTATTTTCAAAGGTGGCGTATAGAGAAAATGCGAAAAAACTAAAATATCGCAAGAACGGCTAGTCCTAGTGCAATGGGATTGGTCTTATTCTTTTCTTCGTTAAACATTACGTATTAAAAAAGCATTTAATGGATATATTTGATTATGCGTAGTTTTTTATTTTAGATTTTTGTGTGCCATTTTGCAAAAAAGGCGATTACTTTTTTCTGAATCCTACCAAAATCTAATCAGCACCAGAATGACCCACAAGTGACTTATCTACCAACTTTTGTGAAATTCGGTCCATTAGTTTTACAGCTAGAGTGGATACAAGCTTTTTTGGGCCATTTCGCAAAAAAAGGCGGGTTCTTTTATCCCGAATCGTATCCAAAACTAATCCGCACCAGACTCGTCCACAAGTGACTTACCTATCAAGTTTTATGAAATTCGGTCAATTAGTTTTTTAGTTAGAGTGGATACAAAATCTGCCCAGACAGACCGACAGACACACAGACACACACACATACGTCACGCTAAAAATGGTTTTTTCGTATTCTAGAGATCTTGAAATGTGTAGATACGTCGAAAACTCGAGTTGCGATTTTCAACATGATTCCAATACTTTCCCTATATATTACCATGTATTGCAGGGAAAGTAAAGATGACGGAATCTAACGAAAAAATTTAGAGAATCTAACATAATTAAAAATGTATAAGCTAATAATCATGAAGAAAGACTTTAAAATATTTATGGGAAAATTTTCATGCAACTTGTAACTACCTCACTGCCCCGGTTAGGGAAAGAACCATGGATCTTAAAACTGGTGAGCAGATCGTTGAGATATTGGGACAAGTTTCCAAGTTCATCTCGTCGGAATAGGTCCTAAATTATCCTCCCTCTGAAATCAGATCTTTGTACAACTAACTGCCAATCTGATCAACTACCTTCATATGCTCAGCTTTTTTTTTATCCAGACTAGCATCCTGTATGGTTGTGATGTTCTGGCACCGTAGTTCACAGGGTCCACTGAAAATGTGCAACTGGATCTTTTTCCGACCGCTATCATCATTAAATCTAAACAGTAGCGTTAATTCGATCAGGCTACATTGTAAAGACTCCACTGTTCCAGCTGGGGACTAACCCCCGTATCTTTGAGCTATCTAGCCGGTGCTTTAAACCGTTGACCTACTGGAATAACATTGGAACTTCTTTTCACCGAAGTGGATCCTATAAACTGTAAATATTACGGTTAATTTTATACATAGACCAGTAGTGTATACGTTCTTAGTACGGAGTATATAATATAGAAACTTAAAATTTGCTATTATGGGCAAATTCCTATAGCATTCTAAATGATATTGTTATTTAAAATATTCTATTAAAATATTTAATTTAATACTCATAAAAAGAAGTATAACAATCTCTGTTCTCGCTATGCAAATTTATTTTCACAGGCATATCTAAAGAATAAAACATCCAGGTCCCGTTTGTAAACAAACTTACAGAAAATATGAAATTGGGTCAATATATGCCAAATATAAAGCTACAGAGTCCACTTTGAGAATAAGAGCTTGCAATTTCGTCCCAGTAGCTCAACAGTAAAGCGTCGACTGGCCAGTTCGGAGATCCAGGGTTCGATTCCTGGTTGGGGCAGCAAGGCTCTTTACAATGGCGCCCGAAGAAATCAACCCTGTAGGTTAGTGAAATGGTATCGGAGGTCTGAAGACTCCAGACCGTGCGACTCACATAGTGGGTTTAGAGTAGCTAGCTGCACGGCCGGGAAAGCATACCTCCAGCACTCAAGAGGCACCCAAGGTCTACCATCCCACCAAACAAGCATTTATTTAGATCTAAAGAGATAACAATTGATGAAAAATATTGTGATTAAACAGACAGATTTACATTATATTTGAACTTGACAAGTACGTCCATTTTTCAAAAATGAGAAAAGGATTATTGCAAATATAGATAAAAAGATCATTGACAAATAAAATCGGAGTATCTGACAATCTGACTGACCACCTGCTATTTTTACTTTAGGTTAGCCTCCTGCGTGGTTGTTATCCTCCCCATTTGAAATCGGCGCTCAATATCTCAGAGTCCATTGAATTCGTGCTAGTCGTTATCAGAGGTCTGAAATTAGCCCTAGTACGACTAGCACGAATTCAATGGACTCTGAGATATTGAGCTCCGATTTCAAATCGAAAGGATCGACAACTACGCAGGAGGCTAACCTGAAATAAAAATAGCAGAAGATGGTCAGTCAGATTGTCAGTTGCACGCCAATCTGGTATTAGAGAGTGGAGAATGCAGAGTTCACATATGACATATGCCAAAATAAAAGCATTAAAATGATATTAGAAGATATACTCGTGCAATCTTTATTCTGTTATAACATTTGGCTAAACACAATATATGAGTTTTAAAAATATTTGCAAAAATAAAATGAGTTAAACTGGAAATATCAATTATCCCCGTAACCTTTCAACCCGTGACCGTAATTGATGTAATCCAGTCAAAAATATAATTGTGATAAAGTTTATTATTATACGCATTTCTTAATTATTTATATCCGTAAAGATTTAATAAAAATCGTCTGCTGCATTGTCTCATTGGATTTAATTTTGTTACTTAGTAATATGACATCATTTTCTTTGAATAATTTTACGAGAAAAATACCGTCTGTTTAATGCCATGTCTATGAAAAGTTTAATAGCACGTTTTTGAATAATACCTTGTCAACCCCTTTTCCTAGAAACTCGAAACATGAACTGAATTAAGTGGGGCTATTCTAAAGCTATTCACAAAATTTTATGAAATTCGGTGCCGCCGTTCTCCCGTGATGATGAAACAAACACGCATACCCACAGGCAGATTTGAAATTTTATTTATATAGTCTTAAATGAATACACACGTTTTTCACTATCTGAAAAGTGATTCTTCTTTTTATACGTGGAATAACATTCCTTACTCTTTTATAAAACAGGATATACAAATTTTTATACATACCACTGTATTCTCAGCTTTTCTTTATGTATAGTTAAATCTTCCACATACTTTTAAATAAATAGTTTGAAACATAAAACAAGATTATCAAAATTTCAACTCAAACACTCAAAAAATTGAACTCCTCCAACTGAAGGACATTGAACTCCATGGCCATACAATAAAGAGGGCACCCGATAAGACAAGCTAGAATTAACCTTCCATTAATATATCTCACGTAAAATTATATAAATGTTTTTTTCTGTCTAAAGTTATTATTCCTCATTTATATTAAAAATCCCATATGTTTCATCAAGATACCACATAGCCATAAATGTGATGAAAAAATTAAAATGTTTCGTACCTTCCAAAAAACCCTGAAGGAATGAATTGCTATTAGTTTTTGTATTAGATTTTAACTATTAGTATTCTAAATAACAAACTAAAGTTTAAAGTAAAGTTCACTTTGCAACTTTCAAAACCACATCATGGAAGCTTTCGTTTTAAGTATTTACTACACGTTCAGTCACATCCGATTACAAAGAATTATGCGACAAATGTGTATGAAATTCTGAAACAGGAGACATTACTATGGAGACAAGTTCTTCCTTCTTTTGTTTTTTTCCTAAGGTCATGAGATAATTAGATGGGACAGACTTATAGGTTTTAGAAACTAAAAAGAGTAATGATGCGTTCTGCCTTCATAATTACGCATAAAAAATGTTTCATTCAGTAGGGAAAAGCTGATGTTGACAGCACGGTACTTCATCTGCAAACGCAAATTCATTTCTTCTTTATTCTTATGCATTGATATTTGCGTTTGATCGCAGTATATATATATATATATATATATATATATATATATATATATATATATATATATATATATATATAAATATTTCAGAAACCTATTAAGCCACCAATAGCTTTACTCCAATATCTATATTTCGTCCCAAAATTATACAGAAATTCTCTTAACCGAAGTTTTACTATAAATATCATTATCATGATATGGACATTATAGGACATCATACATAAAGTAATGCAAATGAATCTAAGCAAATAAGGACGTCTAAAACTATGTTTAATGACAACTGCGAAAGACACAAAACTAAGCTTTCCAAAATTACTCAAGGATATTCCTTTATTTTCCATTCACAATTCTTCCAAAAATATATAGAGAACTATGCAAGGATGAGAATAAACAGTCATCGGTCATCGATTATGCAAATTAGCGAAAATCAAACACGTACTTAAGATATTTCTCGAATGAGTAGTATCAGTCATGTCGAGTGAAAAAGAACTAAGCTTGGAAGGTATAATACTGGTATAGATATTAGTGAGTGAAGGCATGAGAATAAGTAAAATATCTAAGATACTGGCAACGATGTAAATTTTAAAATATAATATTTTAGGCAAAAAGAAAATTAGTATTCGTCTAAAGAGCGTCCAAGAAGCAGTGGCATACTGTGATGGGGACGAAACAATCGTTCCAAGGCGCCGAAGGCGAAGGGTCGCCGAACATATTTTTGGCTTTGAACAAGACAAAGACAAAGCACTAAGGAAAATGGCGCCCTGAAATTAGTTGTCCCAAAAGTTCAGTTACACTAAGAAATTGAAATAATGTGCGGAAGAATAATGTATATATTTTGATTATTTCTGGAATATTATAATTTCTGTATAATTCCAGGACAAAGTGTATGTTCTTTTAATAATGTAAAATACTTTATCGCTCGTGGTAATTTTTAATTCCTCATACGAAGTATAAATGAAGTATTGTTTACACGAAAATTTTTGATTTCGAGATTTATATTTTCTTAACATGACAGAATAGGACAAAATTAGATATAATCAAGTATAAAAGGGGTTATTTATGATTCAATAATCACAAAACTCAATAGTTTCAATTACTGTAGTGAAAAATAGCCAAGACACAATTTTTGGTTCGTGACGTCATTAGCCCCCCCCCCCCCGGTGGGGAAATTTACCCTCCTGAGGATATATTGTCAACATTGACATGAATTGAAAAATTTTTCAAGCCATTTAAAATGAATGGCAACATACTGTATTTGTGATCATTTGGTCTAACGGTACATATTTTTCAAATATTTTTTTGTAAAATTTGAATAAAAACATCACAAGCTACTTAAAGAAAATCTCGTTTCAGAAAGTCGAATAGAGCTACATTCCACTTAATTTAAAGCATGTAAAGTTGCCATATGTCAACTTGTAAAAAAACATTCAAAAACACCATCAATTAATTTAATGTAAAGATAAAAAAATATCCAATATTGATCAAAAGCATCTTCCGATTTAATACCTCCCACGCAAAAGTATAGAAAAATAAAGAAACTTCCTATACGTGACGTTGCGGAATGGTGAAAAGCCTGTGGCAGCAGACGACTCTGCTCCTGCCAAAGACATCGATCGAAGATGCTAGGAATCAGTACCCAAATTATAATTTCGGAAGGGAAGCTAGCTTTTGCTCTAACGTTATAATGTCGGTCTTGTAAACACCGGGTCCCGAGTTCGGGCCTGACTCGGGACTAGCAACATCAATTCCTACAAGCCGGTCTCTGAGATTTATGAAGTCAAACCGGAAGGCGCAAGATCCGTTCTTCATTCAAACCATATAAAATTTCATGGTTTTCTTAGCACGTAAAATAAATACGGCGCAGTTCTTTCTTTTTATATATAAGTTCCTCCATCATATGGATCCATCGCTTAACTGCATACCCATATTTGATTCTTTCTGAATCTGCATCTCGCAAATTTTAGTGAACTCTATACTCTTAGGGAGAACAAGCATTCATTTTCGAGACAGTACAAAAAAAAATAAACTGTAAAAGCTACATGACAAAGAAAGGAACATTTTTCGACCATGAAGTCAATTGTCTTTTTTTCAGATAATTCAAACATAAATGCCTGTGAAAAGAAACCTGTTAAAGAAAAGTAAAAATGAGAAAAATGGGTTCAGCGCAATGTCCATCTTGTCCAACTCTCGCCCGACGCAATTATTTAAGATTGCAATTGTCAAGCCCAAAGCAATTGCTCAGACAATACATGCCAACCTCTCCCGACAGAACAATATATATTTCTCTGTATTCTACTTTGTTTCGCTTAAAATTTTTCTTATCCCTTGTGAGTAAAACGATTAAAGGATTTCGTTATTCTTAAGCCTGAAGCCAAAGCTTTTATTACTCAATCGGATAGAGTGACATATTTTTTATTTATTTCAACAAAACTGTACATAATTTGGGAAAATTATACCTCAATTATGTGTTACATTTGCCTCAAATAGAACATTTATATAATGTGTACGGTTTTAAAAAAGTCAAACACCAAGGCGCGAGTTTAAGATTACATCATACAAATACCGTCTGTAGACATTGATATGATCATACTTTCTAGTTCCATCACTGAGTTTTGATGCACACACAATATTCTTACGAAAATCGCCATTTTACTACTAAATTCGTATGGGAAAAATTAACATTACTATTCTAAAGTAAAATAACTCTTTTATGTATTTCTATAGAATACCATTTTATTTTTAATTGTGTAATAACAGTGAAATCGTTTTATTTAAATGCAATGTTTGTAGAAATAAATATTTATATTCACGTATGTTCTTATGGCAATAACTGATGTCGCCATTTAGAAAACTTTAAACTGTATTCCATTACAAATGGTTATATTTACCAATGATTATGCATAATCTACCAGTTTTAATAACTATAGTCTATTGTTTAGGACGCTGACTATAGAAGAAGTTCGACAATAGATTACAGTTTGATTCGCAGCTCATACGGTCTTCATGAGCTTCGTGTGCTAGGTTTTTGTAGATTTCCTACAATGTAGCTTAAACATACTGTTTCCCATAGCAAAGTGTCCAGTAAAAACATTCCTCCTTTGACAGCATGGCCATACCCCTCCCTTCCTTAATAAAGTACCTCTTCCTCCATATTATATGCAATTAAGCGAAAAAAAAATACAAAAGTTAAAAATAAGCATAAATTTTGCCAACTTAAATATTGAGCAAAAATTTCGATAGGTAATAAAGGCCCATCCTTAGTAAACGCTTCAGGCCCCTAAAAGGGTAGATCCGGAACTGCCAAGAAGCCTATTATAGATAAGATAGATTAGTGGAGAGGACGATCAAATTAAACTAGCAAACTTTTAATATATTAATTTTCGCGAGAAGCTATTGTAGCGTACGCCGGTAATGAATTCAACAAGAACTTAAGGAGTTATATCATAAACTAAAACATCTGATGTGAGCAGCACATGACATTCCCTATAAAATACAATAATGCGATGAATTTATTTATTTCACAATGAAATAATAATGTATAAGATCTACGGCACAGGATTTCTAATGTTAAATTGTAGATTTGGCTCTTTTCCAGTTGGCAACATATAAAACTATTTTGTAGTACCCAAGTAATTATTTCCCGCAAATCTAAGTTGACAATTATCAATATTGATAGCATCCGTAATAAACAATATAGTCCATAAAATATTTAATAATTAATTCATCAATTTGATGTCATTTTCGTTAACTTAGCGCGATTTTTATAATTTTAACGATATTTTCGTCAACCAATATTTAGCTAAATGAGTCCTCAAGTTCGCCAAATTTATCACCAAGCGTTATAAGTATGTTTTACATATAAATGACTGCTGGCAAATTGTTAAGCGTCAAAATACAAAACTATTACACAAAGTATTTTATACAAGAATAGAACGAACTGGATCCACGAAAATGATGTCAACCAAATTTATCGCATAATATTACATAATATTACATATGAAAACAGAACATATATCACAATAATTATTACTCTTTTAATTTTATGAGTTTTTTTAATGTATTTGAAAAAAGGCAATATCTCGAGAACGACTGAACTCTGTCAATTGTTTTCTAATGAAAAATTACATTGGAAAAGATTATTTACGTACCGTTATTGAAGGTTCTGATTTTTTGATAATTTTTTTCAAAATTTCATTTCAAAATTTGGAGGTGTTTCGAAGGTGTATCGTTTCCACACACACACGCACACACAAACAAACAAACAAACAAACAAATAAACGCAGACATTACCTCAAAAACGTTCAATTTGAGTCCAGGGATGCTTTAAATGTGTTCTTTCGTCGAAAACTCGAATTCGAATTTTCGACCCCGTCGAATACTTTTCATATCCATTCTACTATGTATATAGGGAAAGTAAAAACGAACCTTCTATAAAGATAGCTTTTTCAAACGATATTTTTTTCGCAAATTTATTTGAAAAAAAAAATTATATCATGTTGCTAAACATGGAATTAAACTCAATGAGTTTATACAGCAGACGATTTTTATTAAATCTTTCCCAATTTAAATAATCAAGAAATGTATATAAAATTAATTTTATTGAAATTGTTTTCTTGATTAAATTATATAAATTATGGGTTTCGGGTGGAAAGGTTACGGAGATTACTGATATTTTCAATATCTTAAATCTTTTATTTTATTTTGGAAAAAAATTTTTAAAACTCATTATATTGACTTTAGACAATTGTCGAAACAGAATAAGAATGTTATGGAAATATCTTATAATACCATTTCAGAGTTTTCATTTTGGCATATGTTGATCCAATTTCACACTGCTTTCATATATGGATATATTAATCAAATTTCAAAGATTTTTATACATTTGTTAACAAACGGGGCCAGGGAGTTTTATTCTTCAGATCTGTCTGTGAAGATAATTATGTATAGCCAGAACAGACATTATTAAACTTCTCTTTAGGAGAATTAAATTAAACATTTTAATTGTATGTTTTGAATAACAATGTCATTTAGGTCTATAGAAATTTGAGAATAATTGTGAATTTTAAGTTTTATAATATTATATATTCCGTAAGAATAACGGGTATACAGGTAGTTCTTAATAATAAAGGGAAAAAGCGTCAAGTATTGCTTTTAACCTGAAAAAGAAGAATGGATACCCAAAGAAGGTACGCACATTTACGACTTTTTCAAAAATAAAGTCTCTTGTTTAAACAAAAAGTCCACCGGCTCAAAGAACAATTGCAGTGTCATTAAATACATCTGCAGCGACTGTAAACAAGATAATAAATAAAGATTTAAATCTTAAAAAAAATAAAAAGTATAATGTACACCACATTTTGCCTAAAACATATTGCTGAGTGCAAAACAGTCTGCAGAATTCTCTAATGGAAATCATTTAGTCGGTGATAGATGAAAATATATTGTGACAATTGATGATGTATATTGTGAATTGATTGACAGGTTAAGCTATACCTTTGAAAATATATTGTGACAATTGATTTAAATGACTGTAACAAAAATAGGATCGATTTACTATCGGAGTAGAAGGAGAAAAGATCTAAAACTTCGTTCCAAGAATCAAAAGAAAGTTTCTATAAAGGATTCATGTTTATTACTGGCTTTTCGTGCAATTGTAAATTAAAGTTAAGAAAAGTAGAAAAAATATCAAAATAAATTCAACATTGTACCAAGACAATGCTTTATCTCCTTTATTTAAATATCCACAGTCTTAATAGAATAGAACTTCCTTCAGGATAGAGCTACCAGACACACATCATAATCTACCGCTAATTTTTTTAAATAATAACAAAAGATACAGGTTAAGCAATACCTTTTGTTCAAATTCCACCAAACTCGCCAGATGTGCTACCTGGTGCCTATATGATTATACTACTTTTGAATTGTTTGAAAGAGAACTTTCTAAACGCAGACCTAAAACAATGGATGGACTATGGAAAACTGTGAAAGAATAGTGGAATAAAATATAATTCATAACTGAAAGAAAAGCTCTCTTATCTTGGAAATCAAGATGTTGAATGATAGTCCAGAGAAAAGACTATCGGATAGAATATTTAAGAAATAAATATTGTTACTTCAAATCTTAATTATATTGCTTTAAATTTGTTCTATAAATGCTTAAACGCCCTTTGTAATTCTTATTCCATTTTTAACTTTCAATTTAAATACCTAATTATTTTTCATTACTTGTAATTTTTAACTTGCATTTTTAGATTGCAAAGTTAACTTTCAATCTTTAAATTGTTTCTTAACTCTGCTGTTCGTTTATAAAACGACTACTTTAATTTCCCTGGCTAAGATTACTCGAATAATTCCATAACATAAAATCGTTATTCGAAGATTACATATCAAAGATTAAAGAAGTATGTTTCACCTGGTGTTTCCGCAACTTAGGCAACTGCGAATTGGAACTCTAGAGAGATTTGGAATGTGTCGTATGTCAGATTTTGTTTGCCTCAATGACTCCTCATTTTATTTACATTTTTATTTTGTATTTGCGTGAGTACGGGCTGAAATTTTATGAAGATTAATTTTTTCCATAGCTCTTTTAGCTTTAGGGGAAATATATAAAATGTTATTTTAGTTTTTTATGCGAGCCCCGGGTTAAAACTTCATTTGAAATAATTCTGCGATTTACAATCTTTTTAAATAAAAAGTTTTTGTCTAAAACAAAAAGTTCCGGAGTTTATAAATTTGTTCTCTATTTCTGAAACACCCTCCCTATATACAGCCAACCCACAAATTAAATTTGCAAATTACAAATAGAAAATTTACAAAAGAGAAATTCATGCGATATGAATAAGGTATAAAACAAACTTATTACATGAAAATCAAATAAAAATGTTGAAAGTACAAGGAAGAATAAGAAGGATTAACAAAATTTTCAATATTTAGGTACGTAGATAATGGTTTCCCTTCCATAGAATCCAGGAGACAAAACTAAGTTTGATAGAAATTTCAAATAGAATCTCAATCTAGATAAATAAACAAAGATACAAAACGCAGAATATTCCTGGAGTTATCACAACGCGTTGAAAGAAAATTATTGTCATAGATAGGGAAACGGGCATCCCTATTTATTGTCATAAATAGGGATGTTTAAAACGGGCAAAATGATCGGTAAGGTATAGAGGGGCAAATGATCGTTGAGATATTTGGCTGAATATAAAACTTCAGTGCCATGAGCACTGAGGCAAATCTAACGTAATTTACGCTCTATGTGCTTAAATAATGTTCTTAAAATTCTTTTAATATTTTAAACCCGGACATGCGGCCATTTTAGTCATTGACACTTAGCCACGCCCCCTTGGATAACGCCCCTATCATAAAGTTTATGAACGCTTCTTCATGTACAAAAAGCGCTGCATAAAGCTATTTTTAGAAACCAAGTCTATACATTTTTATACTAAAAATATATACAGAGAAAGATTTCAAAATATCCATCTCTCATAGTCAGCCAAAAGAATCATTCATAAAAGACACAGTCACAAAATAGGAAGCATCTCCGCTTTTCACGTGCCAGATCTAAAATCTCATAAATATGCTACACAAAGTAAATATTCATAAAAGCGTATACAGGCTTCAGGAAGTTCACGAAAACTGATGGATGACCGGGCCCCCCATCCTCCCCTCATTGTTACAGGTGTAACACTCTGCACAAAGAACTGCACATCAAGGAGGCTTAAAGTTCATTTCAGAATGTCTAAAGACTCTCATCTTCTGCAACCATGGAACAAGTTTGAATCCTCCAGAATGCCCGTGACTGGAGGCGTGAATGGCTTGCACGAGGGTCAATTTTTTTTAGCGAAAGACATGCAGTGCTGAAGAAATACAGATCACCTAACGAGGAAACTTCTGAGAAAAGATTTTATATAGCCGAAAAGAATGTGAAGGTTGTTAATTTAGATCATAAAGAAGCCGCAAAGACGCAAATATTGGAGTTTTATAGCATCACCTGTCATAAGTTCTTGCATTGCAATAATTAAAAAGCCAGCTATAATCTTATTCAGTTTTGATTGGCTTATTATCATTATGACGAAGATCAAACTTGAATTGAATGTCATTAAAGTGCGGGATGTAATAAACATTTGTTTGCATTCAATGGGTTTAATGAATAATAATATTTAATAATTATATATTATATATTATTTTATTTTATTAATTAAATATTCAAAGTCATACCTGTGAGGAACATTTTAATAACTTGTATAAAATTAGACTTAAAACAAAATTTTCCGAAACTGGAAATTAGATCTTCAAGATTATGCCCAGACGTGTTACCAAATACATCACTCTGGTCGTGTAAATTAGAGGTCGACAACCAAAGGCCTGCGAGTCACATGCAGTCCTCACAAGAGTTATATACCCTACACTACATCTATACACGAAATATTTACATTATATGTAAACCTAAAAATCTTCTAAAATTTTGTTTTGAGATAAAAATTCATTATTTGCAAATTTAAAACTATGTTCTAATGGATCGTTCTAATGGATGTTCTAATGGATCGTTTAGTATGAAATCATTATAATAATTTTCCTGTATTGAGAATACTATCCACCAAAATGTAATGACACAACTTTTTAGAACAATAAAAATTGTTCCAGTATTCATTACAAAATACTACAAGTATTTATGCTAATTTTGTGATTAAAGTGAACCAATAGAACGTTACGATAAAAATTAATGTTACAAAAATTCTAACCGATGCATTTGCGAATTTGCCTTTATGATTTCGACACAAATTCAGTATACATAATAATAGTTTTCGTCAATTGCTTTTATAAAAATTCAGTTTGTTAGCTTTTGAACTGAATTTTTAGTTAAATCAGAGTTAACAAAAAATATATGAAGGAGCCTTCATATGGTGGCAAAAAGTATGAATACTTCATTTTTGACAAAACTATTAAGCATCTTTATTCTCTTTTTCACACTTATTTTGTACAGTCATACGAATTTTTTGAAAAAAACAGAAGTGACATCACCAGAACTGGAAATACTAAGTGGACTCTCTCCCTCGTCTGGAATTCCATGCTAAATCCATATCAGCCATCATATAAGCTCTGTCATGAGAAATAGATGTTTCTAGGATATTTTTGCACCGGAAGTGAAAACAAAACGAAAGTTGAAATCCCTGATAAAACCCAAATTTCTTTTGAAATTTGACTCTGAAATCATAAGTTCTATCTATAGCTATGATCTAAGTTCCAACTATAGCTAATCTTCAAAAATGCATGTTTCAAGAAAAACATTAAATCGAAAATGAAAAAAAAACCTGAAAATACAAATCCTTAGTAAACTTTTATTTCCTCTAGAATTTATTGTTAAATTCATATCAGTTATCATCTAAGCCCCATCCATAGTCTACTTAAGAATAGATGTTTCAAGTAAAATGAAAATTTTTGAACCAGAAATAAAAATCCTTAGTGAACGCCTTAACTCCTCCAGAATTTAATGCTAAATCCACATGAGTCATCATGTAATCTCTATAGCAGATCCTAATAAATATCAAATGAAATGAAATTCAAGTAAAATGGAATTTTGTGAACTGGAAATGCAGAAAGAACCGGAAATAAAAGTCATTAGTGAACCTCCTACCTCCTCCAGAACTTAATGCTAAATCCATCTGAGCCATCATCTAATCTCTATTTATAGCATATCCTAATAAATAAATGTTTCACTGAATTTTTTTCAGTATGGCAAAAATTTTGCCCCAATCACACTTTAAACTGCGTTTTCAAATTTCTGAGATTTCTTTTAACTTATAAAGGTGAAAATTTCCTACATATATGTATTTTATGCAGACGTTCCAACATTTTAACGATTGAATCGGTCTCAGTGCAGATGTCTCATTCAGACATAGTAGTTTCCCCGATGAGGGGGTAGATTTCATCCCTTATCACATACTGAAAAATTGAATGCGGCCCACAATTACAAAAAGTGGCTGTAAGGAATTACTTAAACTAACTATAAGTAGTCCTATGTATTGCACTATATTTTATCTCCTCAAATTGTACTAAATTTTAGTTTAGCTCACAGCAACACTCAGCTGAACCAGTGAACGAAACAAAAACGTCTGGCTTATGGTCAAATGCGATACCAGTTATTCTAATTAGGACATGCAAGAAATTATTTCAATTACCTTACCCTTGCATTAGGTACAAAGCGTTCTATCTATGATTGTGGAAGAAATAAGTGATGAATTCCTGTGCTTCAAGCAGTGGCGTGTCCAAGGGGGTGATTTTGTGGATCATAACCCTTTCCAGAGATCCATTCTATTCTCTGTTAAATTGTAACTTGTAGACACTGGTGTGAAATGTTCATTTAAATAACATTTTCATTTAAACCTCCTTAACGGACACTTCCAAATAGCTCCAAATCTCCTATTTATGGACATTATTTTTAATTTCCAGTCTCAAAAGTATATTCGGTTCTGTGTATTTATCTACAAAAAAAAAACGGATCCTGATGAATAATGAACAATGGTTTTGGTTATTAAAGCATTTTCTGAAACATGCTTTTAATGCATAAATATGCACTTTAATTACGCATTTAAAAAAATCTGATGCGGGCAACATATGACTTTCCTTATATAATGCAATGAATTTACTATTTTTAAAATAAAAAAATAGATTTTTCTCATAGTAGATATTTATATTCTTTCCAAGAAATTGCATTTTCATCAATTAGTCGTCATTTTCACTGATTTAGTGTCATTTTTATCCATTTGGCGAGATTCCCGTTAATTTGACAACATTTAAAATGTCGCCAAGTTCGCAACATTCCGCCAAATTCGGCGCCAAAATATCGCAAGCGTTATAAAAGGTGAAATAAGTTATTCTTATAACAGATAAATAACTATTGGCGTTCAAATAAAAAAGTATTACTCAAAGTATCTTTTCTAATGAATGGAACGAGCTAAATCCACAAGTATGATGTCACCCAATTTATCGCATGATATTAGATATGAAAAGTGAGCATGTTTCTCAACAGTTAATATATTTTTTTTTAAATTATGGGATTTTTTGATAAATTTATTTTTAAAATGTGCAATATCTCGAGAACGGTTCATGCTAGCGTTCTAAAGTTTATGTCAATCGTTTTCTAAGGGAAAATTACATTAGAAATGTCTATTTGCGTAACTTTATTAAAGGTTTTGATTTTTTGATGATTTTTTCAAAATTTCACTCGACAATTTAGGGGAGTTCTGAACATTCGATTACGTTTAAAAGCAATAAGCTTGCAGTATTCACGGATTGTGTGTACCAAATTTTGATCGAATCGGTCCATTTGTTCGTCAGTTATCGTCTCCACAGTCTCACTGACGCACACACACACACACACATCACCTCAAAAATGTTTGATTCGTGATCAGGGATACTTGAAAAGCGCTCTCCCGTCGAAAACTCGAATTCGAATTTTCGACCCCGTCACAATACTTTCCTTATACATTATGTATATAAGGAAAGTAAAAATGAACTTCAATCACCATTCTATTGCAAATGAAACAAAAAGAAAAACAGAAACATTCATTGGGTGATCATTTTGAGAATAATTATGATTACTGTAAAATGTTTGAACTATACTAATATATAAACGCTTAAAAGGAGTCTAAAAGTTTGCATAAATATTTATAGCAGCACCTGTCATAAATGTTTAATAAACTCTGCTTGTCTAACCAAACAGCATAATATTGAGTGTGCATAATTTAAGCACGTTATTATCTTTTGCCGAATGACTACAAGAAGCATAATTTTAACAAAGTTAAATTTGTGACAACATAATGCAAAAGAAAGGTATTTTATTGTTGTAAGATAGTTAAAAAAGAGTCCAATATCCAATTTTGGTTTTATATATATTTTTAACACGCGACAACGCAATATGAGGTATTTTGGGGTGTTTGACCCTTATGCCGTTCTTTCCGACAAGTAAAACAAGTGGAGCCAATTTATCTGATCATCCCCTACGCGGTGATATGAATTTTATGAGCCAGAACCATTGCAATTATGGAGAACGGATAATTTCTGTAACTAGCGACTTATTTTTGTGAATATATATAATTAAAGCTAAAATGATTAAGCGTTTCTAATTAATATCGAGGCTGCTTTAAAATGGAAAGTTAGTTATTATGCACGAAGAAGAGCGTGAAGTGCCAGTCAAACTGTTGATGAAGCTATTGAATGAGAAATAAAGCTGATAGACCTTGATGGCCCGAAGACGATATTCTGAAGAAGATTCAGCCGAAGCAGAAATGAAAACTTAGAGCCAATTAAATTGTTATTTTCAGAATATGCAGATACTATACTTAGGTACAGCAAGTAAAAATCATAAATCCCACTTTCTCCCACACAGAAACACGTATTCAACTTTCTGTAACATACATTAAATATCCAAAAATTAGTAAAGCTTTTTTAAAGTTTAGAAATATTAGAATTAAAAAAATATTTAACTTTTACTTCCCTATATGCATAGTATAATGTATAGAAAAACCATTGTAAAGAGATCGAAAATTCGAATTCGAGTTTGCAGCAGAAGAGCATGTGTTAAACATCTCTAAACTCGAGTCAAACGTTTTTGAGGTGATAGCTGTGTATATATGTTAGAGTGTGTGCATGTATGTTTGAGTGTATGTACACTCATGTCCAAAAGTTAAGCATAATTTGTAAAATGCGAAAAATTCGGAGTTAATTTGGATACAATGGTACACAGTAAGTTGTGGAGAATCGCGGGGTGAAGGTAAATCATTGCACATATTCAAAACACTTCAATCGATGTCGACATGTGCAAAGCACTGGCGCACGTCGGAACGAGTATAAAACGGCCTCGACCGACACAGCCAGTTGAGGCAGAATTTCGCAATTGCTGTGGTACGGAGCATTGTTAACAATCAAAAAGGACGAAAGATGTCGCAAAGATGCGAACTGGATATGTTTTTGAAGGGACAAATTATTGGAATGCTGAAATCCGGTCGATCCCAAACCAAAGCGTCTCGAATTCTGAATGTGCCTCAGTGTGTGATCTCCAGACTGTGGCAGAGGTTCCAAACCACTGGAGATATTACCCGATGGCCAATATCAAGTCGGCCAAGGGTAACAACCGCTCGACAAGACCGATATTTGGTAATAACTGCGCGGCGTCAGAGGAAACGTTCTGCCAGACAACTGGGTTCAGCCCTAACAGCTGCCACAGGAGTCACTGTTTCGTCACAAACTGTTTACAGGAGACTCAGACACGTTGGTCTCTATGCCAGACGACCAGCACTTTGCATCCCCCTGACGTCTGCACAGAAACGCGTGCGTTTACAGTGGAGTTTGGAACATCGGCAGTGGAGTGGACAACAGTGGGGCAATGTCATGTTCAGTGACGCGCCCAGGTTTAGCCTGCGCACTGATTCTCATCGTACCAAGATCTGGAGAGAACGTGGAACGCGTTTTCACCGGGGAAACATCCCGCCAAGACATCGTTTTCCGTTTGGGAGTGTCATGGTCTGGGTAGGTATCGTGATGGAGGGCCGCACAGACCTCCACATCTTCGACATGGGGTTGGTTACCGGTCAAAGATACAGAGACCAAGTCCTTGAGCCTAGCGTTCGATTGTTTCGAGGTGCTGTTAGTACTGATTTCATATTCATGGGTTATAACGCGCCTCCTCGCCATGAAGTCTTAGTCGACGACTTCCTTCAAACTGAAGATATGCAGCACATGCAGTGGTCTGCCAACTCTCCTGATCTGAATCCAATAAAGCATGTGTGGGATATGCTCGGGAGATATCTCCGCTACCCACCAAGCTCCGTTCCGTCATTGAAAACTGCTTTCCGTGTGACTTGGAACTCTTTGAGCACACAACTCATCCAAACCCTCATCGAAAGTATGGGAAATCCTTGTGCAGCATGCGTGGCTACCCGAGGTTCCCACACACCGTATTAAACTGCAGCATCACATTGTTTTAATCATTCTGTTTCACTGAGGTTGACACTCGTATTGTGACCCTTTTTCTTTCAAGCCTTTTCTTTGGATAATAAAAGTCGCTATTATCCTTGTTTTGTATTGTTTTCTCCTTCTATAACCCTATTACACCAGCATACCTCGTTTTCTTCCATTCCGATGTAGATTTCCTGAAATTTTCACATAAACAGCAACTATGCTTAACTGTCGGATATGAGTGTATGTCTGTGTGTGCGTCAGTATATAAGTGTGTGTGTGTGTAATTTGTGGATATGATATATCGCGAACGAATGGAGCAATTTGAGGAAAGTTGGTACGAGTATTGCAGTCAATGAATACTGGAACCCAATTGGTTTTAATACAATTAAATGTTCGGAAGAGCCCTCTCGAATGAGTTTCTGAACGAGAGGTCTAAACGAGTTTTTGAGAAAATGACTAAAAAATAAAAAGGTTCAATAATGATAAAACATTATAATTTTTTGTCAAAATTTTTCTTCAGAAAACGAATAATATAAATTTTAAAAGGCTAGCATGATCCGTTCGAGATATTGCACAATTTTCTAATGATTTTTTGAAAAATCATTAAAAAATCAGTGCTTTAGTGCTAAATAAATAATCATTTCATACGTAATGTTTAATTACAAAATCGACTGGCATAAACTCTTGATTGCTAGTATGAACTGTTCTCGAGATATTGCATGCTTTTCAGATAAATTCAACAAAAACATTATATAAATTTTAAACAGTAATAAATATCGTCACATATGATCACTTTTCATATACAGTATTATGCAACAACATTCTCATAAATCGATATCGTTCCATTCACAAAAGAAGATGCTTTATGTAATTATTTAGTGTTTTAATGCCCAAGAATTCGCAAATTGCCATTTGTTTCATGCAATTGATATCAATTAAATGTTAATTGCATTTTGCTGGCGATCTTACTCATGAGTGTGAGTAGGTCATAAGTTTGAACTACTAAGTTGCCAAAAGAGCGCAATATCGACTTACGTGGTGCCAATTCAATGCCAAGAGCATTGTGGTGTGGATCTTATACACCATAATTTCGCTGTGAAAGAAGTGCTTGCATTATGTAGTGAATGTGATGTGCTGCCCACATCAGATTGTTTGCATTAAAATTGAAGTGTTTCAAATTTCATCATGACTAAATTAGAGCTCAGTGAAATGATAGTTGGGGATTAGAGAACTGTAAATATCCTTACTACAACCTCCCACCCCTCTCATTTTTTTGGGGAGGAGGGACGTCACTGATTTAAAGAAGCACATAAAATACTGTCTATGAGATTTAATTAATAAACCAGTAATAAAGTATTCGGAGAAATAACATTTTCATTCAGTAAAAAATTAATACGTTGTATAATTTTTAAAATTAATTTAAAGTTTTAACGACGTTTATCATAATTTATCATAATTTCGTTATAAAACAGTGTGATTTTGCAATTTTTAATGATTTATATTTTACCTTTTAATTTGTAATTTGTATATTTTTTCTTTTCCAGAATACTCATATTGTTCGAGGATAATCAGTTAAAAACTGAACTGGGCTTTAATATCAGTGAGGGCACATGCCATGAATGAAAACTGGTATAAATAGAATCCTAAGAAGAATGGCCCTCATTTAGACGTGTCAATGGTTGGAGGCACGTATCTCTTCTGCAGTGAGACGCAGGTAGGCGTGAACGGACGCAGAAAGGTGTAAATTTTAACTGCCGCTGGGTCACTGTCAGTTACTGTGAGAGGAAGTATGTCGCCCACTCGGAAGCATTGCAATGTTAATGCAAATCTAACCAACCGAATAGGTACATAACTATCCTTATATAGTATTTGCACAGAAATTGATATATACGGATCAGTGAGCGGCTCCGTACAAAAAAATATCCATTCCATAAAAGTTCCCGTTCCACATAAAGTAAATAAAAGTTCCGATCACGGATCAGTGGTCAATATAAAATGCAATGTTCCGAATTCAGTAATGTTTCAAATGCTACTATGCAAATGTTAAACACGCAGATATCTTAAAGATCTTATTCTGTAATATTTTATATTGTTCGTCCGAGACCTAGCCAAATTCTCGACGCAAAATACATACCACATATCAAATTAAAGATCTTGGCATTTAGATGAGCGTGGTATGCTTAGTTTTAACTAACATATAGGCCTGTCAGGGAAACTAACACTCTCAAAAAATGAAGTTCTGACTTTTTTTAATAAGTTTCATTATATTAAACAATACATGACGGTTAGCGTCGAAAACAGTCGTTTGAATTGAAAATTTGCTCAATTAGGTTTTGTCTCGTGGTCGATATTATGCTAAGTTTCAGCCTTCTATTTCATCGGAAGAGAGACTTCTGGAGGGTCTAGAAAAACTTCTTAGATCCCTCCCCCCCCCCCCTCTCACATTCTCCACCCAGAGGAGGAGAATCGAACCCGGTTCCGTTAGGCTCTGTTCCGCGGACTATATAAATGTCCAAGTATAAAAACTTCTAAGTCCCCGGAAAACTTCTGGAGAGTTTAGAAAGATTATCATAGATTTTCAAAGATTATAAAAAAAAAAACTCCAATTTTCTCCACTCCCGACGAGGGAAATCGAAAATCCGATTCCGCTTGAATTATACTATGCGTGCAAATATTAAAACTTCACCAATGAAGTACTCAGTGGAATTTTGAAAGATCTGAGAAGGTTTTTCCCGGCTTTTCCTTTTCTCCACATCCCCTTTCCCCGGCGAAATTCCGACTTAGTGAGCTTTTGCCCTGTGGCCAATACTATAAGTGTGCAGAGATTCAGTCTTTTAGATCAACAGGGACTTCTGGAGGATCAAGAAAGGCACAAGAACGTTACATAATTATATGAATGAGCCACGGGCTGTTTATTTTATAGTTTGGCGGGAATTTTTATATTTCATCTCTGGGTAGCAAAATATAACGGTATTTCAACCAACAATCAGTTGAGCAAGTAATATTATAAGCAAAATCTAATTTTTACATTAGGATTGCGTTCCCATTACAGATAATATCATCCATGGACCAATTTCGAAATTATTAAGACACACATTAACACACACACACACACACACCAACATATACGCACACTAACATACACACACTAATATACACACACTAACGTACACATACACTAACATATATATACACATAAACCTCAAAAGTGTTCGATTCGAGTTTAAGGATACTTATAACGTGCACTTCCATCGAAAATTCGAACTCGAATTTTCGACCCAGTTACAATAATTTCCGTATACACTATACTATATGAAGAAAGTAAAAATATTGGTTTTACGGCTATTCTAGTTCCATTTTGCGACAAGATCTTAATGTTATATTTAGTAGATCGCATGGTACATACGTTAATCCTTCTAATGGATTCATTGCTAAATCTATTGTCGTCCATATCTGTCTGATCAGATAAACAGTAGGAAATCAAGTCTAACAGAAACAGAACAAATGAAATTAGATCAAGTGCAATGAATTTTCCCAAACGTGTAACATGAATGCTACCTAGTTTGTTTTAGAAAATTTTCCAGAATAACATCTCGCAGGTAATATAACACTATATACAACCTTTTCCTAATACATATGTTTCCAGACAGCAGATTATTAAAAGCAATATCACTAATCAATAGTTCTTGAACGATTGATTGCAGACCTATTGTACCAATTTAAGAAACGTTTCAAATAAGAAAGTCTTAACTTCAGATTACAACAGTTTGTGTCAAGTGACAGGTTTTAGTATATACGTACAAAATTTAACTTTTATATGTGCCTTCTACAAATTAAGTTCTAATTAGTAAATTGCTCCTTATTAATTAAGATCTTTAGGAAAAGACTGGTTCTCTAACATTAGCCTTGTAATGTTATCATTGAAAAAATAGTCAAAGTTACTTGGTTTAAACCACTTTGACCCGATTGTAAAAAACGGCGAAAACATAGATTTCAAAAGTCGAGTCGTACAAAAATTGTATTATGCAAGATAAAATTTCCATTCAAAAACATGCATGATTGCCTTCTTTAGCAAAATTATACGCAAACCTTAATTATCCGTTGATAAATTTAATTAATCGAGTAATTTCATTGTATGACAATGAAACTTACGTACGACAATGTTACAATACCAACAGCTCAAATTTCTGTTGAAGAATACAATTAAAATCGTTAAAAGAAGCATATAAAACAAAATTGTACGTACCGACTTGTTTCAAAGGCAAAAAACGGCCGTTTTCGTTAGAACACACAAGAAACGCAACCTTCATTCGTTACTGAAAAATCGGCAACTGATGCAAGAACAGAAAACGTGGCAGAAGCAATGAAAGTGTGTTACCAACGGCGAGAGAAGAAAAGGGAGTAAAAGAAACCAAGGAGGAAGGAACAAGGGGTGGGACATATTAAATAAACGGTAAAATACCAAAGAGTAAGTCAAGGCCCAACAAAGAATTCAAATCATTTGTTCAGATGCTTATAAAATACCAATTAAATTTTAAAGAAACAGGAAAAAAATTCGAATTTCTGAAATAAAATAGGAGCAAAAAAAATCGAAAAATTAAACAAGATATTTCCAAGCAGCAGAAAAAAAAATTATAATTATCAGTAATAAGGGATTTTGACTGAGAAACAATCGAGAAACTTTCAGGAAAGTCCAATTCAAAATTGAAATCAGGAATAAAAACAATCGGATAAATTAAAAACAAGAAAGATCAATCATGCTTAAAGCATTGATTATGAAACACTTTCCAACTTCAATGCAATTTTATTTAAACATGTCTAAAATGCAATACATTCCTCGGTAATATTTTAAAACTTATCACAATACTACATTAATTTATTATATTTGAAACCTTAAACCTTCATCGAAAAAAATTAACTTCATTCAAATGACGGCATTAAAATATAAATTGCCTGGTTTAAACATCTCTAAAATGTGATACATTCCTCGGTAATAATTTTAGAATTATCATAATACTACGATAATTTATTATATTTGAAAACTTCATCGAAAACAACTGAAATTCATTCAAATGACGTCATAGAAAAAATAACACGCCTGACTCTCTCTATAAAAGCAGCATTTCATTTATAAATAATTTCCCATTCATATCATTTATCACAATACTATAATAATTTATTTTATTTAAAAATTAAAACCATGGAACTACAAGTAATTAAACTCTATGCGTAAAACTTTATCGAAAAAACTCGTCCTTCTCTTTGTAAAATCAATGAATATTTCATTCATATCAGCTATGCAGACTCCATGAACTAAATAATTTTATGTTAAAGAAATACAGCAATTCTAATACAACTCATTCTACATATTTTGCTGTTTACATTTTACCTAGATGAAAAATAGGCTTCGTTGTAGAAATAATCACATTTGGATGAGCATTTAAACTCAAATATATTGTAATTGCGTTGTTTCAGTATGTAGATGCACAGAATTTAAGCAAAAATAAAGTGGTTTTAAAACGGATACAACACTCAATATGAATTAAAAAGAACTTTAAAAATCACGATTTTGAGACAAGATGGATGCCATATATCATTTTGAAGTGGGTCACGTGATCTTTTCATATCATAGTCACGTGATCGCTTCATATAAGAGATGTTATTATTATTGTAATTTCTATTTAAAAAACTACTGAATATATTTCGCTGAATTTTTTTTATATATTTTATGCAACAATTTGAATATTACCTAAAATTTTCGAAGCAATTTGTGAATTTTTAATCCGCTTAAAAATTGTTTGAAAAATTAGGTCCCATAGGGCTCAATGTATTTCATTTTTTCAATCCGGGTTCAATCCAAAACTAATTGGGTGATATTATTCATTTATATTCCCATAGGTCCTATAGACCGTCTAAATAGCATACTAAAATTTCATTTTGATTAAGTCATTTTTACGGCAGTTAGCGTGCTAACGGACAGACAGACAGACAGACAGACAGAATGAACAAAGTCATAAACACTTTTCAACTTCGTTGTAAAGTGTTAACAAGATGAGAGTTCCAAGAATGTACAGCAATAGCTTAACTAATTAGACTATGGAAAATATTTTTATAATTGAAAAGAAAGTTCTGATGGGCTCGTATAAAAATTGCATTTTGAACGTTTTTATTAAAAACTGTACTACGATCCAAATTTGTATACGATGATACCTTAATTAAAGCATTTCTTAAATTGGAACTAAATGTCTACGATCAATCGTTCAAAAGATATTTAATCATCAATATGGTTAATTAAAATAAAAGGAACATAATATTCAGCTATTTCTGGTTGTAAAAGTCATGTGTTGGCACATTTAGATTTTTTACAACTACAAATACTCAATATATATAAATATATATATATATATATATATATATATATATATATATATATATATATATATATATATATATATATATATATGTGTAATTATTTATTAATTATATAAATAAATAAAAATGAAAAATAATAAAATAAGTTAAAAAAATTAAAGAAATCAAAAAATCGGAAAATAAGATGCATTAATATTAATGATTTGAATTTGAATTTTATTTTCGCTAAAAAATGTAACTTTAGCCAGTTTTGAAACTACGATTTGAGCACCCTTATAATGGTGTATAATGGCATTCTCGTTTATCCAGTTTTTCTATGAATTACTTGTTTAGTAAGAATTTTCATCTTTGCTTCATGTTCATATTCTGAATTGCTTATACGGGTAATTGTCCGGTCTCCTGCTCTGACTCACTGAACGGATCAGGGATTATTACAGTGCACGTTCGTACTGCCTCCCTGGTTATATTTCGACTTGTTCATTCCGGAGCTTCTAGTTATTTTAAGCTGTTTAGGTTGATCGCGTATACTCGTGGTGAAAGAAGAAGGGTTCATGCCACATGGTAATACACATTTTCTTAATGTTTCCTATCTTTATTTTTTCATTTTTTGATGCCTGTAGTCTGAGTTTGAGTATTTATAGCAATGCACTATTGCTCAATCTGAAACAGGCATTTCTTTTCGTTAGTTAGAGTTAAATACTCAGACCTGAAGAGGAATTTAATTCTAACTATTCAGCGAATTGGGGTATGGCCGTGAATTTGCTTCTATGGTGATGTTATATATATATATATATATATATATATATATATATATATATATATACATATATATATATATATATATATATATATATATATATATATATATATACATATATATATATATATATATATATATATATATATATATATATATATATATATATATATATATGTATATATATTACCTACTCAACTTACAATCAAGACTATATCACTTTTCCACTAGCGCAAGTCTGAAATCTCAAAACATTGCTTAGAATCACATTCATAAATAAGCATAATCTTGAGCTCAGATGGCGATCTTGTTAATAAACTTTTTTTATAAATTCTCTTAAGATTTTCTAATTCTCTAATTCTCTTAGGTTTTGTAATTTACGTAATTTGAGAGAAAATGATAGGTTAATTTAATGGAATTAAAATCTAATAATTGTCTAGCGTACTTCTGTCTTTCCAAACCCTTTAGAAGTCCCCTCCCCCCCCCCTCCCCACACGGATCGCCTAGAAAACTTAAACTACCTGATAGAACCTAATGGAGACGGGTGTTTCATTTCTCCTAGGGGACCGAAAAAAATGGGGAATTTTAAAAAGTATTTTAAGACCTTCCGGATACCCCCTCCCCACGTCCGGTGACCTAAGATTAAATCTTTACATACTTATAATATAAATTAAGGACCAGAGCCTTATGGAAACGTATTTCCAATCCCTCTGGTTGATAATGGAAAAAAAAAGGGTTTTCCTAAATATCCTTCTAGAACTTCCGAAAGCCCCCTTACAAGGCTAAATCTTTGCACATTTATAGTATTGTCCAGTGAACAAAACTTAATGGAGGCCAATTTTTTATTTCTTCCCCATGTAGTAACAAAGTGAAGGGTTCAAAATGACTTTCCAGACTTTCCAAACCTTCCAGAAGCCTGGAAGGGAGAATATTTGCCCACTTACAATACCAAACAAGGGATATACCTAACTAAAGCAAATACGACTATTTTCGACGCTAAGCTCCATACATTGTTACACCTGCACACTACATCGTTACAACTGCGCTTTACATTGTTACAACTGCGCTTTACTTTGTTACAACTGACCCTTACATTGCTACAACTACGCCTTACATTGTTACACCTGAGTCTTACATTGTCACAAACCAAACTTATTAAAAAAAGTTGTGTCATTTAATTTTTTAACAATATGTGTTTACTTGTTTTGGGTGGCTTAAATTAAACAGTATTGAAATAAAACATGTTGAATTAACGTTTCTTCGCAATAAGCCAAAAAATAAAATCAAGAAAATAGATGTGAAACAGTCAACGCTTAAAAGAACTTCAACTTTGTCCATAGAATATTAATTGGAAAAGTTTATCTTTTACTCGGAATAAAAACCTATTGCTGGAATTGTGGAAATCCCACAGACATTTCCTAAAATTCCCGGTAGAAGCGTTTTTGAAACCCAACACGGACTGCTCGCAGAAAAGAGTATCGAAGCAGGATACGCTCTAATAAATTCTCGTAAAATCTCCAATTTTGAACTATTTTTTTTAGTGGTATATATTCTTGAGGGAGTCATTTCAGTATAATAAAGTACATAAAGAGCGTTTTGTTGTCTGATTTAGTTGGTGTTTTGAATGTTTCTGGTGTTTCACCGTTATGTTCCATCTATGTGAAAGCTTGTAAATGAATGATAAGAACTGTTTGTTCTATTTCTTTGTTCCGCTTCCGAAGTATATTACAATGTTATTTGAAAATACTTTGTTTCTTTTCAGAACAATTCTTGAATATCTTTGGTTTCTGTGAAAAGGAAAGTTATAAAGTCTTAAAGCTATAAAAAAATGAGAGGAGTGAAACTTCTTAGGGCGGTATAAGGAAAATAGAGTTATCAATAAAAGAGTGTAGCAATCACATAATGGTAAATATACTAATTATTTCATTTTATTAAACTTAACATGTGTCGCGAACGTTTTGGTATACTCGACAGAGAAGACAAAGTTTTGAAATCAAACACATTTATTAAACATGAAATAACAAGGCAGTTGATCGAAAACAGTGGAGTACAAGCATTTCTCGCAATAACTCAGAGTTACACTCGGTAGGGTGACCATTAAGAACACCCCTGGAGGAAGAGGAACCAAGAGAATACACATATTTTCTGATACATAAAATAAACACAATATTCCTCATATTATACTTGACATTTATATATCACATTTGTATACTTTGAACATATACGACATTTTCATATAACATCATCAATGATTCGATACTCACGAGGATTTGACAATTAACACTCTATTCGTTAGGTGGAAGACTAAATATATATAAAACTTTACCTCGTCTCTTTTAAATATAACATTTACAATTCTGTACCACGGGAAAGGATATCAGGATGGACTCTCGGCATAAACTCATCGAGATTCTTGCGCAGAACAAAATCCATAAAGGTCGGGAAACTTGACTACACAACATCATGCTGGCGGAATTCGACATCTTGGTTGGTTACGGAGATTGGTTGATTCGTACCTTAGGACACAAGGAGGAGTCAGGCAAATACAAATCGCTGTAAAATGAGCTTTCCCTCTAGCCCTATTAGCGATTCAAGCCGACCAGTGAAAGAACCATTTTCTCTTTTCACAAGACTCATTATTCCATTACTACCAGGCTGATTCATTTAAAAACACGAGTGACTCATCTCTGAACCGAGCCAAACGACTCTACGCACAACTTGTCGAACTATGTTACATATTTTAATCACATCCTTCCACTTTCAAAATTAATCCACCTTTTCTTAAAATTCGCGATCATACGCGAATCAAACACACACGTCTACATTTCTCCACGACTCCTTCCACACTGCTTCCAAAATCCTTTTTCAAACTCGCGCGTGCGCAAAACCTGCAAGTTCCCAACTAGCGACTGAGAAGCGAAAATACAAAACTATTACTATTTTTCTGGAACATAAACACTTTTGCGATTTTAGAGTTCACTTCCCTTAAAAGTCAATGTAATTGAAAACATGTAGAAAAGACATTTACATTTCGAAATTGACACTTTCAATCACACAGAAATAAAACAATACTTTAATATACAATTTTAACACAGAGGTGTGAAAGCCTTATCACACTCCTTCGGGGCCCGGGAGAAAAATTTCCTGCAAAGCGGGGAATTTTTCCACACAATACTAGGAAAATACCTGCATTAAGTTCCCAATGACATATGTTCCATTGAGAGGAATTTAGTGTAAATTTTGAGCGATGTACATGTACATCAAAGAAAAAAAACAAAAACAAACAAGATCATGACCAGCATAATAACCAAAATCCAAGAGTGGCCTAAAGTTTGACTCGTGAGTCAAAAAAAAAAATAAGTCTCAATACAAGCATAGACCTTTACAAGACAACACCAAATTAACAAGACACAAATGATGAAATTGCCCCTTTTAAAATTTAAACACTAATACATTTTCTGGTGAGTACCACAGAGACATGAAAATTTAATTTACTCAACTCACAAAAAGTTTAACTAAACAAAAAGTTTTCTTTCTTCAAAAATTTTACAATTAAAATTCTATAAATTTACTTTTCACAGAAATCAATTTATTAACTATTATCCAACCTTGCCAACAAATTACTTTAAAAGACATTTAAAAAAATTACTAATTTAGAAAATGAGACAAATTTTCAAACCAAGAATGTTGATCAGGCACCCAGGCAAGAAACAAGTTCATTAGAAAGTTGCAAACCTAGAGGTGGCGGTACCCCCAACCAATAAGTCAACAAACACCAAATGACAAAAAAAATTTCTAAAATTTACTAGACCTTTAAATTAAAAAAAAAATCATTCACACATTCATAAAATAAAACAGAGATAAAAATTATCAGTTATCCTTAAAAATCCTTACCAAAACTGTAATCCATCAAGTACTTAATTATCTTAAAATTACTTTAAAACATTACTGCTTATCATTAAAGTAAAGCAAAAAAAATTATTATTTAAGTATTTAGAATTTTAAAACACTACTTCAACCTGATTAACATGGCACTCACATTCAGAAAGCTGCACTGGCACAGAACTTGCAGTACAGAACATTCAGCTGACTGACACATAAAGCAAATTACACAGAAGTTCAGAAATATCGGATCCATTTTAACATAGCATACAGTTTTGCAAAACATTTTTTTCACTACTCATCTGCGAGTCAGGCACAGCAATACGCTTTGCGACACTACTTAGGTTTGAGTCTGCAATCTCCGACTCATTTGCCGGTTCATGATTTGAAATCGAAAGTAAATTATTCGTACATTGATAACCAACAAAAGGAATGGAAGAGTTTGAAAACTTAAAACAGAAGTGATTATAATCTATAATAGCATTATGTTTATGTAAAAACTTGTTACCAAGGATTACATTATATGAAATAGGAGCTGGTGATTTTAACACAAAAAATTCGGTAGGGAATCTTTCTTTTCCCAAATTTAGCGAAATAGTGGCTAAACATTCAACTTTAGTATCTTGTAAACTAAAGCTACGCAAAATTGTTGGTTTGTATGTTAGCAACATATGTGCAATGGGTACAGTATTTAAAGCTTCCTCATACACTAAATTAATTGAACTACCCGTATCAATCAATATTGACACTTCACTGCTCACTAATTTTCCTTTTATAATAGAAGAAGATGACAAAGAATTTGTAATATTATGACAAATATTATTTTCCTCAAAATGTGATGTTTGCCTATCAAAAGTTTTTCTATTATTATAATTGTGCATGGGATATCTACTCTGATTCCCAGAAGAATGATTTTTGGAATTTTGCAAAGATTTATATGACTCCTTATTTTTATAATTTTGCGTTCCTTGCTTTCTATACTTCCACTCATTTGCAGACATTTGCCCTCTGTGTCTTTCACCCTGGTGATACCTAGTTCCAGGACTGGTATAAATTTTCCTACATTTTATACCGTACGCATCTCTTTTTTGAAAAACCTTTTTCCAACACTGTTCTTGAACGTGACCTAATTTACCACATTTGTCACACTTTGGACGCGGTGAACGCTTTTCGTTAACTTTATCTGAATTAACCTTAAATTTTTCTATTTTACCCCTAAGAAATTCAATGTCCCTTTCCTGTTCTAACACTTTTCTTTTTAAATCTGACATACTTTCACTTTGATCTGGTGTGAGAACATATTTTTCTGGTGTGAGAACACCTTTTTTTGTAAGTACCGGATTAGTCAAGTACATAGCATTATTTTCATTTAAAATAGATTCCTCAAGAATTGCAAGTTTTCTAGCCGAATAAAAATCTCTAAGGTTTTGTGACAACACCAATCTTTTTAGTTCCGGATATAAACCATTAATAAATGAAGTTTTTAAAAGTGTTTGCCTGATTTTATTCTCACTTTCGGAATCTACATCTTCCGGAACAACCTTAAATGAAGCAGCTTCGATTCTCATCGAAAACTGTTTAACCGACTCATTTGGTCTCTGTGTAAAGTTCACGAGTGAAATTATGTTTTTAGTAACATTTTCGGTCACTTCAAAATGATCTTTCAAAATGTGAATAATTTCCTGCAAATTTTTACAATTTCTGTGCTTTGGATTCTCTTCAATCAATCTATTTGCTTCCCCCTCTAAATTCAATCTCAAACAAACTAATTTGTCACACTCACTCCAGTTTGCATGAGTGGCTACTAAATTTAACTTTTCCAAAAACTGTGACAACGAAAGCTCTGAATTTCCCGAGAATTTTGGAATATGATGTGCGAACTTAGGTGTGAAAATATGGAATGATTTTAACATGTTATCATTTACCGATGAAGCACTGTTTTGATTTGGCAAAGTGCCAGAAGAAGAATTCAGACATACCGGCGATTTATCTGATATATTTTCCTCATTAGATTTAGCTTTGTGGCTAACATTTTTAACTTTACTTTTAGAATTAACAGAATCCGACTCAGTAGCAATATCAAGCGACAAATTCAAGGAGGAATTTAATTTTTTACTTGAATTTTTACTCATCTTACCGACATTTACTTTTTTGTTTCTAGTAATTGGAGCCATTTTGCATAACAATATAGTTTAACACAATATGCAATTGCAATGTTCTTAAACAGTATTTACAATAAAACCAGTTTTTATCAAATCAAATGACATAAATATGCAAACAAATCAATTTTTTTTATCAAATGGCACATATCAAATTCCAAGAACACTCGTTTTTGAGAACACCGAAAACAGAACATGGAACTCTGTTTACTTAAGAAAACACTCATTTTAGCACAACGGTAATTTTTAACCTTCAAAATTTCAATTCTTAAGAAAATTTTTAAAAATTTTAATTCTCTCAGCTCTTCCCCACTCACCGAGAAAAGTAACGGCACCAATTCTGTCGCGAACGTTTTGGTATACTCGACAGAGAAGACAAAGTTTTGAAATCAAACACATTTATTAAACATGAAATAACAAGGCAGTTGATCGAAAACAGTGGAGTACAAGCATTTCTCGCAATAACTCAGAGTTACACTCGGTAGGGTGACCATTAAGAACACCCCTGGAGGAAGAGGAACCAAGAGAATACACATATTTTCTGATACATAAAATAAACACAATATTCCTCATATTATACTTGACATTTATATATCACATTTGTATACTTTGAACATATACGACATTTTCATATAACATCATCAATGATTCGATACTCACGAGGATTTGACAATTAACACTCTATTCGTTAGGTGGAAGACTAAATATATATAAAACTTTACCTCGTCTCTTTTAAATATAACATTTACAATTCTGTACCACGGGAAAGGATATCAGGATGGACTCTCGGCATAAACTCATCGAGATTCTTGCGCAGAACAAAATCCACAAAGGTCGGGAAACTTGACTACACAACATCATGCTGGCGGAATTCGACATCTTGGTTGGTTACGGAGATTGGTTGATTCGTACCTTAGGACACAAGGAGGAGTCAGGCAAATACAAATCGCTGTAAAATGAGCTTTCCCTCTAGCCCTATTAGCGATTCAAGCCGACCAGTGAAAGAACCATTTTCTCTTTTCACAAGACTCATTATTCCATTACTACCAGGCTGATTCATTTAAAAACACGAGTGACTCATCTCTGAACCGAGCCAAACGACTCTACGCACAACTTGTCGAACTATGTTACATATTTTAATCACATCCTTCCACTTTCAAAATTAATCCACCTTTTCTTAAAATTCGCGATCATACGCGAATCAAACACACACGTCTACATTTCTCCACGACTCCTTCCACACTGCTTCCAAAATCCTTTTTCAAACTCGCGCGTGCGCAAAACCTGCAAGTTCCCAACTAGCGACTGAGAAGCGAAAATACAAAACTATTACTATTTTTCTGGAACATAAACACTTTTGCGATTTTAGAGTTCACTTCCCTTAAAAGTCAATGTAATTGAAAACATGTAGAAAAGACATTTACATTTCGAAATTGACACTTTCAATCACACAGAAATAAAACAATACTTTAATATACAATTTTAACACAGAGGTGTGAAAGCCTTATCACACATGCCAGTATTTTAAATATATAATACACACAATGTAATATATATTTTTTTACTATATAAAATATAATGAATAAAATATGATCCACAAAATATGAAATTTCTCTATATTAAAAAAAATGTGGTTGACGCCAGCGCCGCCACTGTTTGACAAATTTCTCATTCCTCAGCTTCATACCGCGAAAACTATAACATACAAAATTATAAAATTTGGTACATTTATAGAGAAATGGTGGGGAAATATGCTGCAATAAACTATTTTTCCATTTACATTTTAGTTTTAAAAATATTTAATATCAAAGGCAAAGACAAAATATTTGAACTGCGAGTTCGTCTCCTGGACAGACTAACAACAACAAGACCACGAATTTTTGCAGCAATGTACCTGCATAGTTGAATTTTTGCAGGACTGGACATTTTATTAATTTTGATGTAGTCTATGAATTATTCTAATTTTCATGCACTTATGAAGTGAAAAGCGTTCTTCCGTATCGGCACGTCCATCGAGATTCTTTATCTCGTACAAAAATATTAAATGTGGTACATTTGTAGAGAAATAATAGGGGAACACCGTGAAATAAACCGTTTTTCGATTAAAGTTTCAGTTTGGCTTGAAATAGAGAGCGCTAGCGAGGAAAAGGCGAAACCACCCGACTCGGGAAGCGAGTTACGGGGATTGGCGAAACGTAGCAAGCAGGGGAGGAACCCCTAGTATCACTTAAAATAGAACATAAATGAAAATAAACTTTTAATAGGAAATATTCATTTGCTCATATTTGAAAAATGAAATTATTGGTTTGTGATAACTGAAATAAGATACATAATTCATCGATTGTAACTACTCCAAATATAAAGAAAACACTGTCCCAGTCGTAAAATCGTAGTGCCAGAATTCATGGTCGATACTGTTGAATCGTTATTCATTTTCAATTAAAATTTTGTGTTTAAAAATTCAATTAGGAGCTGTGCTTCTGGAGAAGCAAAATTGACATTAAAATCGCCACCGAAAATCATCGGCACGTATTTAATCAAATCCATTCCAAGTAAAGCTGCATCCTCGATAGTATAGACAAGAAAATTCTTGTAGATAAATTGGATTATTTGAGAAACAGTCTGATTTGGTGATATGTACTTGTATATTACAACCGCGACGATGGTCTGACCATTTTTTCAAAACACAACGATCTGCACAAATCTCAATCACTTTTGTTAGCTGTTGAACTAGGCTCAGCACTCTTTGATGCGTCATCACTGGTCGATGGCTCACCTGTAATTTCGAAGTTATCGATCATTGCAACTGATCAGTCGCTATTAAATCAAACACCGTAGTACCAGAATGTAATGCCTTTTGCCTCCCTCGACATTATCTCGCAGGCTGCAGTCCGCTCTGAAGAGCAGTTTTTGGCGTATTTTGTGCACGCTGTCTCTTACGATATGCCTTCATGCGTCCCGAAATAGATTTCAACATGATTACCATATTTTATAATTAATACAGTAAAAACAAATCGGAATAACACATTACAATTGTATGCAATATTACGAAAATATAAAACACGCTGACTCACTTGATGCGTAACAAACAACTAGTGGCATAACGAAAATGTGTAATACACTAGCCTCACTCACTGATCTAAAAAGAGTGAAGCGAGCGATAGCCACTCCCTCTACTAACTCACTGACCGGCGTAACAGAAAATGTAACGCTCCATCCTTAATCTACTCGTCTCAATCGTCACGTGATAATTAAAAGAATTTCACTTTTCGTTATACTCGTATTTTCTTTAAAAGAACTTAATACTGTTCCTTAATCTTCATTTCAATACATTTGTGTATAAGACTAAATCATAACAATTCGAAGTCCACTTCAAATACAGGGATTAATTACATTTCAAACATAGGGGCCACTTTAAAAATAGGATAAGATTCAATTCAAACACAGGGAGGATAAATTTGAATTATACAGACTCCAAACATAGAAGGAAAGGCGAAATGTGATATCTACTATAAAGGTAGAATTAAATACTTAATGGATTCCTTTAAATATAAAAGGAAGGCTTTAATCTTGGTGGTTCAATGCATAGAGCGCATTCTAGTTATCCAAAGATTCGTGAGATCAACGCTGAAGTGTGAGCTCTTTGTCTTTGCGCCAGAGTAACGAGGTTAGATACTACTGATTGCTGAAGTCTGAAAATTGTCGAATTTAGCTAGCTATTTTTTGTAGCTTTTTTCAGTTCACGATTGTTACAAACAAACGAGATGCTCATTCTGTATACAAAAAAAAATCTGATGCGTCCAACACATGACTTTCATTGCAGATCGGCAAATTTAGATTTTTAAGAAAAATGCAACAATAAAAATAAGAGCGTATGTTTAACTTGCTTGAAATCAAAAGGCTCTTTTGTCCCAAATTAAGAAAAAAACATGCCAAACTTCATGCGTTCAAGAAATAACTTGACTTTTTTGAGAAATACTGCGTGTCCTACGTGAAAAATAAAAATGTACAATATCCTGATAATGGCTCATTATAATTCTAAAACAATAATTTCTATTCCATTCTGGCTGAATCCATTTTCATGTACCTAGCTTGTGATCCCCCCCCCCCCCCCCGAAAGTTTGCAATATTTGTAAGAAAAAAATGTGAAAAATCTGTATTGTTGGTCAAAATGATTACAATTATAGCATGTTACCCTTGATGTTAAAGGAATTGAAAACATATTTTAATTGATACCAAGTTGAACAATATACTTCCTCGGGAGGCAACGTACCCCCTCCCCCTCTCCTCCCCAAGGAAAGGGGCTAATGATGTCACGAACACAAAAATTGTATTGTGTCTATTTTTCACTACACTGGTTGAAACTGTTAAGTTTCATGATCATTGAGCCATAAATAACTCCTCTTATGCATAATTATGTCAAATTTTATCTTTATTTTTTTTTTCTAATCTTTTCGAATAAATTTCAAAGTTTTCATTCGAATTTTTAAAAATTCTATCTAGTTCCAGATTTTTATTAACAAAGCAAAATAAAAAGTTTCGTAAATATCCATTAATATTTGTGGCAGCAATCGTGTATACAAGAAATCGACAACAGCCAGACGACATACAGACGGACATCACTCTTAAAATAGTCAAAACGTGTTGAGGAGGTCTGAAATATATATAAGCATCAAAATCTCGAAATATAAAATTTTCGTAAAAATAATACTTTATACTATATTCTATGGTATGAGAAAATAAAAATATTAAATAACGCGTTCACAGATTATATAAATTATATTTTCTTCCTCTTCATTTTGGGCAATAATAATAACACAAAATACTAAAATTTCTGCATATACATTCACAAACGATGCATTACAGCAAAATGTTGGATATGAAGAAATTCAAAATGCATTTCCATTTTTACTTTGCAAAATTTGCAAAAAACAAAAATAAATGAATAAAATAAAATAAAATAAAACAAGCTACTTAAAAATGGATCATGTATGATAAAATCCAGTTGTGAGCCACACTGCAGTTAATTACGTTCGTTTGTCTTTTTTTGTTGTTTTTATCATTCAAACTAAATTACTCTTAACTGGGTCAATCGAAGTTAATGTCTACCCTTAATAAACATAGAAATGCACATATTATGTTGGAGTAAATTGGCTATCATGAATCAACGAACATATATAATGGATACGAACGTAATAATTTGCTGGCAATAAAATTTTTCATAAAGCTTAGAATACTATTTTAAATATAGTTTTATTTTTTAATAATTAACCAAAAACATGGGAAAACAAAATCTCAATTGTAATATTTCCTACCCATGATTACTTCTGTTAGTGTTAACAAGCAAACAGAAAGCACGAAAATACATTCATATTCTTCTAAACTGCCCTTAAGATGTTATTGAATTAAAATACAACGAGTATATGATTTGAATATAGTATCAATAAAAACTAAAGTAGCAAAAAATGGGGTTAGGTGTATATTTTATTTCAAAAGATAATAAGAGTATATTCAATTAGCATTATTTACAACTATTTTCGGAACTACTTTTATATTAATTTTCTTTTTTATACCCATTAATAGTACCTTTTGATCTGTAAAATCGGTCTGCTGTTTTCAACGTGGTGAAAAACAATAAATTACGTATATTTTGCCACAGATTTATTACAGTCTCTGTTAAAAGTGCACAGATTACGAAATCGATTTGATTGATTATACATATGAAATAGTTTATTAATTTTAGTTAAAATAATTAAAGAAAAACTAAATTGAAAAATAATATCAGCCCCACAGTGAGTACCCGCTGGATAAATTTTTAAAATAACACATCACAAAAAAAAAAAAAAATTCTATTTGAAACTACCTATATATATTTATCCTGTGAAAAAAAAAATTAAATAAAAAAAATTAAGCTGTGAATTTTTATAAACTTAAAACATTTTAAATTACCATAATTTCATGAAGTTATTCCCTGCTTAAATGAAAGCTATCCATCCAAATGGAAACATTTTGGTTCACAGAATAAAATGACTAACTGAGCTCATATGTAAAATTTCAGAGCATTAGAATAATGTTTTTTCTTCTTAGTTTTGTGTATAGATAAAATTAACTGAAGTGTGGTTCCACTCGAATTTCTCATACCAGAATCCATTTTTAAATAGCTTCTGGGTTTTTTGTTAATGTTGTTGTTGTTGTTTTTTGTTGTTTTGTTTTTTGTTTTTTGCAAATTTTGTAAAAAAAAAAATTGAAAAATCTGTATTGTTGTTCCAAATAATCACAATTAGTATATGACACTTTATTTGAAAGGGCTTGAAAAAATTTTTTGATTGATACCAAGTTTGACAATGTACTCTTTCGGGAAAATAGCTTTCCCTCTCTAGCAGATTCTAATCACATCATAAAACGCTAATAGTGTATCACACGGCTATTTTTCACTGCACTCAACAATCTCACAAAACTCAATAGTCTCAATGACTGTGAGTTCTGTGATCATTGAACCATGTATAACCCCTTTTATTCATGATTATATGAAATTCTGTCCTATGTTTCCATGTTAACAAAAATACAAAATTTTGCAAAAATACATTAAGTTACATACAAATAATAAAAGGAGATACTTTAAAAATCTATGTATTTTGATTTTACTTGTTTCTAGTTGGCAACAGACCTCCCACGCGACCACTTCCCTCATGTGAGTTAGTTATTTTAATACCCCTTACATGCACTACATAGTTCCAAATATAATTTTCTTATATTTACAATACTACCATCATAGTTCCTAGAATTATACTCGAAATGTTTTTCCAAAAGAAATAATGCTTTGAAAATCTTAAATTTAAAATAATTTGACTGTCTAAAGCAAAACATTCGGAAATTAAAAAGCATGCCACAACTGAAACTTAGGGAGATCGTAAAAACAATGAATAAAATATCTCTGACAGATATAAATGACCCTTTCTACACCGTAATATTCTACATCCAACACCTATTTGCATATAAAACAGTAAATATATATCCTTTTGACATTAATAAATCATCGCAATGAGCTGAAATCATTTTAAACAACTAGCGGAGCTTTTAATGTCTTTCCAGTGATTAAAAAAGAATGTTCCCTACTTGGGGCCTCCCTTACCAGTCACCAGGTGGAACCAGGATCTTGTTCGCCACCCATAGCCTAATTGGCTACCTTGCAGGTCACTCAACAGGTAAAAACATTAAAAACTCTACGGAAGTCTTTGTATACATACGAAGCGTGTTTATAACAGTAGAAGTGTATTGTTTTAGGAACGTTTGAAATCTCAAAATTTCCCCAAGCAAGAAAGTAGAACATTTAAGACAAGCAATATAAATTGAAGGAAATGCATTAATATGACAGCTCCGTTTATAGTAAATTAGAAGAATTGTATCCATTTATATTAAAGTGAACTATCTACATTATGATTGTCTAATGTGTTTTATCATTCCGGATCCCAGAAGTCCTTTAGTAACCCAGGAGCCTGAATCCTTGGAAGCGTATAGCATTGACAACGAGACAGAACTTAACAAAGTCGGCTTTTCGATTCCTATCCCCCATTCCTAAGGGAGGAGAAACTAGTGGGTTTTTGAAAAATATTTTCAGAGCGTCTAGAAACCTCCCTTAGCCTAGAAGGCTGAATCTTTCGACACTTATGGTATAAGCCACGGAACAGAACTTAACGGAGTCGAATATTCGATTCCCTCTTTGGGGAAAAAATGGTGGGTTTTAGAACAAACATTTTTGATCTTCCAGAATCATTGAAAAGCTGAACTCTTTCAGGAAGCTGAACTAAAACCCTCAGAAGTACCTCCTTCCTCAATAACTTAGAAGGCTTGAATCTTTACACACATAAAGTATTAACCATGGGACAGAACTTAACTGACCCAGTTTTCAATTAAGACGACAATGTTCGATGATAAGCACAATGTTAGACAAAATAAACTTATTAAAAATCTGTTGAAATTTTATTTTATTTAAGAGTCTTGTCTTTTTTGACAGACTTAAATACTAGATGCAAACCAATGAAATGGGTTTTGAAATTATAAACTGTAGCATATATGCCCACAGCTGTCCTGTAAGAATCAGAAATCCAGTCCTGTAGGAATCAGTAGAAGCCAGGAAGTTTTCTTATTACATTAAAATTTAATAAGGAAACTTTTTTCGTCTATGCTTACAGCTGTAAGATTTGATTTGATTATATCATTTTAGCAGTCTACGGTTCTTTTTTTATACACGCCAGACCTACTTTGACGAGGACCAAAAGTTTAAAGTAAAATACCACCAATTCTATCTTGTACACATATACAGAGCTCTCCACCCATATCGGGAATTCAAACCTGGTTCCTATGAATATGTACAATGCACTTTGTGCAAAAGGAGTACTTCAGCACCGTATATAAGCACAAATAACGACAATAATTATTGTTGTTATTTGTGCTTAAATAAGTTGCTCAAGTACTCCTGGTTCCTGTGGATCAGAAGGCCAGAAAATAAATTATTTGGTCACAAGTGGCCCATGTGATCAAAAATTCGATTTTGATGAAAATTGAACAGGAATCAGCCATTTGTCGAATAATGTCTGTGTGTCTTTCTGTAGGTGTAGCTATGTGTTCACTTGTGAAATAGTGAACACAATATCTCGCGAACAAATAAAAATTAGTAGAAATATTCTTTATCTGAAAACGCAAAAGTTATTTTTTGAGAAATCGAAGTGAGAATCTTTAATTTTTTTAGAAAATTGAAAGCTATTTTTTTTTACTGTCAGTACAATTATCAAATTTTCGGTGCTGAAAAGTTCTACTATGTTCGAAACCGGCGCAAAGATACTGTTCACTGCACTGAGACAGTGACTTTGAGCTTTGGGAATGAAATCCCTAGCTTTTAAGAATATCCCTTTATAACTATGCTTTAGTGTTTGTTTATTTTAACATTCATGTAAATTTGTACACATGAAGAATTGAATTTTTTTTCCTTACTTATTACAGATTTAAATTTTTAATATTAAATTAAAGAATCTTGAAGACCCCGACCGTTACACTTCGAGACCAATGGTATACCGACAGACTCGTCTGAGAATATCTCAATCACCCTAATATGAGGTCGAAATTCTTACCCTCAACGAATTCAATTTTATGTTATTGCATTGCATATTTTCATTCTGGAAAAAATTTAATTCATGTGTCAAAGTAAAAACAGAATCATTTGAATGCCTGTATGCGATATTGCCTAAGAAAATCTCGAATCGGCTCTTTACCGACTGAGATATCTAGGCTTTGTTGGAAACCTTAATCATATATATATATATATATATGGATAAAAATCATTTTCTTGCGGCGAATCGCACCACCAATCTGTGCCTGGTCAGATAACGTTTTATCCATTGAGCTAATGTGATTATATGCTTTCCTTAAACATTTGATTAGGGCCTTACGAATATAACTACTATAATAATTATAAAATGCAGACAGAAAACCAACAAATAAAAAGTGTTCTAGAATTTGCAAACATGCCCCCAGTCTAGTTACCAGCATCGATTGACCGATTTCATTCCCTTTGGGGCTCATCAGCACCAAATACTCATTGACTGCACTGTCAGTAAAATAACGTACGTTGTAAATTTTCATTTGTCATTATAACATCCATCTCTTACTTTTCCTATACATATACATAGAGAAAATATTTTGACGGAATCGAAAATTTGAATTCCAGTTTTCAACGGAAGGGTGCATTTCAAGCATTTCTGAACTCGAATCATGTGTGTGTGTGTGCGCGCGCGATTGTGTGCATGAGGGGATGTGTTTGTGTATGTGTGTATGAGTTTGTGTGTGTGGTCGTGATAATAAAGCGAATGAATATTTTAACCCTATTCATTTTATCCGCAATCGAATATTCGGAAGACCCCCCCCCCCCCCACAATTTTCGAATGTTTTTTTTTTTTTTTTTTTTTTGTGAAATCATTAAATGATCAGGATTTTTAATAATAATAAATAATAATCATGCCATACCTAAGATTTCATTGGAAAAGGAATGATACAAACTTTAGAACACTAGCATGAACCGTTTTCGCGATATTGTACGTTTTTCGAATGAATTTATCAAAAATTTGCATAAAATTAAAAAAGTAGTAAAAGTTCTGTCCAATATGTTCACTTTCCATATGCAATATTATGTAACATATATGTTAACATCATTTTCGTAGATTTTGTTTTTTCTAATTACGAGATATGGTACTTTTTTGTAATGATTTTGTATTTTAATGCAAAGGAACTCAACAAGCATAATAGTCATTTATTTGACAGATTATTAATTACCTATCATTTAGATGGTGATTTTGTATGTGAGTAATTCTGGTTTGACTCTGAGTTGTCAAATCTTCCAATTTCGATTTGCGTAATCTTAATTTAATTCCAAAACCATTGTTCTTTGAATCTTATACACCATTATGTCTTGTACACCATACTGTTCACATCAGAGTATTTGTAATTACGATACTGAAGAGGATTTAGGGAACACTCGAAATTACAAAGCATTTTCATCGATTTCTCACTCCTCCACATAATTGGGCTCTACCGTATATATCCGTCAAGAGTTTGTAGAAAGCGTTATGCGTGGTTGCTTTTACATCATGAGGATGTTTATTTCCATTCAGAATCTCATTACTTTACTTCTAGGTCACGTCAGAAGTTATCTCCATAGGGAGCATCGAATTAACGGATACAGGAGTTCCGTTAGAATTTTCCTTTTGGAAAGAAGTTCAAGAAGTATTTGCTTACCCAATTTTTAATATTTTACGCCTCTCACAGTTTCTTTTGTACGAATTAATGCATCGTTTTCAAGTTTTAAACATTATTTTTGTGAAGAAAGAAAATGTATTAACATATTTATGAAACAACCTGTAGAATTTGTTAAAAGTTGCAACTGTCTTAATGGATGGTTCTTGCATTTTGAGTAGTATCCTAAAGAACGGTTATAGTCTTAGTTGAAACAAATGCGAAAACTTATCGTTATGCAATGGTACGAAATCTGTGACATGATATGAAATCTCAGCCAGTGATTCCTAAGATTTTTTAATGTGAATGATATCTATAGGGGTGGAGTATTTCTAGATGAAACCGGAGCGTTACGAAAAATGTAAACACTTTGGACGCTTATATCTCCGAACCTAATAGATAAAAATGTAAACAACTTGTTTTGTCAGAAATAGGGTTTTATTTATGCATATATAAATATAATTTTAATATTTTGAACCTTTTTTTTTTCAAAAAAACTACAAATTTATCCGAACGAGTTTTTGGCATATCTTGCTACTTTCACTCGCAATATCTTCTAGAAATGATAGATATAAACAGGAAGCAACAAAAAAAAACTACAAATTTATCCGAACGAGTTTTTGGCATATCTTGCTACTTTCACTCGCAATATCTTCTAGAAATGATAGATATAAACAGGAAGCAACAAAACTATTCAGTAGGAAATACCGTTTCTAAATTAGTAATTTGTTTTTAAAGAGCTCTTATTCTTTCCGAAGAACTGTCTTGTCAATTTCAAAAAGATTGAAAATTTTCAGTTTTTCAAGTTTGTAATGCTTTTATCTCAAAACATGAAAGTACCAGCTACAAACTGTAACAAGTAATTCGTAGTTCTTTAGAAGGCCTACGAAAATATGTAATTGGGTTTCTGTTAAGGCCCTTGGTTTTCAAAATATAGTGATTATGATTTCGATATTTTAATATTTTGAACTATTTCGAAAAGTTGGTTCTCATATCGATCTTTTAATGTTTTGAACTATTTTAAAAAAGTGGTTCTAATTTCGTTATTTTAATATTTTAAACTGTTTTGAAAATGTCTAAAACAGACAAACCACCCACAAAGAAGAACTTTATTTACGCAAAATCATTTTGGATAAATAAAGCAGTGACTGGAGTCACTGCTGATGTACTCGCGAATGATATTCAACAAAATATTTTTTCGAGAACCCCTATCACTTTAATGGTCACCGGAACCTACTGTCGATCTGCATTTCACTAGATTGCAGTTTGAAATTCTGTCGCTTTATTGTTTCAATACCCATAATTTATCACAATACGGTTTTTTTTCTAAGAATTCAGTACAGAAATGTATACTGTATATGCATTTCTATTACTAAAAAACTAATTAAAAAAATATCCGGCAAAGGCAGAAATTTTACTCAAACTGGATGGTGCGCAACCTGTTGCTCGCATGCACCAAGGACACATGCATCCATTGACAGGAATTTCCAGACTAAATCACTCATTTTAAAAAGTCATAACAGGAAATGAACAATAATATTTTGAAGTCTCAGTAGTAAAAAAAAAAAAAAATTCATGTGCAGAGAACCAAAGGCTACAGGCTTTCGTAGATTATCAAGCTATTCATGTTTATCTTACTGTAAGAAACTTCTACCAATGCTGTAATATTTTGCACCCATACATAATTGCAAAAATGCGGCAGTAGATTAGTATGATGGCCGTAAGGGTATTTCTGTTGCCAAAGTGATTTGTGTTAACTTCTTATACAATGTATGCCGCGGTGAAAATCGTTTGAAAATCACTAGTTTAAATGGAAGTCGTAAATATCAAAATCCACTTTTCTAAATAATTACTTTCTTTTAAAATGTTCCTCTAAAATGCAAAATTATACGAATATAATTTTTCCCAGCACATGCTTACTTAACTAATTACCACTGAATGAAATATTACTGAATATTATTATCTGTAAAAAATGATTCGCGGTATATAATGCTTAATTTTTAGTAGAAAAACGTTCATAGTTAAAAATAATTTTGAATCTAAAAGTGTTGAAATATTAATATTTTTTTTCTGTGTTGACTAAAAATCTCAACTTTCCTTACTTTAAAAATTGCAACCCTTTAAAATATTGCATCAATTTAATATTATATTAAATAATTAATTATGAAACTTAATTTACTGAAGGAAAAGTATTATAGTATTAAAGTATGGATAAAAAAAAATTAAGGGGATAAAAAGGTGTTAAATTATTAAACCTTTCTAAGGGAATAAAAATTACACCTTCCCTTACTTTAAAAGTTGCAATTCCTTAAAATACTGCATCAATTTTACATTACTTTAAATGAATCATTTTCAAGAGCTAGTTTCCACTTCCTTCCCGGGCATATAACTTCTACACGAATGACACTTAATGAGCGATTTAGCACATTTAAAAAATTGTTATAAAACTTAGAAGCAAAAGAATTTAACACAAGGATATGGACAAATACTAAGCAATCATCTTCACTCCACGCACGTCTTAATAGTACTCTACAGGTTTGCCTATTGTTTGAGAAGATAAGCTGCATTAATTTGTTATTATTCAAGGTCACATTTTCCCAAGCTGGTATTGTACTTATAACATTGATCTTGATTAAAGAGCATTGTGTTTTAATGAGAATAAAACGAGGATCTTTTGAAATAAAGATATAATTGAAATATGTTATTTTCATTCAATAGTTTAAATTATAGATGGGCGAATGGCTGGCACTTTTCTCGAATTCGAACATTAATTAACCAGATTTTAAATATATTCCAATACTACAGCTAGTTATTTCAAATTGCTAATAAATAATACTTATATTAATAAATTATTATTAATTATTGGTAGCTTAATAAATTATTTAAAAATAAAAAGTAAAAAATGTCACGAAAAGCATTAATTTAGAAATGACACTTTTTTTTGTTTTAATATTGTACAATAGTCTTTCATTTTAGGTACTATTAACTACGATAATTGAATAACTATAAATGTTTCTCACTTAGTGCAGATTTCTATTTAAGAAAACAAGCAAACAATTGCCGTTGCTTCTTAGTGATTGTTAAAAAGACACTGTTTTTGAGCTAAGAAAGACGGCTCAAGACGTCCTCAAAATAATTGTAGGCACCGCCTAATTTTCCTATGTCTGATTTCTTCCATGAAGTATTAGAAAGTTACGTAAATTAAATTATTTTTTTTTACTTTCACCAATAAAAAATGTGAATAGCATTTTGGATTTACCATGGCATAGTGACAAATTGCAGCACTGCCCGATCTCAAATCAGAGAAACCGTGGTATCAAGGTATTTATATTCATGATACTCTAAAATCTTTTACCATTGCTCTAGTATTTTTACTCTCATATTTACAGTAATCTTCCTATGCTTGCTTTCTTCAAGGAAGTATTGAAAGTTACATAAAATTAAATTAATTTTTAATTAAAGTAAACTTTTAGTAAAATAAAAATATAAATAACTTTTTGAACTTACCATGGCATAGTGGCAAATAACAATACTCCCCGATCTCAAATCAGAGAAACCGCTGCAGCTTCTCATGGCCATGATGACACAACTTTATAAATGTCCTAAGTTCAATATTCTTAATTTAATATTAAGCGGTCACATCCAAGTAAAATATTTTTGGCAATGAAGAAATAATTGGCTTGATCCTTTGAATCTGTCACATATCCTCGATTTTAAGTCCACTCGAACACATTTCATCTGAACGAGTTCAATACATTTTTAAAGTCTTATGAGCATCAGATGAGACTATTGTTGTCCAGCAAGAAACAAGAATCCAACACTAAAACTTTTTGAACTGCCATCTCTTATAATGAACATGAGGTTAAATTGGATTACCAAAATTTTCGGTTTTTTATCTTTTACAGTTATTAACACTTGCATCCAAAACTTTAATAAATAATTTTCCCTTTAAAGTAATTAATAATAAATAAATAAAAATAAATAAACAGCCTGGAGTTAAAATATTGGACAAAAGGATTGTATCACGGCACGTGCACACCAATAAGGTTTGTTGATACTTTAGGCAAATTATCGTATTATGGTGGTTTCATAAGACCCACACAATACAATAACCTTTCCATGTTGCAAGTGCATAGCATCTCAGCGTGATGACTTACGGCGTGGCGTCTGCCGGTGGTCGGTTTCCGTCTTTTACCGGAGGTGTAGTCAAGCAAGAAAAGTGGTTCACCAAGCCAATGTCTTTGCTTGAATGGAGGAAATAAGCGCCAAATCTTGGTCAGTTTGGAGAAATCATCGCCAAAGAAGTTCCGTTATTTATTCTTTATAATGACGCACTATATACAGTGGCGTAGCTAGTCAAGGGCTAGAGGGGACCCATCCCCTCCCAAGAAGAGTACTCAGCTCTCCTTGATAAGAATATTAAATTTTTAGTATTGATAAGAAACTTCATCCTACATATCATCTAAATTTTGAATGAAAACTTGCTTTTTGAAATTTTTTTTATTAATTACTTCATTTGGCATGGCACAGAAACAATATTTTTTTACTTTGGCTGAATTTGTGGTTATACTATATAGCTAAATATGACCATCAATTTGTTTACATATTTAATTTAAAAATATTTAAAAGTTTTAAAAATAATATTAAGACAATAGTATTAAGGGTATTTTAATATTTTTGCTGAGTTCACTGTTAAACATCATAGATTCAAAATGAACTAATGAGTAATTATAGAGCTAATATATTATGCGTTGACTACCAACTTTTAAAATTTCTCTTTGATTAATTAACAGATCCGCTACAAGTTAATGCTTCTATTAATACCAATTGTAATTATTATATATTAATATTGATGTATAGTAGCTATATGAATTTTCAAGATAAAATATTTGCTTACAAATATAGCCATACAAGTAACTATTTATTACTACATTGCATAAATTAAAATATATAAAAACTATTCGAGTTTACATATGCTAATGGTTTTGTAATACATAAACTTTGACTCAATTGCGCATAAAAATTATAGTCCCCGATAATAAAAAGCTCCTTATTTAGTTATAATTATTTAAAAATATTTGATTTAATAAAAAGCAATTTATTTAAAGACTGAAATTGAGTATTATAATGCATTTCCCTTCCCAAAAATCTGTAGAGAGTCAGCCCCTCCTTCAGAACTGTTGATCCCCCCCCCCCCTCTTTTAATTTAACTTCAGCTCTTCGATTCCGCTTCTGGCTGCAGCTCTAACTATGTAGGGGAAAAGGGATTTTTTTTCTTTTCGCCCTCTCTTTTATCACTCCCTACTTCATATCCACATCCATTCCTGTCAGGATAAAATAATGAACAATGGCTGTCGACAGAATATTTTCAACCTCCTGAACTAAAATTTAACGTTTGGCACTCTGGATGTATTCCCAAACAAACTTGTGTGCAGCAAGTCTTGAACGGGACAGAATAAAATTATAATTACAAATTCAGTATACATCTATGTGAAATGTAATATAAATCTCCGCGTTTTGCTTTGCATGTAGAAAACATCAGATTTATATTAAACTTGTAGTTTTGTATAAGATTTTTATTTAGTCATTTATGGAATTTGAGGCACACTAACGCTGGTGTAAACGCTCCGTAACACAATGCTAGACAAATTTTACTTGCAACTGAGAGCCAGTCCAAAATTTAAGAGCCAACATTATATGAGTCATATCAATTAAGAAGTAAGGAAGTTCTTCTTTAACGCATACCGTCCGACCTACCCGAAGGTACACGGAATCAGTTTGGACGGCAGAGAAGTACCAAGCAATTTAGACCAGAACCCAATAGAGCCAGAATTCACAGGAACCGTACCTTCCTCCCCCTACCACCAACCTCTTGGAAGGACTTACGGACCCACATATTTAACGTGCCCGAACTTTGCGTGAATGCGTGAACACGGGGACAGATTGGTCAAAGCCGGGAAGCGAACTCGGGTCGTCCGAGTGCAATTACCGCGAGTTAACGTATGTCTTCGCATTCTAAAAGAAATATGTTTTGGATCAATGTTATTTTTAAGCAATCTCATAAAAACAACAAATGCATCGTCCGAGGAGGACTGCGGTTTCTCTTCGCCTTTGCATTTTCTCCGGTGGATTTTTCGGTGCATACCTGACCTGAAAGATTTGAGTCACGCCTTCTCTCCTGTGCAAATAATCATTTATTTTATTTATTTATTTATTTTTGCTTTCCACGTTTGCGGAGAGCGTGCGTGGTTGATTTGGAACCAGGATATTATTTGGCAGCCGTTTAGGATATTTACGATTTGAAAATTAAGTGATTCTGTCCGTAAATATATTGTTTAATTATCGGGCGATTATACGACCCGAGCAATGCGGGATAGTGTGGTAAAATAAGGCAGCATACGGTTGTTTCGGGAATACACTGAAAGGGGATCCAGCAATTTCTCAAAATAGCAGTCTGCTGCCTTATTTTTCCATTTGTGCTTACATACATCGTTCAAATTTCCTAAACTCTACTTTGCTTTTTGAAAAATTATTGACCTCTAGTAGCGAATTTAAAGGCAAATATAAAGAAGTTATTTCCATTTTATCCAATCCGCATTACGTTGAATCCTGAAAATTTCTTCCAATTTTTTATTTTTCAACTTTACACGAATTAACACTGCGGCACTGTTGTGGGTTTGACTCAGCCTACATTTGTGTATAATCGTTTTCAATAATGAGCACGACTCAAACGAAATATTGTTCAAAATAACTTGCGCTTACCAGAATAATTTATCCTTGCTTTATTTTTTAAAGTAAACTCAAACATTCAAATTCAAAAGCCGCATTAAAATTTTTTAAATTACATTTACAGAGTTACAAACATGTGTTGTTCATTGTAATGTGCTCTAAGAAGGATCTCATAATAATAAACCTTATATAACTGAAGATAAGTGTGTTTTTATTTAAACCAAATGTAGGCCTAATTAGTTAGGAGAAAGGATGGCTTGATGTGGCACCCCAAAGATAAGTAGCCAAAAGGTGGCATATGTCATTAAAATGTTTGTCACCCCTGGGTTAAACAATATCTATCTCTGCACCCCGTCACCCGCATTGATCGTTAACCCCTTTCCCTTTTCGAGTTTCTGACTACGCGCGTGTGCCATTATATTGACAGCACAATTTTTATAAGCCTACTTCGTTTAATTTTCTGGGTAATAAGAAAGAAAAAAAGATATGACGCGAATGTCGTAAACAGTTCCAACTGTATCATTCAAGAAATGAACTAAAACACGAGAAAATAATAATAAACACTTAACATTACTGAGCTGTGTATAAAAATACAAGAAAAGGAAGGGTTGAAAGATAGTTTACTCATAAATTTTCCATTTGAAGGACTGCCCATACAAATTGTGAACCCCTACAAACATTTATTCTGGGGCCTCCTTTATATTTTATTTTTTCTCCTTGTAAATCTTCCATGTCTTCTCCCATAAAAAAATTTGTGGGCAGGTCTTCTTCCTGGTACCCTCACATGAATGGTGTCCATTCCTACACCCTTCTATGGGGGACCCTGTCATTTGAAATATGATTTGGAAATGAATTATCCATAGTTTTAACCAAGTTGTCCAACAATATATTCATGAAATGAGATGTGTTTGAGAGAAATAATATTTTGAGGAAATATATTATTTTTATTCAGAGAAAAGACAGTTTATATCAATAAAATTTTCATTATGAATTTAGTCTTTCATAAAATCGAATATAAATGAGACAAAATGAAAACATTTATAACGTTTCAATTAACAAACATTTAAGACACATTTCACAAGCATAGACTTAATGTGAGCAGAATTTCCACACATGAGAGTCAGCCAACGGCCCTACCCTGCTGAAAACACCGGTTCTCGTTAGATCACCGAAGTCAAGCAACATCGGGCGCGGTTAGTACTTGGGTGGGTGACCACCTGGGAACACCGCGTGCTGTTGGCACATTTCGGACACGGTAGCCCGGTGATTTGCGCGCTGGATTTGCAAGCTGCCACAACTGCCGCCGTGTTCATGCGGAGTACGATCACGTTAAACATGTGGGTCCGTAAGTCCTTCCGAGAGGTTGGCGGTAGGGGAAGGAGGGTACGTTCCCTGTGGATGTCTCCCCCACTGGGTTCCGGTCTAAATTGGGTGTCACTTCCCGGCCGTCCAAACAGTTACCTTACACCTTTTTGGTAGGTCGGACGGTCTGGGTCTCAACAACAACAACAACATATGAGAGTCAACCTAAATGGATTTGTGGCATTTTATCTCATAGCGTAAAGACATTTATCAACCTTCTAATAAAAATACAAAAATTCTGAATTCATATCTATGGGATCTGTGAATTAAAATACAACTATAAATATTTTAAGGGAGTAAATGTAGCATTCACTTTAAATATAGAAGAAGAGATAGTAATTACAGTAGTTCAAGGGATAGAGCGTTATCTGGCCAGTCACAAATCGATGGTTTGATTCCTCACTTGGGCAAGAATTCCCTACAAGTGACTCCAGAAAGGATAGAACTAAGTTAATTTTCAATCAGTTACTCTCTCACTGACGAATCTACTCTATGTTCCTTATCCTAAAGAAAGAAACTTGTTTTATCTCCGAAACTAGTTAACAGCGTTATATTTTTGTTTATTTGGCTTACTAATAAAAAATTCTATTCTGAAGTTTTTGGAAGCGGTTGGGATAAATTGCAAGCAAATATGCCTTTGTCCGATTCACTATCACTATCACTGATAGTGATATATCTTCACTAGTGGCGCATGTGCAGAAAAAGGTAGTGAAAGGACCCCATGGAACTTACAATTGAATACGTATCTGAATTGGACCTTTCAACCTATATGTATTTTAATCCAATGACATTATAAATAAAAATTATGCGTCCAGGGAGTCTCATCTACCCTAACACCACTTTTCGTACACTCCTAGTTAACGAGATGTCTAAAATCTAGCACTGTGCAACTAAACAGGTAAATTAGCAAAAGATACACAAAAACCATCTAAGTTTTCTTTAAATATTTTTTTCTCTTAAGCTGGTATAATAATAGAAAAAAAATGATTTATTTCTAAATTCATGAAATATACGAAGAAAATAATTTAAAAATTTTATTGTTTACAAATTTCTAATAAATATTCAAGCATAACGGCATAATTCTGTCAAGCCAGTTTTCCCAAACCTTTTAGAACCACGAACCGGAAAAAAGCGTTTGTTTTCCTTTTCACTTTTCCATTTCTCAAGATTTTCTATCTTCGAGATTTATATTTTCATATTTTTAAAATATCAGACTTGATTTAAATTCAAAACAACAATTGGTCTGTACCGGATATCACACCTGAATCTCCTGAATTACTACTAACCCACCCTGATCTACTACCAGCTACATTATTCCAGCCATGTAAGTGATTATTACCTACACTACCCTACATTCTCAGCTTTCGCAATAAGTCTAAGACCAGGGATGGCGTCAAACCCTTCCTGTAGTCACCATACTGTATTTAGCTCAGTATGTTGATCACAGGAGCCAATTGCAGAATATTGGACTTTATAAATACAAAACGTGACTTTGCGCACTAGCAATTCATAAATAGAACCCAATGTAAAATACTGGTAAAAAAAATGTAAAATGTTTCGAAAGCACATTATGAGTTTTCTTCAGTGGGAACAAACCAAGAGTTTCACGCCGAAATGGTAGAAAAGTATTTTATAGTGTATGAAGAAGGAAATCCTAGAAATGTTTTTGGAACGACAGTTTGACATTTTACATTTTATTTACATTTTATTTACAAGATAATTTACAGTGGGATCTATTTATTAGAAATTGTGGAAACTAGATTGGCACACATGAGAATTGGTATAATTGGGTTTGCGGCATTTGATCTCATAGAGAGAAGAGACATCAACTTTCTCATAAAAGTTTGAAAAGATTGAAAAAAATAATACTTGTTCCTAGGATATTTGCGAATTAAAATATATGTTATTGTTGGACACTACTGGATAAACATGGTATCAGGAAGCTAACTTGGGGGAAAAGGAGCAGGAGGTGACCAGTCATATTTTCAAGTTTCACGTCAGTTTAGCATCAAAGGGAGGAGAATATAAAATCCACTTCGACAATAAAAGCTTACAATTCGGTTCTTGTAGATGATTGGGAGAGAGTCCATTGGCAGTACGAATACCCATAGTTAGAGTCCTAGTTGGGGCAGCAAGTTTTTCTATAATGGCGCCTGAAAAAATCTACCCTTCAGTGATGTTGGCAACCTAAAAGTGACCCTTCAATGGACTCCGACATACTGGACCCTGATTTCAAATCTGGAGGCCAAACAACCATGCAGGATACTAACCTGAATAAAAATAGTAATATCAGGATGCTGACTTAAATAAAAATCTGATGTGGGCAACACATGACTTTCCTTACATAATGTAATGAATTTACTACTTTTACAGTAAAAAAATATGTTTTTCTTATAGTAGATAATAATATTCTTTCCAAGACATTGAATTTTCGACAATTAGTCGTCACTTTCATTGATTTAGCGTCGTTTTGATTCATTTGGCGAGATTTTCGTTAATTTTGCAACATTTCAAAAGTCGCCAAGTTGGCGACATTCCGCCAAATTCGTCGCCAAAATCTCACCAAGCGTTATGCACTAAGAAATAAGTTATTCTTACAGCAGATAAATGACTATAGGTGTTCAAATACAAAAGTATTACTCAGAGTATCTTTTTTCATGAACGGAACGAGCTAGATCCACGAGAATGATGTCACCCAATTTATCGCATGGTATTACATATGAAAAGAGAACATGTTTATTAATAGGAAATATTTTTTTTTATTATGACTTTTTGATATTTTTTTTTAAATGTACAATATCTGGAGAACGGTTCGTGTTAGCGTTCTAAAAGTTATGTCAATCGTTTTCTAATGAAAAATTACATAAGAAATGTCTATTTGCGTAACTTTATTAGTGGTTTTGATTTTTTGACGATTTTTTCAAAATTTCATTCGAAAATTTAGGGGATTTCTGAACATTCAATTGCGTATAAAAACAATAGGCTTCCAGTGTTTATGGATTGTGATTTTTGTACCAAATTTGGTTCAAATCGGTCCATTCGTTCGTCAGTTATCGTCTCCACAGACCCACTGACACACACACACAAACACAGACATCACTTCAAAAATGTTTGATTCGTGATCAGGGATGCTTGAAACGTGCTCTCCCGTCGATAACTCGAATTCGAATTTTCGACCCCGTCACAATACTTTCCTTATACGTTATGTAAAGGAAAGTAAAAATAGGAGTCAGATTGTCAAGTTGCACGTCACTCTGACATTAGAGGGAGAAGAATTCAGAATTATCTTCGACGGTAAGAGCTTGCAATTCCATCCCAATAGCTCAATAGGAAAAGCGTCGGTTGGCTAATACGAAGATCCATGGTTCGAGTCTTGTCTGGGGACAGCAAGGTTCTTTACACATTTCAGGTTTCCGTTGTTTCAAATATTTTGCCTGCCTTAGCATATATAAATTTCATATAGTTATATCGTGCTACTTCATTTAAACTCACAACAACACTCAGTCGGTATCTGGATTCTACCCCAGCCACCGAGATTGCTCCTGAACGTGCTAACGCCTACAATTTCTCTGGCCACATAAGGAATTATTTGAATTACCATGTAATACCAAGAATCATTTTTTTGCAAAATGTTTACTCTTTCCGTCTGTTACAACCTTTTTCTCCTACCTTAAAGGCAAATGAATGCTCTAATTTTTCTAAAGTATGCACATATTGATATTTTTATGCAGCTTTTACTAAAGAATGTTTTTAAAATTTGCTATATTTATTCTAAATAACTAAACATGTTGAGGTATACTACAATGGGTCATTATGAGATTTAAATTATTTTATAAAATTAATTAATTTCTTAATTTTAAACTAAGAACACCAGGGTCAAAATACAGAAAATTCAAGTTTATCACCAACACTTATAGGAAATGTTATTCTAATTGCAATTAATAAAACATATAATTACTTTCCTTATATACATAATGTATAAGGAAAGTATTGTGACGGGGTCGAAAATTCGAATTCGAGTTTTCGACGGGAGAGCACGTTTCAAGCATCCCTGATCACGAATCAAACATTTTTGAAGTGATGTCTGTGTGTGTGTGTGTGTGTGTGTGTGTGTGTGTGTGTGTGTGTGTGTGTGTGTGTGTGTGTGAAAGTATGTGTGTATGTGTGTGTGTGTGTTAGTGAGTCTGTGGAGACGATAACTGACGAACGAATAGACCGATTCGAACCAAATTTGGTACAAAAATCACAATCCATAAACACTGGAAGCCTATTGTTTTTATACGCAATCGAATGTTCAGAACCCCCCTAAATTTTCGAATGAAATTTTGAAAAAATCGTCAAAAAATTAAAACCACTAATAAAGTTACGCAAATAGACATTTCTTATGTAATTTTTCATTAGAAAACGATTGACATGAATTTTAGAACGCTAACGTGAACCGTTCTCGAGATATTGTACATTTTTTAAAAAAATTATCAAAAAGTCATATAAAATAAAAAGAAAAATATTTCCTATTGAGAAACATGTTTACTTTTCATATGTAATACCATGCGATAAATTGAGTGACATCCTTCTCGTGGATCTAGCTCGTTCCATTCTTGAAAAAAGATACTTGAATAATACTTTTGTATTTGTACGCCAATAGTCATTTATCTGCTTTAAGAAAAACTTATTTCTTAGTGCATAACGCTTGGCGAGATTTTGGCGACGAATTTGGCGGAATGTCGCCAACTTGGCGACTTTTTGAAATGTTGCCAAATTAACGAAAATCTCGCCAAATTGATAAAAATGACGCTAAATCAATGAAAATGACGACTAATTGTCGAAAATTCAATATCTTGGAAAGAATATTAGTATCTACTACAAGAAAATCCTATTTTTTACTGTAAAAGTTGTAAATTCATTACATTATATAAGGAAAGTCATGTGTTGCCCACATCAGATTTTTTTAAGTTATAAATGAGTAGAAATTACAATGCACGTCATAGGGTTTTGCGTTATAGTACAACTCTATAAATCAAAAACCATAGACGTACATTTATGTATTTCAAATTATTTCTATGCTAATTTGTTTTTCGCTAAAACCAAACACCATAAATCGTTTATTCATTTTCGTTAATAAAACTTCTTTGGGATCCTTGATACACTAACTGCCACAGTTGAACAGACAATGGGCAATCTGTTCCAGTCAATACGCCAAATGAAAAAATTTTAAATGCATGATGGCTCAGATTTTATATTCATAGATAATAATCGAAACTTGCATGCACTAAAACCTATGTTTGATAAACACAATTTTGGTTGTTATCAGCTTTCAATATTTTCCTCAAATGTAATTTCACTCTATTTAGAGAATAAAATTAGCAGTCCCTTCCGTTTCACTGTATTTAATTTTATTTCTTTTAAACCAACAAAATGTATACATTTAATTGACATTATAATAAACATTTTAATTTTATTCCGTATTAAACATATGCAAATGTATATATTACACATATCTCACACATATATTTTTAACAATGGTTGATTATTGTCTGCTCGTGATTAGTTTAACCAGAAAAATTCTAGAATCCTTGCTTTAAGGAGTTTTGTGCTAGCTAGCCATTGCAGTCGCAGCATCGTGCTAATGACCGGCAGTGATAATGAAACTGTTATCCACATGTGATGGCATTTTATATTTAAATTTTTAAAAAATCAATGAGACTCGAAAATTATTAGATACTAGCAGCATACCCCTTCTTCCTACGGAGTATATAATATAGAGAAACTTAAAATTTACAATCATGTGCAAATTCCAATAGTATACTAAATGACATTTTTAATCAAAATCTTCTGTTAAAACATTGAATACAATGCTCCTGAAAAGAAGTTTAAGAATCTCTGTTCACGCTATACAAAATTATCTTCACGGACATATCTGAAGAATAAAACTTCCTGGCCCCTTTAGCAAGCAAGTTTAGAGGAAAAAAAAAGGAATTAAATCAATATATGCAAAATGAAAGCATTAAAATTGTATGGGACCAGTACTATTTATATACGCGAATATTAGAAATATAACCTGCATTAGTACATTGCATGTATAAATTGAAAATATCAATAAACTCGTAATTGATTCCAATATATGCCAGAATGACAGTACCAAAATTACATGGGAATATATATATATATATATATATATATATATATATATATATATATATATATATATATATATATATATATATATATATATATATATATATATATATATATATATCCGTACTACTTATATTGTCGCAGATTAGAAAATATGCCGGCCAGTGTGTTAGTAGAAGATCACCTGTATTACAATATGAGGTTCAAAAATCTTTGCCAAAATAAAACAGATGACGTAATAAATTGACAATATCAATAATCCCCGTAATCTTTATATCAGAAAATCGTGTAATTGATTCCAATATATGCCAATATATATGAAAACATATGCCAATATACTTGTACTACTTATATTCTCGTAGATTAGAAGATACCCATGCATTTGTAGAAGATCACTCGTACAACGTGCAATATATGAGTTTAAACAATTTTCGTCATAATAAAACAATGGCATAATAACTTGAAAATATCAATAATCCCTGAATCAATGATCCCCGAAAATATCAAAAATCACTGAATCAATGATCCCCGAAAATATCAATAATAATGATGTTTAAACCTGAAGACCGTAATTGATATTATCCAGTGGAAAATGCAATGTCAATGAAATTCATTTTATATACATATCTTTATTATTCAAATCGGAAAAGATTTAATAAAAATCGTATGCCGCATAACACATTGGATAACCCATTGCTAAACGACATGATATCATTTGCTTCAAATAAATTGATGGAAATCATATCGTCTCAATAAAGCTATCTCCGTGGAAGTTTTGGCGACATTTTCGTCAATTTAGCGACAATTTAATAAATCGCCAAATTTATCGCCAAGAGGGACTGTAGAACTAATAGTCTCATTTTGCGACAAATTGACGAAACATCATCACAATACTATCCCCTAACAAAACACAATTAATTTCATTTATTGATCGCAATTTTATCAATTTCATGGTATTTTTATGGATTTACAAATTTTTTTATCAATTTAGTGACATTTTAAAAATTCGCTAAATGTGTTACTAAGTAGGATGGATGAACTGACCGACAAATACTACCGAAACATCATTTCAGTACTCTCGTCTAAGAAAACAAATTTAATTTCATTAATTTGCGTAGTTTTTATCAATTTGGCCACATTTCCGTCAATTTGGAAAAGTTTAAGAAAAGTTGCCAAGTTAGCGATATCCCGCCAAATTCGTAGCTCTGAATTTGCAGATCTGAAGAATAAAACATACTGATCCCGTTTGTATATACTAAATGAAACCACTAAAATTGTATTAGAAGATATACCCGTTCTATTCTTTTTCTGTTTCAACCATCGGATAAATGAATTTATTGGAAAACACAATATATACGTTTCTTAGCTAAACACATTATATAAGCTTGAAAACTCTTTGCCATAATAAATGAAAGTGATGGACACAGTCCGCAATTAATACAATTAAAAAAAAATCTAACCGTTCCTTTCAAAAATATATTTTTATATCCATTTATTTATTATTCAAATCGAAAAAATAATAATAAAAATCAACAAACAGATTTAATTTAATTGCATTGCTGAGCAACATGATATAATATAGAATCTTCCTCATAAACTGCGAAATTAAATAACCATTTTGATTTCTTTATACTTTTCATTATTAAGTAAAAACTTGTGAAAAATAAACCATGAAGATAGATTTTTCATTTAAATTCATGTTTCAAAAGATTCTTGTTTTCAGAAAGTGACTAATTAGCTCAAAAAATCTCCCACCAAACTCAGAGATAAAATTTTAATTCACTTTCAAACGATTTTCAACCTTTTCGTTTGGATAAACCACGGAGTTAGAGAGTAGAACTCCTAGAAAAAAGTTTCGTTTTTCATTAATATCTCGACAATCCCTGATCTTAGAAACTCGAAACTTGGGCTAAATTTATGGGGGGCTATTTCAAGGCAACCCACAAAATTTCATTAAATTCAGTTCAGCCGTTCTCTCGTGATGATGAGACAAACGAAAGTTTCGTTTTTTACTAATATCTCAAGAACCACTGGTCGTAGAAACTCAAAACATGGACTAAGTTTTAAGTGGGGCTATTTCCAGGCTGCCCACAAAATTTCATCAAATTCGGTTCAACCGTTCTCTTATGATGATGGGACAAACAGACAGACAAATCGCTGGTCACAAATAAAAAATAATGTCACGGTCTACAGGTATCCAATATATGATATACAGTCTACGATAGAAAATGAATATTTTTTGCATGTTACATTTCTAATTAAATTCTTAATACCGCATATTCTTTCTCTTTCGACCCAGACCGCCCGACCTACCCGAAGGTGTATTTATACACCGCATATTGAATATTTATACACGGCATATTGAATTCCCTTCCTCCAAAAAACCAAATAAGAAAAACATCTTTAAAGATGCAGCATACTAAAAAGGACTGCTCCGTTAGACTGCATGGCTGACGTCACCCATCACGTGTAACCCACCTTGAATGAATTCACCACGTCTCATCGTTGAATCATTGACCCTGAAAAATGCATTTTTTAAGGTCAAAAGTCTCCCTCAGTTGGCGGCTTCACCTTCGAGCGTCACCGGTGGTGCCATCGTAATGACTTTCGACAAGAGAGTTCATTAGGAACGAGACGACGGATAGATACAATCACTGTACGGAAACAAAAATGAATATACGTCTCAATTTAAATACTTATTGGATTGGTCTTCTCATCATTCATATTCTGAAACTTCTTTCATATTCTTCTATCTTATGGCTTGGATATGAGAAATATTTATACAATGTCCTAATTACTTTTAATTATGTGAGTCATGAGGACTTACATTTGGCAGTTGCAATAAAAATTTAAAATATGGTGAAAGATAATTTACGTAACTGAAGGTATAACAAAAGCATCAAAGAAAATTTGTTAAGTGTTTCAGTATTAATGTTAACCTCCTATTGTTAATTTTATCTATATTTGTTCACTATAAATTCCATTTATAGACTGGGAATTTTTCTAATAAGGGTTTTAATATTAAATAGCCCACCAAAAGTTTAATGTTTTAATTTGAAAATTTGGAAAGTAAATTGTGCGATATTTTTATTAGCCACAACTTATTGTAGAAAGTAACGTAACAAGAAGTAGATGTCCTACAGAGAATTCGAACCATGAATCTTCACCTGGCTATTCAATGCTCTTTCATTGAGTTAATCAGGCCATACACTTTCCATTCAATATGAAGTGGTCCCTACTTTCTCCTTCAAATTTCAGATAGAAAAACAGCTTCAGATCTGTATTCAGAAAAATCAGATCTGTATCCAGATCTGTATTACAAAAATTCTTCAGACTTCCTCTTTCTTATTTATTTTTCTAAAGCAGCATTTTGCTCTGTATTATCCTAAATTAAAAATAACTGCTATAAATTGTAAAGTTAATGATCCTGCAAAGCATCGAAATTCGATAATTTTGAGACCTCAGTCATTCACTGAACGCAACCTGTAATATTAAACTGCTTAGACGCCATTGGAAAGAACGCCATTGGAAAGACGCCATTGGCCACGTTTCATGTTTAAGTGAAAAAGTACAAAATTTGACTTTTCATACGGATCCTACAAATGCAAACTGTTCTTTATTCATTTAAACATATTTTTAAAAAAAAACCGGTTCTCTAATATGCAACACTGGCCGTGAAAAAACATCAAAATTATAAGACTTAAACACTTTGACACGAAACCAACAGCAAAAACTTAAATTTCAGGGGCCCTACAAACATTGAATCTCTTTAAATAAAATTTATATTCGAAAATTTAAATGCTTGCCAATCTTTAGCATAAGTTTTATACTGTCCCCAATTATCCGTTGAAAAGTTTAATGGACGAGTAAATTTAATCGTATGACAATGGAACTTTTCTTGGACTAAATATGCTATATAAAATATTTTTATAATTGAATTTTTTTTCTTTTTTAAAAAGCTACATTTTGTACATTTTTACTTAAAGGTGTCATATGATCAAAATTGGCACACGATAGTTATTTACTTTAATTAAAGCATTTCTTAAATTGGAATCGGATTCACATTCCTTATAATTTTATTATAAGGAATGTGATAAAATAATCTAATCGTTCAAGAGATATTTAGTCGAGCAATCTTTATAAAACGCCCTAGCTCATTATTAACAAATTGTTAATCGAATAGTTAATCGTTAATTAATATTTGTAAGCTACTAGTTCATTGTGAAAATCCCTGTCAATACTAATACGCAATAACTACAATCGATGTTTGTATAAGCCGTAACTAGTAATGAAAGTGTTTATTAATCGAAGAAAATTCCTTAATATTAACTTTATAACTACACACTTATAATTACTTATTTAAAATTTTGGATAAAAATATAAAACCAAAATTGTTCTTCAACGTGGCAGCAGGGCAGCAGGTTTGTTTTAAGCATAGAAAAGTTTGAAAGATCTTTAAAAATACAATTGGTAAATTTTAATGTAAATATTTTCACCAAAAATTGACTTCCCTATATTTACCTCCGCACACACAAGCACTTTTTAATTCATGTCATAGCCCATTTTCTTCATAATAGAAAATTTTAATGCTATTTCTTTATTTAGAAGTAATTTTAAGTTTATTTAGTTTAAATAATTATTTTTTAAATAGGCCACACGTTACATTTTGTTGGAAAATGCCATTAGGATCTGTACGGGTCAAGAATACTTTGCTGCCATTAATTCACATCAGTTTCAACATATATTTTATTCCAGATGTTCGCACAATGCAGAATGAAGTCAAACAATATGTAAACTCACAGTACCAGAAAAACGTAATTAACGTAATTACTTTTGCACCAACCCAATTATAATGAATAATTCATTTTAAATCCGATAATGACTGCAACTGCTGAAACATTTAAACTAGAAGTGAAGACTCGAGTAATTTGTTTTTCAATCTTATTCACTTTCTTTAAAGATGTTTTAGCTAAATATAATTATAGTTAAAAATGAGTTTTTCAATTTACATTTGCAAGATATGATGATTTTTTTTTATTCGAAACCATACAAGAAAAGATTTTATTCTCATTTTTCAAGCGCAATTGTCTTTAAAGGATATTTCGGAAACTTCGTAATGATATTTTTAATAATGCTATGCTATATGTGTTGATGACTTACTTGAGATTGACTCACATACGCACATCTTGTTTTTATTATTTTCTCTGAATTACTATCAAGGAAGGAAGCAACATTTCCATGTTACTTTCATGAAGCAGCTTTATCAGCATTTTAAGATTAATATGCAATACATTGACATTCATTGACATTCTCTCTTTCTTTTCTTCTTTTTAATGCATAAAGATAATTATTTTCCCAAATAGCTTCTTTGGCTCCTTTAGACATTGGCGTCCAAGGAACCCAATGCCTGCAAAAGGGGATCAAACTGTTTGAGATAGGGTATGTCAAATACCTGTCTTTTTTAGAGGTTCTTCTTTTGGGATAGATGCTGTCCCACCCGTAAGCAAAAGGTTAAAATACTATTTATCAAAACCATACTCTTCTTATGCAATTGATTGATCATTTTAACAAACCCGTTGCCAAAAAAAGTGAAAAATGTGCTATCAGCAAAAAAAATTTAAAGCGTCTTAAAAAAATAATTAGTTTAAAACTAAAGGTCATATAAAAATGCAACTTTTACCATTATAATGGTGATAGTATTTTCTATGTAGTTATACTCAATTGCGTGGAATTTGTTGAAAGTTATGTATGAAAAAGTAGAGTTCAGCTTAAACTCTGAAATTTATTTTGATATAAACTAATGTTTCATCTCTTATCTAAGCAAGCTCCCGATCTAAGCAGATTTAAATCTAAAATCTTATCAGGAAGCAAAATTTTTCTATATACCTTAGAATGAATCGCAAGTATAAAAATTAAAATTTTGCTATAGGTCAAAATTATGTTCAGGTATAAAAAATTGCTAAGTTATATGATCCTTATTTTTCTTAAAGCATTTTCTTCAACAGAAATACAATTACATCGTATGTGTACTAGTATACTTGTGTTGTTGTTGGTGGTTGTGTATCATGACTGAATTTCATATTTACTTCCTCATACTGCAGGATGGAGAAATAATCAACAATCTTAGTACGAAAAACGATCTTTAAAAGATACTTGAATAAAATCCGTAACAACATTTATTTTACTAAAACATTTTATATTTCAACCCTAAGTAGCAAGTTTTAACGTCTGGGTGTAGCGGATAAAGCTCATGGTCCCGTTTGTTTTCATTCTTGGGAGATTAAATATAATTTCATTTTCTACATTCGAGACCTTTTAAATTTGAAAACAAGGTTTATGATCCTGTATTAGATGTCTGCTACGAGAGGTTTCACTGATTGTAGATTCGTAAATTTTTAATTTCAGTTATGTTTTTACTTTTGCATTAATACCAACTGATTGAAACGTGGTTGTCATTCAAGGATAATACAGTTTACGATAGTTAATTTTTGATGCTAAAGAGCGTGAAAATATGAAATTAAGATCAATATAAACACGCAAATGATATATTCGCATCTAAGATACTATTGCTGCAAGTGCATATATTCTAAAATCATAAAGACAATAAAGAGTTAAGTTAATAAAGAAATGTAACGAGTTCAGTAAACACGTAAAAATTATGCATTTAGCAAAACTAAATCTTCTTACTGAGAAGATTTTGTTGAAAAAAAAACACACAAAAAAAAAGAACTGTGGGAATACCGGAACACTTGTGCATACGACCGTGAACGACGTTGAGGTCAGGAGCGCCCCCTACAGCTATTTTTTTCTTTTAAATTCAGTCGGCGTATTCCAACAAAAAAGATATTTTTTTTCTCTCAAAGCTTCTTAGATAAATGTTAACAAGAAACAGGGATTGTGTAAAGAGATTTTCCAGATTTAACAAAACCACTGATTTTTTACCACTTCTAAATGTTTTAGTGTGTTAATTTCAGTGGCATTTTCATGTGTAATAAAAGCGGCTTTTAAATATGTTTATACTTTTATTATAATCCTCCAATGAATGTTGTTTCCTTTCCAAAAGGTTAAGCCAAGGTTGCAAATTAATTTCTTTATTATTTTTAGATAGGGTAAGAAAAGAAATTTATTATATAAGTGAACATATGAACACATTACCAAAGAGGGTATATTTTTATAAATAACTAGCAGCATACCCGTTCTTCGTACGGAGTATATAATATAAATAAACTTAAAATTCCCAATCATGTGCAAATTCCTATAGTATACTAAATGACATGCTTAATCAAAATATTCTGTTAAAATATTTTATACAATGCTCCTAAAAAGAAATCTAAGGATCTCTGTTCTCACTATACAAAATTATCTTCACGGGTAGATCTGAAGAATAAAATATCCTGGACTTTTTTGCAAGCAAATTTATAAAAACTATGGAATTGAATCAATATATGCAAAATAATAGCGTATTGTATGGGACCCGTACTACTTATATACGCGAATATTAGAATATATAACCTGTATTATGACATTACATGTATACATTGAAAATATCAATAATCTCTGAATCAATAATCCCCGAAAACATCAATAATAATAATGTTTAAACATGAAGATCGTAATTGATATTATCCAGTCAAAAATACGATGGCAATGAAATTTATTTTATATAAATATCTTCATTATTAAAATCGGAAAAGATTTAATAAAAATCTTCTTCCTCATAAACACATTAAATTTAAATCCGTTGTTAAGCGACATGTTATGATTTGCTTCAAATAAATTGGTGGTCAAAATATCGTCTGAATATCTCTAATGGAGGTTTGGCGACATTTTAAAAAATCGCCAAATTTATCGCCAAGTGGGACTGTAAAACTGACAGTCCCACTTGGCGATAAATTGACGAACCATCATCAAAATATTATCCCCTAAAAAAAACACAATTTTGTTTATTTAGGGCAATTTATCAATTTCAAAATATTTTTATGGATTTATAAATATTTTTATCAATTTGGAGACATTTTAAAAATTCGCTAAATGGGTTACTAAGTAAGACGGTTGGACTGACAGACAAATGCTAACGAAACACCATTTCAGTACTTTCTTTAAAAAAAACAAATTTAATTTCATTGATTTGCGTCACTTTTATCAATTTGGAGACATTTCCACTAATTTGGTAAATTTTAAGAAAAGTTACCAAGTTAGCGACATCCAGCCAAATTCGTTGCTCTAAATTCGCAGATCTGAATAAAATATCGTGATCCAGTTTGTATATACTAAATGAAAACACTAAAATATTATTAGAAGATATACTCATTCTACTCTTTTTCTGTTTAAACAATTGGATAAATGAACTTATTGGGTAAACAGAATATAAGTTTATTAGCTTAACACAATATATAAGCTTAAAACCTCTTTGCTAAAATACATGAAAGTGATGTATGCAGTTCGCAATTAATCTAATTAAAAAAAATCAAACCGTTCATTTATAAGATATATTTTAATATCCATTTATTTGTTATTCAAATCGAAAAAATAATAATAATCATTAACAAACACATTTAATTCCATTCCTTTGTCGAGCAACATGATATAAGATAGAATCTTCCTCATAAAATGCGAAGTTAAATAACCATTTTAATTTCTTTATACTTCTAATCGTTGAGTAAAAGCTTGTGAAATATAAAACATGGAGGTAGATTTTTCCATTTAAATTCATGTTTCATACAATTCATGCTTTCAGATGTGACTATTTAATGCAAAAATCCTGCATCAAACTCAAAAATAAAGTTTTAATTCCCTTTGACGTTTTAAACAAACGATTTTTATCCTTTCCGTTTGGATAAACCACGGAGTTGGAGAGTGGAACTCCTATAAAAAAAGTTCCGTTTTTCATTAATATCTCAGCAACCCCTGGTCTTAGAAACTCGAAACTTGGGCAAAATTTATGTAAACTTGGGCAAAATATAAATTTTCAAGGTCACCCACAAAATTTCATTAAATTCGGTTCAGCCGTTCTCTCGTGATGATGCGACAAACGAAAGTTTCGTTTTTTACTAATATCTCGAAAACCACTGGTCGTAGAAATTCCAACCATAGACTAAATTTTAAGTGGGGCTATTTCTAGGCTACCCACAAAATTTCATCAAATTCGGTTCAGCCGTTCTCCCGTGATGACGGGACAAACAGACAGACAGACAGACAGACAGATTTTCAATTTTATTTATATAGACTAGCAGCATACCCGTTCTTCGTACGGAGTATATAATATAAAGAAACTTGAAATTCATAATCATGCCCAAATTCTTATAGTATACTAAATGACATGTTTAATCAAAATATTCTGTTAAAATATTTAATATAATGCTCCTAAAAAGAAGTTTAAGAATCTCTGTTCTCGCTATATAAAATTATCTTCATGGACATATCTGAAGAATGAAACATCTTGGACCCCTTATGTAAGCAAATATAAAAAAAAATATGGAATTGAATCAATATATGCAAAATAAAAGCGTTAAAATTGTATGGGACCCGTACTAATTATATACGCGAATATTAGAAAATATAACCTGTATTAGTAGATTACATGTATAAATTGAAAATACCAATAAACCCGTAATCTTTAAATCTGAAGAATCATTTATTCCAATATATGTCAAAATTAAAGTGCTAAAATTATATGGGAAGATATACACGTACTACTTATAATGTCCGATTATTAGTAGAAGATTACCCATTTTGCAATATGAGTCACAAATTTTTTTTGTAAAATACAACAGACGACGTAATAAATTGAATATATAATTAATCCCCTTAATCTTCATACCAGAAGACTGTACTTGATTCCAATATATATGCCAATATATGTCAAAATATATGCCAATATACCTGTACTACTTATATTCTCGTAGGTTAGAAGATATACCCGTGCATTCCTAGAATATTACTCGTACAACGTACAATATGCGTGTGTCAGCAATTTTTGCCGCAATAAAACAATGGCGTAATAACTTAAAAGTATCAATAATCCCTGAATCAATAATTCCGGAAAATATCAATAATAATAATGTTTAAACCTGAAGAGTATAATTGATATTATCCAGTCCAAAATGAAATGGCAATGAAATTTATTTTATATACATATCTTCATTATTCAAATCGGAAAGGATTTAATAAAAATCGTCTGCCGCATAAACACATTGGATTTAAATCCGTTGCTAAGCGACATGATATCATTTGCTTCAAATAAATTGGTAGAAAAAATATCGTCTAAATAGTTATATTTCCATGGAACATTTGGCGACAGTTTCGTCAAATTAGCGACATTTTAAAAAATCGCCAAATTTATCGCCAAGTGGGACTGTAGAACTGACAGTTCCACTTTGCGACAAATTGACGAAATATCATCACAATACTATCTCCTAACAAAAAACAATTAATATCATTTATGTAGCGCAATTTTATCAATTTCAAGATATTTTTATAGATTTGAAAACATTTTTATCAACTTGGTGACATTTTAAAAATTCGCTAAATGTATTACTAAGTAGGATGGTTGGTCTGACAGATAAATGCTAACCAAACATCATTTCAGTACTCTCTTCTAACAAAACAAAAAAAAATTTCATTGATATGTAGAAGACCCAAGCCACACGACCAACCCGAAGGTTTATTGCAGCTGTTTGTGTGTCGTTTATATCAATTTGGCGACATTTCCGTCAATTTGGCAAAGTTTAAGAAAAGTTGTCAAATTAGCGATATCCCTCCAAATTCGTAGCTTTGAATTTGCAGATCTGAATGAAACATTCTTATCCCGTTTCAATATACTAAATGAAAACACTACAATTGTATTAGAAGATATACCCGCTCTACTCTTTTCCTGTTTCAACAATCGGCTATATGAATTTATTGGCTAAACACAATATATGAGTTTAGTAGCTAAATAAGATATAAGCTTGAAAACTCTTTGCCAAAATAAATGAAATTGATGTACGCAGTCAGCAATTAATATAATTAAAAGAAAAATCAAACCGTCCATTCATAAGATATACTTTTATATCCATTTATCCATTTATTTATTATTTAAATCGAAAAAAAATAATAAAAACATTAACAAACACATTTAATTTAATTGCGATGCCGAGCAACATGATATATCCTCCTAAAATGTTAAAATTTATTAACCACTAACAGCACACCCGTTATTCGTACGGAGTGTATAATTTAAAGAAATTTAAAGTTCGCAATCATGTGCAAATTCTGCTAAAATATTAAATTTATTGCTCCTAAAGAGAAGTTTAAGAATATATGTTCTCACTATGCAAAATTATCTTCACGATCAGATCTGAAGAATAAAACATCCTGCCCCCTTTTGAAAGCAAATTTACAGAAGAAAAAATAGGAATTGAATGAATATATGCAACCCCGTACTAATTATATTGTCGCAGATCAGAAAATATGCCAATGTGTTAGTAGAAGATTACCCGTATTACAATATGCGTCTCAAAATTATTTGCCAAAATAAAAGAGATGACGTAATAAATTGAAAACATCAATAATATCCGTCCTCTTTATACAAGAAGGTCGTAATTGATTCCAATATATGCCAATATATATCAAAACATATGTCAATATACCTGTACTACTTATATTCTCGTAGATTAAAAGATATACACGTGTATTTGTAGAAGATTCGTACAACATACAATATATGAGTTTAAACAATTTTTGTCATAATAAAAAAACTGCATAATAACTTGAAAATATCAATAATCCTTGAATCAATAATCCCCGAAAATATAAATAATAATAATTTTTAAACCTGAAGACCGTAATTGATATTATCCGGTCAAAAATGCTATAAGAAAAATCAAATCGTTCTTTTCTAAAATATATTTTTATATCCATTTATTTATTATTCAAATCGAAAAAATAATTATTAAAATTAACAGACAGATTTTATTTAATTGCGTTTCTGAGTAACATAAGATAGAATCTTATAACATGGTAAATATGTCATGTCTTATAACATAAACTGCGAAATTAAATAACGATTTTGATTTCTCTATACTTCTCATTGTTCCGTAAAAGCTTGTTTTAAATAAACCATGAACCATGGAGATAGATTTCCCCTTTAAATCATGTTTCAAACAATTCATGTTTTCAGAAAGTGACTAATTAACGCAAAAAACCTCCCATCAAACTCAGAGATTAAATTTTAATTTACTTTCAAACGATTTTCAAGCTTTTCGTTTGGATAAACCACGGAGTTAGGGAGTAGAACTCCTAGGAAAAAGTTCCGTTTTTCATTAATATCTCGACAACCCCAGGTCTTAGAAACTCGAAACTTGGACAAAATTTATGGGGGGATATTTCAAGGCTATTCACCAAATTTCATTAAATTCGGTTCAGCCGTTTTTCCGGGACGATGAGACAAACGAAAATTTCGTTTTTTACTAATATCTCGAGAACCACTGGTCGTAGAAACTCCAAACACGGATATAATTTTAAGTGGGGCTATTTCTGGGCTACCCACAAAATTTCATCAAATTCGGTTCAGCCGTTCTCCCGTGATGGTGTGACAAACAGACAGACAGACAGACAGACAGACAGACAGACAGACAGACAGACAGACAGACAGATTTTCATTTTTATTTATATAGACTAGCAGCATACCCGTCCTTCGTACGGAGTATATAATATAAAAAAACTTATAATTCGCAATCATGTGCAAATTCTGATAAAATATTAAATTTATTGCTCATAAAGAGAAGTTTAAGAATATCTGTTCTCACTATGCAAAATTATCTTCACGGGCAAATCTGAAGAATGAAATATCCTGGCCCCTTTTGTGAACAAATTCACACACAAAAAAAGAATTGAATCAATATATGCAACCACGTACTACTTATATTGTCGCAAATTAGAAAATATGCCAGTGTGTTAGTAGAAGCTTAAACATATTGTAATATGAGTCTTAAAAATATTTACCAAAATAAAAAAGATGACGTAAGAAATTGAAAGTATCAAAAATCCCCGTAATCTTAATACCAGAAGGTCGTAATTGATTCCAATATATGCCAACATATATAAAAATTTTGCCAATATACCTGTACTACTTATATTCTCGTAGATTAGAAGATATACCTGTGCATTTGTAGAAGATTACTTGTACAACGTACTATATATGAGTTTCAACAATTTTCGTCATAATGAAACAATGGCATAATAATTTGAAAATATCAATAATTCCTGAATCAACTGTCCCCGAAATATCAATAATAATGATGTTTAAACCTGAAGACCGTAATTGATATTATCCAGTCAAAAATGCAATGTCAATGAAATTTATTTTATATACACATTTTTATTAGATTTAATAAAAATTGTATGACACATAACACATTGGATCCGTTGCTAAGCGACATGATATCATCTGCTTCAAATAAATTGATGGAAATCATGTCGTCTGAATAATGTGATCTTCATGGAAGGTTTGGCGACATTTTCGTCTCCATGATATTTTTATGGATTTACAAATATTTTTATCAATTTAGTGATATTAAAAAAATTAGTTAAATGCGTTACTAAGTAGGATGGATGGACTGACCGACAAATGCTACAGAAACATCATTTCAGTACTCTATTCTAAAAAAAACAAATTTAATTTCATTGATTTGGGTCATTTTTATCAATTTGGAGATATTTCCTCTAATTTGGTAAAGTTTAAGAAAAGTTACCAAGTTATTTAGAGATATTCCGCTAAATTCGTAGCTCTAAATTTACAGATCTGAAGAATAAAATATCCATATCCCGTCTGTATATATACTAAATGAAAACACTAAAATTGTATTAGAAGATACATACATCCGTTCTACTCTTTTTCTGCTTCAACAATCGGCTAAATGAATTTATTGGGTAAACACAATATATGAGTTTAGTAGCTAACCACAATATATGAGCTTTGAAACCTCTTTGCTAAAATAAATAAAAGTGTGATGTACGCAGTTCGCAATATATATTATTAAAAGAACAATCAAACCGTTCATTTATTATGAGTTTATTAGCTAAACACAATATATGAGCTTGAAACCTCTTTGCTAAAATAAATAAAAGTAATGTCCGCTGTCCGCAATATATATAATTAAAAGAACAATCAAACCGTTCATTTATAAAATATATTTTTACATCCATTTATTTATTATACAAATAGAAAAAATAATAATATTCATTAACAAACACATTTAATTCCATTCCTTTGCCGTGCAACATGATATAAGATAGAATCTTCCTCATAAAATGCGAAATTAAATAACCATTTTAATTTCTTTATACTTCTAATCGTTGAGTAAAAGTTTGTGAAATACATGGAGGTAGATTTTTCCATTTAAATTCATGTTTCAAACAATTCATGCTTTCAGATAGTGACTATTTAATGCAAAAATCCTGCATCAAACTCAAAAATAAAGTTTTAATTCCCTTTGACGCTTTAAACAAACGATTTTTATCCTTTCCGTTTGGATAAACCACGGAGTTGGAGAGTAGAACTCCTATAAAAAAAGTTCCGTTTTTCATTAATATCTCGACAACCCCTGGTCTTAGAAACTTGAAACTTGGGCAAAATTTATGGGGGGCTATTTCAAGGCCACCCACAAAATTTCATTAAATTCGGTTCAGCCGTTCTCTCGTGATGATGAGACAAACGAAAGTTTCGTTTTTTACTAATATCTCGAAAACCACTGGTCGTAGAAATTCCAACCATAGACTAAATTTTAAGTGGGGCTATTTCTATGCTACCCACAAAATTTCATCAAATTCGGTTCAGCCGTTCTCCCGTGATGATGGGACAAACAGACAGACAGACAGACAGACAGACAGACAGACAGACAGATTTTCAATTTTATTTATATAGACTAGCAGCATACCCGTTCTTCGTACGGAGTATATAATATAAAGAAACTTGAAATTCATAATCATGCCCAAATTCTTATAGTATACTAAATGACATGTTTAATCCAAATATTCTGTTAAAATATTTATAATAATGCTCCTAAAAAGAAGTTTAAGAATCTCTGTTCTCGCTATATAAAATTATCTTCATGGACATATCTGAAGAATAAAACATCTTGGACCCCTTATGTAAGCAAATATAAAAAAAAATATGGAATTGAATCAATATATGCAAAATAAAAGCGTTAAAATTGTATGGGACCCGTACTAATTATATACGCGAATATTAGAAAATATAACCTGTATTAGTAGCTTACATGTATAAATTGAAAATACCAATAAACCCGTAATCTTTAAATCTGAAGACAGTCATTTATTCCAATATATGTCAAAATTAAAGTGCTAAAATTATATGGGAAGATATACACGTACTACTTATAATGTCCGATTATTAGTAGAAGATTTCCCGTTTTGCAATATGAGTCTCAAATGTTTTTTGGTAAAATACAACAGACGACGTAATAAATTGAATATATAATTAATCCCCTTAATCTTCATACCAGAAGACTGTACTTGATTCCAATATATATGCCAATATATGTCAAAATATATGCCAACATACCTGTACTACTTATATTCTCGTAGGTTAGAAGATATACCCGTGCATTCCTAGAAGATTACTCGTACAACGTACAATATGCGTGTGTCAGCAATTTTTGCCGCAATAAAACAATGGCGTAATAATTTAAAAATATCAATAATCACTGAATCAATAATTCCGGAAAATATCAATAATAATAATGTTTAAACCTGAAGAGTATAATTGATATTATCCAGTCCAAAATGAAATGGCAATGAAATTTATTTTATATACATATCTTCATTATTCAAATCGGAAAGGATTTAATAAAAATCGTCTGCCGCATAAACACATTGGATTTAAATCCGTTGCTAAGCGACATGATATCATTTGCTTCAAATAAATTGGTAGAAAAAATATCGTCTAAATAGTTATATTTCTATGGAACATTTGGCGACAGTTTCGTCAAATTAGCGACATTTTAAAAAATCGCCAAATTTATCGCCAAGTGGGACTGTAGAACTGACAGTTCCACTTTGCGACAAATTGACGAAATATCATCACAATACTATCCCCTAACAAAAAACAATTAATATCATTTATGTAGCGCAATTTTATCAATTTCAAGATATTTTTATAGATTTGAAAACATTTTTATCAATTTGTGATTCGTCACAATCGGGATCGAAGAGCATCGCCCCAAAATGTTCGGAGACTATGCTGATATCCGCAACCCTGATTGGAGGAGAAGGGAACTATTTTACCGTGGCTTAGAGGCACATATGACGCGAGATGTGAAAAGGGAGAAGCAGGTGTTTTTCCAGACAATGCGTTTCAGTGAACTGTAGTCGTTCGTGCAAGTGCAATGTTTCTGTCGACGATTTCCCCGAACGCTGGCAGAATTTGATATTCGCACGCTGTTCTTCAAACGCCATTTCCATTTTCGACGAACGCGAACGACTACAGTTCACTGACACGCATTGTCTGGAAAAACCCTGCACTGCGGATCTGCTTCTTCCTTTTCACATCGCGCATCACATGTGCTTCTACGCCACGGTAAAATAGTTCCCTTCTCCTCCAAACAGGGTTGGAGATATTAACGCAGTCTCCAAACTTTTTGATCCTACCTTGTATAGACGATTCTACAAAAAAAAACTAAGCCCTGTTTGTGTTACAAGCAAGTTTAATAACCTACGAAATTTCTAAGATTGCTACCTCATAGTCAACCTACCTCGGGTAATGCTGTCTCATAGACAATTTTAATCTGAGGTTCAATTCTTTGGGTCGGCAGACTATGGCCGAACAACACGACAATACTGTTTTCAAAGTCCTAGTATCTCAAATTTCAGGAGTAAAAATAAAAGCAAATAGACAAAGAACAGGAAATATATATACATAGGAATTTTTCAGTTAAATCCAAACACCCTGCCATTAAATTAAATGAATTCTTCTTTGACCCATACCGTCCGACCTACCCGAAAATGTAAGGTATCTGTTTGGACGGCCGGGAAGTGCCACCCAATTTAGACCGGAACCCAGTGGGCGGAAGCACCCACAGGGACCGCATCCTCCTTCCTCTACCACCAATTTCTCGGAAATATTTAAAGACCCATATATTTAACATGCCCGTATTCTATGAGAAAACGAAGACAGTTTGGGCAGAGCTAGTAATCGAACTCGGGTCGTCGGAGTGCAATCCCTGGAGCTAACCACTTTGCTGTCCCACCCCAAAATTAAATGAATTGATATTTGCCCTAAAGTCCTTGTAACTCAGTCTGTAATATGATAATCAGAAGATTCGAATTTCTGGTGTGCAAACTCTTCCGTGAGCCGGACTTCACATCTGGTTAATGAGAACAATCCGCATAATTACTGAATTCTGGCGTCCTAATATTACTGCTGACCGGGTAACATTCGCGCATTTCTAAGGACAGAATCACATTAGCAACCGAAAATTCTCTCTTTTAAATAATATCGAATTTGAAATTTATTACGCAGAATAATTTTGTTCGATAAAACCCCCGAGAAAAGTGGAAATTTCGAAAAATATTCCTTTTATTTGATACTCCACCCTAAAACGTTCGAAATGTGAAATGACTGCGAAATGCACTTCATGGTGTGATAAAGACTTGGCATTAGAATCAAAGGGAGATAGATCATTAGATAGTAAAAAAGAGAAAAATTACATGTTTTCAATATTTTAAATTTAGATATGTCGCATACTGATATATCGGTTTGCAGAATAAATGAGAAATGCCTTGATTTAAATAAAAGAGGCTTGCATTTTGGTACAAAAGGGACCAGTTTGATAACACCCCCTATAAAATCGAATTATTTACATTGTTCGGGGTTTGCTTATTCTTATACCTTAATTTTCAACGAGTATTCAGCTTGTTTTATCTAACGTGCGTTCCAATTTGAGACTAATACGTTAAAATTATTTAAACACACGTGATTTATTTATCAATAAGGATCAATGTGGACAGTTATGCATATGGAATTTCTGTAACATCGTCACTACTTTTTACTTCTTTTTAGTTACGACTGTCTCAAATTTTATACATACTAGTTGTACATTTCCTTATACGCTATCATAAAAGTAGTCAGGTTCGTTTAATTTCGTTTTTTCAGGTTCGTTACATTCGTTTTAAACAAACATCCCTCTTTACAAAAAAAATTTGAAAACAAGGTATTTAAAGCAAATAAAAATATTTTGATTTCCAAATTTTGTCTTAAAAAATACATTTTCCATTTGCCATGTGTGCGTCAAATTTTCTAGTCCTAAATTTCTCAAGCATATATGTATGTACGTCAATTGTTTCACAGACGATGATGGAAATGGTCAATAGTTTTAATAATTGCAAGTAATCCTTTTCGTATGGGGCAAAAATTCTTCTAAGGTTTCCACTCGCTCTTGCTAAAATAAGAGGTGACACGCACATAACCGTCCTCTATTTTCTGCACCTTTTTTTTATAATATGTTTCACACTCATTTCATCTTCACTTACACTGATAAATTTACTTACTGATACGTCATTTTTCATGGCAAAACGAATGAAACATGTCCATTGCACTGGAATGGCACGATCTCAAGCTATTTCCAATTTTTAACAAGCATCCGTTAAATCACAAGTGCAAAATGAAATTGTATCTAAAACTGTAATTTGATATTAATTTTAAATGAGTAATAAAAATAATAAAAAGGGACAGAAAAGAATTATAAAAAGGATAATAAAAAGGGACAGAAGTTAAAAGAATAATAAAAAGGGACAGAAAGACAGAAAAGAAAATTTGATTTTTAAAATACTTAACACGTTTCCTTCAAGTAATATTACAGCTTTCAAACAAACTTATGTGAGTTTTCGAAATAATGGAGACGGGTGATTCCTAATATTTTGATTTGAATTTATTAAGTGGATTGATTGATCCCCTTGATAAACATGTATCAATATTTTGAGAAAATATATGCAAATATATTTCCAAAGCAAAATGATAATTGCTTTCAATAAAAATGAATATAAATTACTATAAAATACATTTCCTTTTTACATGAGGAAAATAAAAATGTTTCATCCGTTAAGTTTTAAAACATAGCCAGGCATAATCGGCTGAGCATGTGAGTTAAAGTGCAAAATTCCAAAATATTTTAAAATACGTCTGATAGTGGAGTAGTTAATCGATAGTTTTCAATAACTATCCAGGAACTAACTTTAACAATCGATAGTATTATATATTATCATTAATTACCTTAATACGTAAAGTTTTTAAAATTATCACTAAAAATTATCATTAACATGTAATAAAATGTATATGTAAAGTAATGTGATCGAAAAGTTGAACGAGTTTTTGACAAAAGAGCACGTTTCAAGCATCCCTGAACTCGTATTGAACATTTTGAGATGATATTTGTGTGTGTGTGGACACGATATCTTACGAACAAATTAAACGTTTCGAAAATAATTTGGTACGATTATTATAATCAGTTAGTACCCCCTACTGATTTAAAACGCAATTAATGCTCGAAAGACACCCCATCCTCTTTCTCAAATGAATTTTCGAAAAATCCATCTCAAAATTCTAAACAGAAATATCTTCATAACGGTTTATCTTAACATGCTGGGTTAAATCATTATTAATTCTCGAAAACCAAAGAACGCTTTATCAATACACCTGCTTATAAATAAACTTAATATGCTTAAAAATAAATTCATTAATTTACTGCTGCGTTACACCTCGAATCTCTTTCCAGGAATATAAATAACCCAGGTACACTTTCTAGTTATATAAATAATTCGGGTACACTTTCCAGTTATATAAATATATATATACTCGTATATACGTGCAGGCTTCACGCTGAAATAATAGTGCTGGTTCTAGCAGGACTGTTTTTAACCATAGGCAAATAAGGTGAATGCTGGGGACTCACAAAGCTCTGTGAGTCCATCTTCTGTGCTCAATGTATATTTTTTTACTACAAAAATTTTATGGGGGAGAGGATTCCATAACTTACATTTGACTGAAAAAATCGAGTTCCAATTTTCGACCCCATTTCAACATTTTCCTTACGCATTACCACGTATTGAGTGGAAAATGAAAATAGAGCAGAATTTATGAATTAGTCATCGTCAATAATGGACAATTTTCACAAAATTATAGTGGGTCAAAAGCTTAAGAGCTTCCTTCCCGAAATCCCGCGTCCAAAATTATGTCACTTTTCTTTTAAGGATAATTATACTGTTTTTAAAATCGTACTAACCTGTCTTGTGCCGCCACTGATCTGAAAACCATTATTTCTAAAAAGGTCACTAATGCATGCATTCATGTTAAAAGAATAATTCTTTACAAAATACTCTAAAAGCAGTTCAAGTGAATGTGGATACCCTAATTATCTGTCAAATTTCATGAAAGCTTTTGCGTTCAGCGATAATTCAAGACTCACCTAAATTGCTAGTTCCACTACCTGCTGCTCAAGAACAATGCCGTGCTTGAGAACATAATTTAGTATTCTTAAAAATCCGTAAAATGACGGGCGTAAGTGCTCTAAATAGCACTTTTAAATGTTCTTCGCATTTTTTTCTTTTCGAACATTTTTTTTTAATTAAATTCAATGAAAATCTAGTGCCCTTCAATAAACAGGATCTTTTCGAGTACTCGTAAATGATTAATTTTTTGGAGCACTGTATGGGCAATTATTTAGATTGAAAAGCATTAGAGATCTATATGTCCTAATTGCCAAGTGTCCGTCCTTTTGTCCGCTCGTCTGGTCTGTCTGGTTGTCTGTTACGTTTTTTTAGGCACTTCCCGAATAGATACAGATTTACAATTTGATACGCAAGTCGGTCGTTCGATAAAAACCCCTAGAAAAATCGAATTTTTCGAAAATGTTCTGTAAGGGGGATGCTCCGCGTCAAAACATTTGAAAAGTGAAATGATAGAAAAGCATGCTTTGCGATAAGATAGAGACTTAAAACTTACTGAATGGATAAATAGCTCGAGAGGAAAGTACGCGATTTCAGATTTCCAATATTTTCTACTTTAGGGGGTACCGCACCCCAAAATGTTCGATTTTCCGAATAAATGAGAAACGTATCCTCTAAAATGTGATAGAAGCTTAACATTTGGTATATGGGCTAATCATCTGATAAAAAATCCAAGAAAAATAGATTTTTTCAAAAATGTACATTTAAGGGGGTGGGTACTCCACACAAAACATTCAAAAGTAAAATGATACAAAAACATACTTCGCGATGAAGTAGAGACTTTAAATTCAATATAATGGTAGATAGCTGGTAAAAACGAAGTGTGCAATTTCAGTTTTCTATAATTTGATACTTTAGGGGTGCTGCACTCTAACTGTTCGATTTGTCGAATAAATGAACGTCTTTTTTAAGTGAGATAGAGTCTTAAAATTTGGTATACAGGTCGATCGTTCAATAAAACCCTCTGGAAAAATCGAATTTTTCGGGAAATATTCTGTGGAGGGGATGCTCCAAATCAAAACGTTAAACAATAGAAAACATACCTCGTGATGAGATATTGACTTCAAATTTTATGTATTAGTAAATAGTTTGAAAAAAAGAAAATGCGTAATTTTAGTTTTTCACATTTGCTACTTTAGGGTTTGCCACACACTAAAATGTTCGATTTGCTAAATAAATGATAAACGCGTGTTTTTTTTTTTAGTGAGATGGAGACTTGAAATTTTTAACACAGATCAACTATTCAATAAAATCCTCGGAAAATATCAAATATTTCAAAAATATTTAATAAAGGGGGTGCTCCACATCAAACATTTGAAAAGCAAATTGGTAGAAAAATATACTTCAAGATTAGATGTAGATTATAAATTGGGTGTCAGGGTAGATAGTTCGAAAAAAAGAAAGTGTATAATTTCAATTTTCCAATATTTACTTCTTTAGGGATACCGTAAACAAAAAATATTCTATTATGTTGTTTTTAAGTAGTAAAGATTATTATTGTAGTTAATAACGAGCATGTTTTTGTAAGGATAATCAAACTCTGCAAATAGCTAAAATAAAAAGGAACTTAAATGTTACTAAAGACTCTTTAATGTTTATTTGAATTTAGTAAGCAGTATTTTTCACTGGAAGAAATAGGAAGGATTATTCACAAAGAAGCTCTTTAAGGAGCATTTGAAAAATAATTTATCGCCATATATAAATTAATTTTTCTATAGAATAATAAACATATCTGAATGAACTGGCATATTCACCAGATGATTGGGAATATTCCAGTCTAAGGGAAAGTCATTACAAATCAAAGAATATTTTAAGAATTAAAAATACAACTAAAACAGGAAAACTGAACGGGAAAATTGATAACAATAGGTAACAGTGGAACATAATTATGAAAAGAACGAGAATTTTTGATTCACTAGAAGGAAAAGAAGATGCCAAGATAAGTTTATTGAGTATGCCACTTTCTAATAGTGTATTTCAGCTTTCAACGTTTTCAGATACAGGGGGAAAATTTTAATAATTTCTTAAAGATTTGCCAGTTTTTGCCTTTGATTTGTCTCTCTTTGTCTCTCTAAAATTATGTGTGCTTCTAAAATATTTGTATTTCATGTAGCTTTGAAATATTTTTCTATAATTTTTATTTTGAAAATAAAATTGGTAAGGTAAAATTTTAAATATCCTGTTCCATTGAAATGTTCAATGCGAATTCCTTACAATGCTTACCCTGTATTGTGAATGACATGCACCAAAATATAATGCAATGTTTCTGAACGCTAGAATAATTTCTATGTATATTGTTACTTAAATGAATCCTAGAAAGATGTGATAAATATTAATATTTTATCCTTTTAAATTATAACGTTGCTACTTTAAGAATTATGACATATGTTCTATATATTCGTAATAATTATTTTCGTCTATTGCTTCCATCAAACTTTAATTTATTAATCTTCTAACTGAATTTCTAGCCAAATTACAGTTAACCAAATTATAGATCATACATCTTCTACTTTCACCATGTTTTCTTTAAAGTTTAGATAAGATGGACTAACCAGTTTAGTTTTTTCCAGCACCTGTGTAATTGATTTCGACAGGAGAAGATATTATGAAAGGTGAAAATAATCCGTGCACATTGAGACAGGGTCGAAAATTCGAATTGCAGTTTTCGACGGAAGAGCACGTTTCAACCATACCTAAACTCGAATCAAACGTTTTTGAGGTGATGTCTTTGTGTGTATGTTAGTGTGTGTGTGTGTATGTATGTTAGGATGTGTGCATTATATTAGTGTGTGTGTGTTCATGAGTCTGTGGGTAAGATATCTCGCTAGCGAATGAAGAGTTTCGAACAATATTCGGTATGATTATTAGAATCGGTAAATACTGGAAGCCTGTTCTTAAACGTAATCGAATGTTCGGAAGACCTTCCTCCCAATTTCCAAATGCATTTTTGAAAACTGATTAAAGTATCAAAACTTTTAATATAGAAAAATGAATAAGTATTTCAAACAAAATTATTTTTCCTTAGAAAACGAATGACACACATTGTATAACCTTGCATGAACCGTTGAGATATTGCGCGATTTTTGAATGATTTTTTAAAACATTCATTAAAAAATCATAACTTTCAACACTGTTAAATAAATAATCATTTCATGCGTATTTTTTTGTTATCAGACAAATGACAGAAACTTTAAAAGGCTAGAATTAATAGTTCTCGAGATACTGCACAATTTTCAAATCAATTTTTCAGAAAAATGTCATAATTTTTTTTTAAAATGTAAGTATTATCAATAAAAGGGTCCCTTTCCATATGCAATATTATGCGATAAATGAGTAACCTTCATTTTTGTAGATCTGGTTCATGCCATTCACGAGAGAAATCACTTTTCGTAATAGTATGGTATTTTAACGCCAAAGAATTCGTCAATAATTATTTATTTCATGGGATATTAATTAAATGCCAATTGCATTTTGATGAAGATTTTGCACGTAAATATATATATATATAAGTCATTTTGTTTGAACTCATAAATTTCCGAATCCAACGAATTTCAATTTACGTAATATTTATTCAATACCAAAAGCATTGTGTTGTGGACCTTATACACCATTATTTCGCTGTGAAATAAGTAAAGTCGTTTTATTATATAGGAATATTCATGCGCTGCTGCTCACATCGGATTTTTCTCAATAAAAATCATAATTTTCCTTATAGAACTCTTTTGCAGTAAACAAATAAAAGTAAATATACAGTAGAATTCCAATTATCCGACTCACAGTAATCCGAGTTTCCGTGTTATCTGAGCTAGCTCTTTTTTTTTTCACTGATTCATCACTTTTCGGAAGAAGTTAAAACATCAACTCTAGTAAAGTCCCGATTTTTTTTCAGTGAAACCAAGGAAGAAGAGAATGATGAATATAATCTCCTAATGAGCATCCTTATATCCCTCTAGTGAAATTTTTCAGAAAACCTGGATTACTAGAGAAAATTTTTGACAAATCACTTAGATTCTCGAATTTTCTCAAACTCGCCAAAAGATGCCAAGTTGACGAAAATTCCCCTACTTTGTGAACAAGCGTGACAAACTGAGGCATTGACTTTTTTTTATTATTATTATTACTTCAAAATATTTTCAACATTTTCTGATAAGAAATCAATCGTATTTCGAATACACATCGAATACACAATAAATATGTAGATCCAACCCATTCATTTTGTTTTATAGACCTAAGATTTTCAGTATTAAACTAAAGTAAATTCATGAATTAAATCAATATTAAAGTAAATCTTAAAAATACCAAGAAATAATCTTTGGAAACTTCAATATTCGTTACTTGTTCAAAAAACATAATATGGTATCAAAATAATTTTCCGTTTAATAGTCTAAAAATAAAATGAAGTATAAATGCATATTAATTATTATATGTCCTCCTTGCATGTCCAAGTATATAACAATCTAATTTCAGATAAAAATTTATTTTTAAAAAATTTCAGCGATCATACAATTTCTTAAATAAAAATCTGATGTGGGCAGCACATGACTTTCCTTATATAATGCAATGAATTTACTACTTTTACAGTAAAAAAAAATAGATTATTTTTATAGTAGATATTTATATTCTTTATAAGATATTGGATTTTCGTCAATGAGTCGTCATTTTCATTGATTTAGAGTCATTTTTATCCATTTGGCAAGATTTTTGTTAATTTAGCAACATTTAAAAAAGTCGCCAAGTTGGCGACATTCCACCAAATTCGTCGCCAAAATCTCACCAAGCATTTTGAACGGAGAAATAAGTTATTCTTACAGCAGATAAATGACTATTGGCGTTCAAATACAAAAGTATTACTCAAAGTGTCTTTCTCATGAATGGAACGAGTTAGATCCACGAGAATGATGTCACCCAATTTATCGCATGGTATTACATATGAAAAGTGAACATGTTTCTCAATAAGAATTTTTTTTTTAATTTATATGAATTTTTGATAATTTTTTTGAAAAATGTGCAATATCTCGAGAACGGTTCATGTTAGCGTTCTAAAATTTATGTTAATCGTTTTCTAATGAAAAATTACATAAGAAATGTCTATTTACGCAACTTTAGAGGTTTTGATTTTTTGACGATTTTTTCAAAATTTCACTCGAAAATTTAGGGAGGTTCTGAACATTCAATTGCGTATAAAAACAATAGGCTTCCAGTGTCTACGGATTGTAATTTTTGTACTAAATTTCGTTGGAATCTGTTCATTCGTTCATCAGTTATCGTCTCCACAGACTCACTGACACACACACACATACACACTTTCACACACACACATCACTTAAAAAATGTTCGATTCGTGATCAGTTATGCTTGAAACTTGCTTTTCCGTCGAAAACTCGAATTCGAATTTTCGACCCCGTCACAATACTTTCTTTATAACATTATTGTATATAAGGAAAATAAAAATAGTAATTTTCATATTACTGTTGACAAAAATGCAGAATGTTGAAGGAGTTAGAGTCAATACATCTTATTGCATAAAAAAATATACGAACTATTTATATTATACCCGGTTGATAGTGTAGTATGGCCTACCAACCTACTCTCAATGAAAACAATACACAGAAACACACTGAAATAGTGAACCTTTAACCTAGTTGGAAAATTTTCGCATGAGTTACTCGCTATCGCTATCGCCGACAATCTTTCAAACAAATTGCAATAAACTTGAAAATACAAAATATCTGGAAGTAAACAAGACATGCTTCACAGCAGAGGAGTGTTAAACGTCATTATAAGTGCGAGTGTACAGAAAAATTACTTTAAATACGAGATGGAGATGAGATAAAATCAAAAACCTTTCTCAACTAGAAAACACATCTGTAAGAAAGGGTAAAAAATGAGAATAAATCTGTGAAAGAAACAACATATGTCTACCAAAGAAATCCTGTTGCTTCAGGTTTGAAATTTGATTTTCACTAATTTTAGCACTTAGATCTTGAATCAGAATTTTAGTATCACATCAGGATTTTTTATACGATTACCTTCAATAGTGAATGTTAATTTCCAGTCGCGTTATCATTCACGTGCGCTAGACGATTTCCCGAACCAAAATTTAAAATTTTTACACATTTTGCATCAACAGTAACATAGATCAAAAGTGCCCAAAGACTCCAAAATATTTTTAAAGATATAAAACTCAAATTAAGTCGGTCATATGAGCTCTGTTTTGCCTCATACCGGCTGGAAACATATATTTTTATACTGTGCAGAAAATTTAATACTGTGAAATCTGCTTAATCAGTATTACACGTATTTTAAAGCATGCTTTACGTGCATTAAGTGTAAAAAGTATTTAATCGAGGTTTATTCATATTTCTTACAAAAGGAAAATAAATAAAAGAAAAATTTAAACTTTAAAAGAAAAACTTTAAACTTTAAAAGAAAAACTTTAATTTAAAAAAACTTTAAACTTTAAAATAGGAGAAAACTTTAAACTTTAAAATAAAAGAAAAACTTTAAACCAGAAGAAAAATTTTAAAATAAAAGAAATTTTTTTAAAAAAAATTATTATTGGCACTAGGCGATATTAAAACAAGAAAAAAATAAATTTTATAACATTATTTTGAGACAGGATAAAAACAAAATTATTATGAGAACAAAAGTATTTACACTATCTCTACAAATGCTTTTGCACAGAGAGTGCAAATATTGAAGACTACTGATACATGCATATCACACAATCTAAGCTGAAAAAAGTATCAGTCATTAAATTATTTCACTATAATATAATTTACTATGTATTCACGAGATAATAAAATATAGTTTGAACCATATACATTCTATGTTCTAAAATGCTATATTTTAAAATATATTGGATTCTGAACTTATGATTCTTGTTCGATACACTTTTAAACTGTAAAAGCTTTCGTAATCAATAAAGGTAATAAATGTTTTCTAAGATATATCTGTGAAAGTATAAGGTACAAAGAGCGATAATCAGCAAGAAATAAACTTCGCTTATGTCAGCTTAAATTTTTTATCTGATAGAAATCACTGCAAAATCAATGGCCAAATACTAGAATAGTTACCCACTAATGACATTTCCTATCCTCACTTAAACAACTTTTTGAGCTGTCAATGCCAGAATTATTTTAGCAACAGCTGATCTCGAAGGCAGACAGAGTACTCTAGAAATTTGTATCCTTTAAGTTTGAAGTTGAAAATCTCTCATTTAAATTTGAAGTTTATTTAAAACTATCAAAATACATCTTTGTTTTTATAAAAAATATCTTACTCATACAGTAAAGTATCTTCTGTATTTGGGGATCCGAAACCAGCGCAAATCTTCACCAGCCATAAATTTGTGGGTGATAACCTAACATTCAGTTTTATCCAAATCGATAGGTCATAATTTTGAGGGTCATTTAAAGCCATTGAAAACTTTGAATTTAATGAAGGCAATAACAATGTCTGAAGCAATATTGAAGTGATGCAACATAACAATGGCAATGTTAATAAAAAATCTATTGCAGATACATATTTGTTTCAACAAAACAGAGATCCTAAATCAACTGTAAGGATCATCTATTATTGGCCGCTTTACAACGTTAGACAATGAAGTCCAAATCCTCATTCTAAATCTCTCATTATCAGTGTAACCGAAATTAATGCAACATTCTAATATTAAAATTATAAAACATTATGGATGAATAAACAATGTGAAAATAACCACAACAGTGAAAATTATTAAAGCAAAAATAGAGACTGGCACTACCATTGTGTGTATTTCCGGATTGTATAATTGGTTATTTGTATAATAATTGCATTGGTTATTATTTTTAAATAATTTTAAGAAATTCCATTTTTTTGTTTTAATACAGATTATTGTGAATAATTAAATTATTTCAAAGCGTCGGTTTTATATTTTATTCATTTCTATAAACACGTAACATGAAAATTGGTTGTACAAACACTTTTTGCGATTTTTACATCTGCTGCATACTTGAAATTTACAATAATGTTTTTTTTCTATTTTATCAACATAAAACTTTTAAAAGATAAATAATATAATGTTCAGCCGGACGCAAAATAGTTTTAAACAGAGTTCGAAACCAAAATATTAGAGAAGCCGTGATCATTACAGTCGTGAGCGTCCAAAATTTATCTGAAAACCAGAGGACAGACAGCCTTTTGGTGAAAAACACACTGCTGAAAATATGTAAAGTTTTACATGTCACAAAACTTCAATTAAAGTCTAGATTAAATGTAGTAATTATATGTGATTTTAGTAAAATATGCATGCCTATGGTAATTGCAAGTATCTTACAGAAAACCTAAATTTGTTGTATTTAAAACAAGCCTTTGATTGATTATTTCAGCTTTTTGTTGATTCCTTCCTAATCAAGCCTTTGGTTGATTGTTATCCCATTTGAATTGTGTGCCTAATCAAATGATGTCCAACTGAGGTTCTACGGGATACTGGGCTCGGCGAGAATTCACCAAAACTTGCAAAAAATAAGTGACATTTACTACAGCTTTTGTTGTAATTAAGTAAAAAAAATTTAAATCGTAAAGGTTTTAACATAAGATATTAATAAAACAATGATGCATTTTGAAAGTTTCACATGATTAAATATTCGAGTGAGAGTATTATTTATTATTATTATTATTATTATTATTATTATTATTTAAGTAACGAGACTTTTACTTAGGAGGAGTTATTTTGTTGAGGTGAAGAATTTTTGTAACGGAAAGGAATTTTAGTTGTCTGTAATGAACGTTGCTGGCGTTCTCGCCGGCTATACTCATAATAATACTCACTATATGCAGTTTATTATAGTTTATCAATGTTATTCTATTGAAACTTGTATTATTATTTTCTTTATATACATAGTATAATGTATAAGGAAAGTATTGTGACGGGGTTGAAAATTCGAATTCGAATTTTCGACGGCAGAGCACGTTTCAAGCATCCCTGAACACGAATCGCCCGCTTTTAAAGTGGTGTGTGTGTGTGTGTGTGTGTGTGTGTGTGTGTGTGTGTGTGGAAACGATATCTGACGAACGAAGGGAGCGATTCAAACAAAATTTGGGACAAAAATTGTAATCCGTAAATACTGAAAGTCTATTGTTTTTAAACGCAATCGAATGTTCAGAATCCTACTAAATTTTCGAGTAAAATTTAAAAAAAATCATCAAAAAATCAAAACCTTTCATAAAGTTGCGCAAATAAACATTTGTGTAATTTTTCATTAGAAAACGATTGACATAAACATTAGAACGCTAGCATGAACCGTTCTCGAGATATTGCACATTTTTCAAATAAATTCATCAAAAAATCACATAAAATGAAAAAAAAATGATTAACTTTTGTGAAATACGTTCACTTTTCACATGTAATATTATACGATACATTTGGTAACATCATTCTCGTGGATCTAGAATTTGGCGGCGAATTTAGCTGAATGTCGCCAACTTGGCGACTTTTTTAAATAGTGGCAACTTAACAAAAATATTGTCAAATTGATAAAAGTGACGTTAAATCAATGAAAATGATGACTAATTGACGAAAATTCGATATCTTGGAAAGAATATAAGAATCCAGAGTACTATAAGGATAACTTATTTTTCCATCCGTAACGTTTGGATAAAATTTTGGTGACGAATTTTTCGGAACATTTCCAACTTGATGATTTTTTAAAAGTTGCCAAATTGACGAAAATGTCACCCAATTGATAAAAATTTACCAAATTGCTGAAACTGACGCTAAATCAATGAAATGACGGCAAATTGATGAAAGTTGAATAGACTATAAGAATAACCCATTTCTCCGTTCGTCCGTCTTTCCGTAACGCTTGGCGAGAAAGTTAACAAGACGTCACCAACCTGGCGATTTTTTTAATGTTGCCAAAATGACAAAAATGTAGCCAAATTGATAAAAATTACGCCAAATATATATATATATATATAATATATATATATATATATATATATATATATATATATATATATATATATTGTATTTGAATTAAGGTGCATTCTTGGCTAAAGAGTCTCTTTTTATAATACAAGTGCCTTTATTTTGGGGAAATAAAGGTTACTATCTTTCCCTATTACATGATGTCTTATTATCAAAATTTAGCGACTAGCAACTGGATGCTCTCTGACATCCAAGCTCGGTATTCGAGAACTTGTTGGGGTTCTCCTAGATCGATATCCAGCTACCAACAATATCCTTTATCTTCTTTGACTGTTCCATCTTCATTCGGTACATTCAGCCAGTATTCTTTGTTCACTTCATATAACTTTCAATCGTACAGCCATGCATCACTAAATAACACACTTAAATTTAAATCTTGTAACTCTAATAGATGTAAAACTTGTCCGTTTGCTAATAGTAATCAGATCAATTGTAGCAATAATCTTGTCTTCTGTAAAACATATAATTGCATCTACCAAATTGAATGTAAAAAATGTAATATGTCATATATAGGTCAAACCAGCAACCCTCTGCACCTCCGAATTAACGTATACAGTAATCACATAAAAAATTTTTCAAATAATGCAACTACCCTTAATGAATCAAAATTTGAATACGAACATTTTTCTAAACATGGGTTCGACAACATTGAAATTAGTATTCTGTGTATTCAAAAAAATTATTATGACAGATTGTTTCTTGAAAATGAATTCATTTGTGCACACAAAACTATTTTTCCATATGGACTCAATCAAATATTTAATCATCATAATATAGTTAAAAAGTCATTTAATTATCCTAATGAAGACCATAATATTTATAATTCCTTCAACAATCATAAAAGTAAATCAAAAAGAACTAAAAGAGCAAGTAAATATAATAAAAAATTGCCCTCATTATCTGAACTAAAAAATGCCATCCTTCAGCAACATGCAAATTTTAAAATTACTTTTGATTGGAAACAATGTAAAAACTGGATTTTCGCAATTAAAAAACAGCAATTAAATATGGTATATAATCTTTTTCTAAGTACTGCATTTGATAACATTCATTTTAAACATTTATTCTATGATTTGCTCATTACCAGAAGTAAAAATCTTAATGTTTATTTATATGTCACAGACTTAAACTTTAATGACGAATCAAAACAATATACTAAAATAAACGAATATTGTACCTTGAATTTCACTAATTCTGTCTTAAATAATCTGAAGATAAATAATTTTTTAAAATCGGTTTCCAATTACTTTCCAGTCAAACATGTAAATCCTAAAATTGCTTATAAATATGATAAACCGCTAGGACGTTATATTTTCAATTATAATCAAATTGCCAAATCAATAGATATTAATCAAAACTATGAATTGGATAAACAGTCATATTGCCACTGTCATTTAGAAAAATACAAAGACTTCGTAGATAAACACCATGGGCATGTTATAACGGGAAATCTAAATATTATTAATTATGATGCACTAAGATCACTGATGTTACTGGGTACTAAGTACCGTTTACCTACTAAATTTAAACATAAATTAATATGTAAAGGTTTATTTCTTGACTTAAATAAATTTATCTATAAAATCAGTTATAAATATCAAATCCCTGTAGAAGCCTTTAAACCCTGGAGAGTCTTAATAGAGCAATACTTAAATAATTATATATATAATCAAAAAATTAATAATTCATATAAACTTAATTCAATTAAAAATGATATTAAAGAAATACAAAATGATTTTGTCATTACATATGTCGATAAGGCAAGTGGTAACTACTCAATTATTTGTAAATACTATTATAAAAATACCCTTCAGTCACACTTACTTAATAATCAAATCTATAATTTACATAAAACTAACCTTAAAATCTTATACAATAGAATATCAGCCAAATATAAGCAAATCCATCTAAAACATAGTTGTAATAACATTCCATATATTGTTTTAGTACCCAAGTTTCATAAATCCCCTGTTGCTTTTCGAACCATTACCAGTGGGCATAATTCTTACATTACTAATGCTGGAAAATTATTATTAAAGATATTACATGAAGTATCCTTGTCAGATGAAATCTCAAATAATTGTCATATTGTAAAAAACAGTTTTGAATTAGTTAAGAAATTGAAAACTCTTACTAATATTCATAGTATTTATACCTTTGATTTCAAAGATTTGTTTAATAATATTAATATAGATGATCTGTATAGAATTATTTTAGGAATTTTTGAAAAATATAATATCAACATAAAATATTCAAATTTTCTTTTTAAAAAATTACTTAACTTCACTCTTTATGAGAATTATATTCAACATGGTGGTACTTTTTTTAAACAACAGGTTGGTATCCCACAAGGGGGGTGTGCCTCATCATTGTTAGCTAATCTGTATTTATTCTTCTATGAAAAAAACATTAATCCAAGCTTGCATAATATGCACATGTTTAGATATTTAGATGACATTTTATGTGTATCCCCAGATAATATCCCTATAGTATTAAACTTTTATCCAAAAAATTTACAATTAAATGCAAGTAATAATGACTCAAATGTTGCAAACTTTTTAGATTTGAATTTAAATTTACAAAATTGTAATATGGTTATAAACTTGTATGATAAAAGACAAGAATTTGAATTTAATACATCAAAAATTCAACATTTAGACTCTTGTTTGCATATATCTGTATTTAGAAATATTATAATAAACCAGGCTCTTAGAATCAATAAAATTTGTGATGAATATTATAAATTAGCGCATTTTATGGAATTATTGAGTACAGCGACTAATAATGCATATCCCCCCAAGTTTGTCATAAAAATTATCAACTCAGTGTATCAACTTTCACTCGATAACATCCTAGAAAACATATCTCACGAAAGCCAATAATATGTTAATGAAGATTTTACAACCTATTTTGCTGAAACTTAATAACCAAGGAAGCTATATTATAAAAAACAGTCTACAAGTGATCAATATATTGAAAGATCATAAACATCCTTTGCACTTAAGAACTTATGATTTCCAAGAACTATTTAATACTATAGATCTAGATGACATGACAAATATACTTTACAGCTTGTTTGAAGAATATGATTTAAAAAGGAGTCTGGAATTCAATAAATTCAAGTCTATAATCAAAATAGTTATTAAAGAAAATTACCTTTACAACGGAATGTCTATTTATCAACAAATTAAGGGCATCCCCATGGGGGGGGGGGGGGATGTTCTTCCATATTGGCTGATATATATCTCAGTTTTTATGAAAGAAGATCTCATATAAACAACGAAATCATATACCTACGTTATGTGGATGACGTAATTATTGGTTATGAGAATGAAAACTACACAATGAACTTTGATTTTTATCCACCAAACCTCATCTTGAAGGAAAACCCTCTTAAAAATAACAAAGAGGTCGAATTTTTGGATTTGAATATCAACTATAGTCAAATCCCTCTCATATTCACCATATATGATAAAAGAAAACAATTTAAACTACCTATTATTGGAATTATACATTGGAACTCCAACATACATTTGAATGTGTTTCGCAATGTTTTCTTGGGAGGTTTAATCAGAATAAAAAGAACTATCAAAGAGGAACATTTACGTATCAATTTTGATCAAGAATTTTTAAAACAAGCATTTTTTAATAAATATCCAATTTCCTTTATGATTAAAAATATTGATAATTTATACAGAAACAATTTTGCATATGGTGTAAGACTTAAGTATTTTTTGAGTTCAATTAGAGACAAAATCATCGAACCCTCCATATGACAGGACCGCACTGTGATCACAGGACCGCGGCTGGAACTACATTTCATTTGAGTCGGCAATTCAGTTGGCTTTATTTGTGGTGATATGGCTCTCGTACACATCTCTATCCAGGTCTCGTGATGATTTCAAAGTCACTCCGGAGGTTGGCTTGGGCCGGGGCTGGCGACCAGGAGTGAAAATGCCGCGGCGATTTTGACGAGCTCGTTGAACTGGGGAGTAAGGTCACAACCCCTTACCGCCATAATGTAAGCTTTTTGCCGAGCCATCCTTCCTTTTTTACATGTTTTTTTCACTTTTTATATTTCAATTTTTCTATATATATATATAATTATTTATTAATTATATAAATAAATAAAAATGAAAAATAATAAACTAAGTCAAAAACATTAGGGGGGGAAAAAAAAAAAAAAAAAAAAAAAAAACGGAAAATAAGATGCATTAACATTAATGTTTTGAATTTACTTTCGCAAAAAAAATGTAACTTTTGTCAGTAATGAAACTACGATTTGAGCGCCCTTATAATGGTGTATAGTGGCATTCTCGTTTATCCAGTTTTCCTATGAAATACTTGTTTAGTAAGAATTTTCATCTTTGATTCATATTCATATTCAGGATTGCATATTTGGGAAGTTAATATTCTGAATTGCTTGTCCAGTCTCCCGCTTAGACTCACTGGACGGGTCTGGGAGTATTACCGTGAACGTTCGTATTGCCTCCCTGGTAGAATTTCGACTTGTTCATTCCGGTGCTTCTAGATTAAGCTGTTGAGGGTGATCGTGTATACACGTGGTGGAAGAAGAAGGGTTCATGCCGCATGGTAATACAAATTTTCTTAATGTATCCTATTTTCATTTTTTCATTTCTTGTTGCCTGTAGTCTGAGTTTAAGCATTTATAGTAATGTACTATTGCTTAATCTGAAACAGGCATTTGTTTCGGTTAATTAGAATTGAATACTCAGACCTGAAGATGAATTTAATTCTGATTAATCATCGAATTTGGGACGGTGCGGTTCTTTTCTCTTATCGACATTATGGCCGTGAATTTGCTTCTATGGTGATGTTAAAATTACTTGAATTGTTTTTTATTTTTACATAATTCTTATTACATATTTCAAATATATATATATATATATATATATATATATATATATATATATATATATATATATATATATATATATATATATATATATATATATATAAAAATAAATTATTAAATCCAAAGTTAGAATGTATGTAGTAACTCATAATACACTATTCCAAAATTTTCTACAAATACAAAGAAATTAAGACAAAAAGAGGAAATAATAAAACATAATGCAAGTCATAAGGACAAAGACAATCAACAAATTTCAAAAATGAGGAATGCAAATAAGAAAACAAAAAAATCAAGCAAAAAAGCTTGCACATGGAGGAGATTTAGGCTTACGAGATTAGGCTTACGAAAAGTTCATTTCGAAAAAATTCTCATCGGGTCCATATATCTTTTCGAAATGAACACAAAAATGCTTGTTTCTGAAACACAAGATAGATTTTATCTATAAACTTGTGTTATATGGACGACAAGCATAAAGATTGGAACAATAAAGGAAACATAAATACCTCAAAACGCACCTCTTCAGTGCAACCATGACGAGCAAAATATGACTGGATCATCGTTGCCATATGCCAAAATGAAAAGATGTGATTTGCTGTTGCCAAAGAGAGTAATAAAAACAGTACTGCGCAAAAGCAATAAAATGAGTTATTCAACTGTTAAAGCTTCGAGATAAAAAGATGAAAATATAATTGCAGGAGAATGAAGAAGTACGGCTAAAATAAGATAATAAGGGGAGAATATGAGAATTTTAGGCTAATCGAAACTTATTAACTATACTATTGACTAAATATGCAGGATATTGATACATTTTACTGGTAATTTTGAGGTTATTAATGTGCAAAGCATGAAATTTTTTATCTGATAATCTATAAATTCTAAAAAGTTGATTAAGTATAATATTTCTAAACAATTGAATCGAGTTGCAGGAATTAAAAGGTAATAATTTATTAATATTAAATTTAAAAAAATCTTTTTTATCATATAATTTAGTAACTATCCCATGAGCAGGTTCTATAATTAGATTTAAATCCAAATAATAAACATTGTTACTAATAGAAGTTTCATTAGGTATTAATTCCAAATTATCCGGATAGAAATCTATATCTATGACATAGTTATCAGTAAATACAAGACAAATCAGATCATCTACATATCTATAAATTTTATAATCAGTTGAAGTAAAGAATTTTTCATAATGATATAGGTATAAATTAGCTAACATACTGCTACTACAGCCACCTTGTGGAACACCTGAGACTTGTAAGTATAATTTATTACCTTGAAAGATATAATTATTGAATATATATATATATATATATATATATATATATATATATATATATATATATATATATATATATATATATATATATATATGTATATATACATATATATATATATATATGTATATATATATATATATATATATATATATATATATATATATATATATATATTTATATATTAATATATATATATATATATATATATAAATTATGGGGAGAGGGAGTTACAGCTAAAAATCCCAGTTTTGACTTTTGAGGATAATCACAATAAGTAAAACTTCTTGTGATGATAATAAAGCTTTCTAAAACTTTCTTGAAGTCAGTACAGACATAGAAAAATTAAGTGACTGCAATTGTTCGAAGGCGTTTCAAGCCCTCTTCCTCAGGTTAAACCCAGTGCACAGTTTTAAAAGACGCTAAGAAACAACTGTCTGCTGTTTTTTCTTAGCGTCTGTTAAGCATTTTACTTGAGGAAGCATATAGCATTTTACTTGAGGAAGGGGTCGCAAAAGACTCTTGAAATAGTTGTAGTCACCTAATTCCCTTATAACTGCTTTCTTCAAGGAAGTTTTATAAAGTTATATTCTGAGTAACCTTCTTCTCATCAATATGTACATTAATATGTCTCATCAATATGTCATCAAAAATCCTTCCTCTCATCAATATGACACCATTCGCATGTAATTCGTTTTCTCACCAAATTCCTTTTAAAATACTGATTTCTTTTTCTTGGGGGGAGAGGGTAGTAAAATCCCTTTTTTATGGCCAACACACAAACAGGCGTTCGAACTGAAAATATAAATAGCGATAATATATGCTCATCTGTGTTAGAAACAAATTTTGAAACTGGAACTACGGAAAGAGCTGCTGTATCTGTCTGTCATTATCATTACTTTGATCCACATTAAATTTATCAGTCTGCTATCAGCTACAAACTGTTTGAATAGTGGGATCAGGTTAACGACTCTCATTCTTATGTCTCTTTCGATCGGAAAACTTGAAAGTCCAGCATTTATTTTGAAATAAGAATTCTATTATGTATTCCAGCAGTTCAGGAAGTTGTTTAGACGTATTGTTGTAGATCAACAACTTCGCTATCACTAGATCGTGGGAGATTGTATGGGTTAGACTGTGCGAATGAAAAAGGTGGTGCCAGGACAAGTTGATCACATGTAACCTGTATTGAACTGTAAATGCATATCATGCGAAATGTTTTAATAAATGGCTTTGTGAAAAGGGTATTTAAAAATCTACAGGGAGGATTTTAATAATAAAATATATTTAATTTTACAAATATATTATTATCTGTTAAACAAATATTATTTAACTTATGTTGAATGCCAATAACGGAAACAGTACAGGAGTTTAATATAGGGCTCTGTCAATTTATGTAAAAGTAAATCACCATGATACGAGGAGTTTAAATATCGCTTACTTATATCAACGTTGCACTCACATATATAAAATTTCGTTGAATTCTAACAATTGTTTCTTGGTGCGCAAATTTTTATTGCAATGAGTGTATATGAAGGGAGATGTCGACAAACTTTTGCTCCGCTTGGCATCCGTTTTTTTTCCCTGCATGCATTGTTCAGTACATCAGTGCGCACCGATTTTTCAGAAGGGACACGTTGCAAAGTGTCTCTCCCTGTCAATATTCCACTCACAACTGAAAAAGTACGCGCTCGCCTTTTCTAAGCGGGCTAAAATAGTTATGGGATGAACGTGTCTATCTGCTGTTACACATTTGTCGTATTTCAAATCTTTGAGGCCTAACCATCCATTATTTGCTGTGACTTGAAATTTGGCATTTCGTTATCATTGTATGGTACATTTTGCGCAATGGGAAGATACTTTTTTTTTTTTTTTTTTTTTTTTAACTTTACCGGTCTAGCTAGTCTTGGATCCACCGTAGGAAGGCCCAGTCTGTTCTGGGCTGGTAATAGGAAGGTACATGATTGTTTCTTTTTAAATAATTCGGGAACAGGAGTAGCTAGAAAGCTTAAATTAGGCACATCGTTGCCTTTCGTTGTATATTTTAATTTTTGAAACTTACACATGTTTTTGAAGGCACATGTTCTTGGAGAATAACTGGAAATCCAGAGCATTTAGAAAGCTCAAATTAGATATATCCTTGCCTTTCGTGGTATATTTTAATTCTATGAATTTTAAACTTTACTACCCAGATCATCCTGGGCCAGCAATAAAGATATGCATGTTTTGGGGAATAACTCGAACGAGAACCGGAGTGGTTAAACAACTTAAATCGTTGTCTTACGTGGAACATTTTAATACTTTGGATTTTGAACCTCACTGTCTAACGCGTCCAGGGTCCGCCATAAAAAACAATTTTGGAAAATTCAAGCGAGCTAAAAACAAATTTTATAGATCCACACAAACTTTTTCTTTTTTTTTTTTTTTTTTTTTTTTTTTTGTTAAAAATACTAAAAAGTGGAAAACAAAGTAAAAACAATGTATTTACTAGTTTCAGTCCTCGCCCCTGGGAGGAGGGTTACAAATGGATTTCTTACAGAGTGTCTCCAAATTCTCATAGGAGGGGGCGCATATGGTTAAGGGATATTATCGGAATTCTACGCAGTTTTATTGATTTTGCGATAAAAAGTTTTTCCCAACGCCCAAGGTGGGCAGAAGTTCTCTTTGTGGGCGCGGTAGTCCTGTGCTTAGCGCGCGGAGGTTGCACTCGGTAGTCCCGGGTTCGATTCCCGCCGCTGCCCAAACTGCCGCCGTGTTCACGCGGAGTACGATCACGTTAAACATGTGGGTCCGTAAGTCCTTCCGAGAGGTTGGTGGTAGGGGAAGGAGGGTACGGTCCCTGTGGATGCCTCCCCCACTGGGTTCCGGTCTAAATTGGGTGGCACTTCCCGGCCGTCCAAACAGATACCTTACACCTTTCTGGTAGGTCGGACGGTCTGGGTCGAAGAAGAAGTTCTCTTTGGTCTATATGAAAAAAATGAGTTATTTTAAATCAAATAAAGAAAATTTACTTTTTAATCTTGTAAAATAACATCTTTGGAAATGTTATTCATTGGGATGCCTTAACGAAAACAACGAAATGAAAAAAATGGGAAATAAGTTCATGAATCTATATTGTTCATTAAGCGCTGCATAGTTAAAACTAGTGTAATGAGTTTGTTCATTTTTTTTTCACAAATAAGAATTAGAAATGACTTAACGTTGTTATCTAACCTATTATCTTCATCTGCATACCAAATTTCAAGGTTGTCGGATGAACAGATAAGATTTATAATATTGGTAAAGGGAGTTACGTACAGATACAGGAAAATAAGATTCCTGTTTCTTAATTACAAAACCCTAAACATAAAAGATTTATATTAAATCAGGCAATTGATTTTACCCGCTGAAAAAAATTCTGCATTCCCCCAGCCCATTCTCAAATGTATAGCTCAGTTACCCGAAATATGCGTATTTTTGAAAATTTAAGAGAAATTTATTGATATGAATACCGCTATAACATGTTTTCTGGCCAACATCGTAATTTACAAGATCCAACAACAAAACGGAGGATATTTCCAAGGAACAAAGAGCTAGTCATGAGGGGGGATTCGGGCTCGGATTTTATGTTTCTCAATGATATTCGGGCTCGAGCAACAATTTTTTTTTTTATATTTTATTTAACAAAGGATTTTTTTTAAATAATAAAAGAATATAAAATATTAACATATTAACAAAAGAAGCAGGTATGAGGTACATCGTTGTTTCCCTGACTCCCATGTTAATTTGATGTCTGGGTGGACAAGAATTCTAATTTTCAATGCATATAGTTTGAAAATGTCAAGTTTAAGCATGAGTCCATTGTTGAATAGCTCATATCAAAGTATTTTAGCATTGATATGAATCGGAAAAATTAAAAAAAAATATCGGTCAAAGATGCGATCAGATTAGGTAGAAATTCAAATTTTCAAACTTTTTTTTTTCCCGATAACTGTTAGTTAACCCCTTTAGTTACACATTTACATTATTGACTTCCCTAAACAATATATGCCACTGGTCAACCCTTTTTAAATTGTTGACCCCATTTCAGAGATTGTTGATCCCTCTTTCTGCATGCCTATGCATACAGAATAACTATAAGGAAATTTAACTTTGCGTATTACAAATAAAGATATCACAGCATGAAATGCTACCAAATAAAATATAAAAATTATCATACGATTGTTTAGGAAACACGTCATAGGTTCTCTTCATCAGTGTCAGCAAATCAAGACGTGTTTACAGACCAGTCGAAGTAACTTGACTTGCTCGCACTGAAGAATAAAACCCACATCTTGTTTTCGAAACAATCGTATGTCTTTTGCATTTTATTTGCGCAGAATTTTATGTTGGGATCTATTTACTTATTGCTTGTATTTACTCAAACTCTTGTTCTGCACTTAGTGCATTATAGTTTGAGCACGCGCACAAATTTGACTAAACGACTGCTCACAATGACTGTTTTTGCAAGACGACATGACCACAATAACACTTCTCACGCAAAGTATAAATGTGTTGGATTTCAATCTCGCAGGCGTATTCCGATTACTATCTTTCCAATCCAGTGATCACGGGACAAATCTTTCGCCCCTAAGCGCCAAGTGTCGTGATAGTAGAATCTTTTCACATCTGAAGGAACACCGGAAACACAAATAGGAAGTTTTTGTAAATATGAAGCAACTCTTGAATTCCGTTCCACAAATAGATTAACATGATGTAATACATATTTCCTGGAAAGATAATATTCAATTAGATCTCGTTATACCTCCTTGTATAGGTCAACAGTTGTGCTGAAGAGAGTAAAATGTAACATTTGAGGAAGTATAACATAAGGGAAAAGAAACATTGGAGATGTTAATAAAGAGGTAAACTAACTAAAGCGGAAAGAAACGGATAATTTTTGGAATTACAATGATATATAACACACTTTCATCTATGATTTAGCATAGATTGCAGAAGCTAACCATTACGTGTATAGGGAAAATGTGGATATTAAAAACCGTTTTTTACGCAATCCCCTGGGTATTATCGATTTCAGTAAACAGTAATAAGGTCTTGCATGCAAATAGACATGAAATATCACAATTAGTGACACGTATGAGGTTGATTAACAAAGTATATGACATCAGCATTATTAATTTCCTTGAATAGTGTATATTGTAGCTCTTGCATAGTGTATTGAAATTCTTGCAATAGAGTAAAACCTCCAAATTAGAGTTCTTAGCGGATTAATGTTACGAATGTGTAAAATGCTCTCACTGAAGTCTCTTGTGACATCCCCCCCCCCCTGGGATGCAACCTCGACGAATTCCTATGACGTGAATCTAGGGTTGCCATATGCTGAAGTTCAGAGTGTTCCAGATTTGGTGATTTATCGCCAATTTGGCGACATTTGGTGACTTTTTGAAGGTTCGAAAAACACTTCAAACTAACGAATATTCTAAAAGATATAAGAAATTTCCAGAAGTTTCTATAGAGAATCTATACAAGGAGTCATTACTCCGTTGAAGAGAAGTTGACGTGATATGAGCTACATTGAACTGTGACATCCATCAATGTTTTGAGAATAGTAGCTGCTATTTTGTGAAATGAGATACGTCAATGTTTTGAGAATAATATCAGCTGTTTTGTGAAATTAGTAAATCATTTATTTTCTGTTTTACTGTATATTATTCCTGTTTACGCTGTGCTTTTGAATAAAAGTGTTAGTTATCCAGAAATTTGGACTCATTCTTATATCCTGAGCGCACATTCACGATTCCAGAGGATACTTGGCAACATTAACAATTATTGAACGTCTTTTTACTGAATCAAACAACATTGAAAGGATGTGTATTTAACATAGAGGGAATTGTAGACACGAATTATGGCTGAATACCTGATTATTGTAAATGCTGTGTCCCTAAAGCTTAAAAAATAATGATAAATAAAATAAATACATTTTGCAGTCTTTATTTAGAATACAATCTGTTCTACCTATTTTTTAATAAAAGAGTATTTTATAACAATATTAAATGAAGTTTTGACTTCATAAAAATGCAAATTTGCCATTTCTGTCAGTGGTACCCAGTGACAGTTACGTTTTTATCTCTTGATTATGTCAGTAAAAAACATAATGAGTGAAGCTTTAGAAATTACGATTTTAACTTATAATAAATCATATTTATAAATATTTTAACGATACTATTTTTACGAAATTGCTGATATACGTTTGTCCCTGAGAATCTGTGCCATTATAATGCTGTCCAAAACATCGTCCTTTGCATCCACCAGATGGCGACGGCCAGCAATTTTGAGTCAGTTGAAGAACACTATTTAGAGTTTTGTTTCACATCTGAAGTTTTTGAACTTTGATATTAACAAGCAAATGAAAAAAATTTAATTTTATTACTCATTTTTGCTGAGTATATTTATTATTTGTCATTCCTGACACGGATTTAGTCATTATTAATATGAATGAAACACTATATCTCTTATTAGGGAATGAAATCAAGTTATGCAAAGTGCAAATTTTGTTTCCGAAGGTTAGTCCCAGTTTTCTTACGGAACAAAACAAATCAATATTTCTGATACAGGTGGAACATAATGAATACGCAAGAAAATTCCATTAACCATATAAAACAGCTTTGTTGTCCATAGGAAATCTTAAAACGCATTTCAAAATACTGATTCATATATTTCCTACTTGTGGCCCATCCATAGCCGAAACGCTACTTTTTGTTGAAGTTTTGAAATCCTGTCATTTGAGGTATTCAGTTTGAGGTGTCACGTGAACCACCCAGCTGTCTTAGTTTTTAATATTTAAGATTTAAAAATTTAAATATTTTTGCTTAAAAGTTTTAAAATTAGCTTTTTGATTTGTTCCCTTGGTTTAGCTTCGTTTTCCTTGAAATTTGGACTCCCTAACAAAGTTCCAACCACCTTGTCCCGTCTCCATTTTCATTTTGTGATCAATTTTGCTCACATACGTCTCTGGAAGTAACTTTTGCTTAAATACAACCCCCACCCCTCCCTATTTCACATCTCAGCTTCTAATTACGCGATTTTAGTTCTGCTTGTGACTATGGTCTATTCACCATCTCTACGTATCACCTGGATATACATCTTTTTTGTTGTTGTTGAGACCCAGACCGTCCGACCTACCAGAAAGGTGTAAGGTAACTGTATGGACGGCCGGGAAGTGCCACCCAATTTAGACCGGAACCCAGTGGGGGAGGCATCCACAGGGACCGTACCCTCCTTCCCCTACCACCAACCTCTCGGAAGGACTTACGGACCCACATGTTTAACGTGATCGTACTCCGCATGAACACGGCGGCATTTGTGGTAGCGTGCAAATCTAGCGCGCAAACCACGGGGATACCGCACCCGAGATGGCCAACAGCACGCGGTGTTCCGAGGTGGTCACCCACCAAGTACTAACCGCGCCCGATGCTGCTTGACTTCGGTGATCTAACGAGAACCGGTGTTTTCAGCACGGTACGGCCGTTGGCCCCATACATCTTTTTTGTGTCACTTGTCTAAAACAAACTTGTCTGTTTTCGACACATTTCAATGCTACCAACCTCTTTGTGTTAGCAGATACGCTCAGTGTTATGCAATCAGTTTTAATAGGATAGATTGAACTTACTGTATGCATCAAACGAGTTTATTTAGAGCGTAGTCGTTTGATACCTTATGCGTCCACGTAGCACTTCTTTTTATGTTTATTGATTGCTAGAAAAATGATTAGTTAAAAATGTGATTACTAATAAAAAGTGATTGCAAAACAAAGTGGTGGTTAAAAATAATGACCGCTAGCTGCGGGCACCGCGGCTAGTTCTTATTTTAAATTACATCAAAATTTTTGTTTTAGAATAATTTCTATTACATTTGACGACATTAGAATAATTCCAAATACTAAAATACCACAAAAAAGAGTAATTGCGTATTTTTTTTTTCTTATTATCAAGCATTACGTATATACAAGGTTCCTAGAAAAGTCCATTTATTTTATAAGGAAAAATCTATATTAGAAATCTAGAGTAAAATGACTATGCCCAATCGAATAACAGTGATTACAGAGACCCTAACAATGAATTAAAAATGTTAGTATGGCGAACTCTGCAACAAAGCGAGATAGACTAAAAGGAACAATTACGAAGTTCTAGAACATTGTTTAATAAGTAGGAACCGACAGCAAAAACGAACGGAATGCATATGCGGACGACAATAAATATTTGTCGAAATTTGTATCACCGGGACCTCTAACACGATGATACCTGCAATACTTGTGCGGAAAAATGCTTTCTGGAATTCAAATGTGAATTGTCCCTGATGGAGGCATTTTAAACAGGCTCTACACTATATTTCTGTGTCACTTAAGTTTTATTTATTGCATCGTTTCTGAATAGGATAGCCATTCACCAATAACCATATTGTTTCAAAAATATGACTTCTGTAACCGTTTTACTGTATATTCCTATTAACTAGATTATTCCCTACAACTTTGTAGTTGGCTTTTTAGTCTATCATGCTTTGTTGTCGTGTTGTTATTCTTACTTTTTTAATTCTCCACTAGGGACAATCGGGCACAGTCACTTTATAGATAGAACTGACGTGTATAAACCTTGCCTTACAAATTTATTCAGGTGCTTAAGGACTTTTCTAGAAACTCTATATAAAACATATATTTAATTAAAATATTTTAAAACATTTAATATTTTACTTCAACTATTTTTCCCCTTTTTTTGAGCACCAGTTCTGTTTCTACTAAAATGTAATCAGCACTAGAGTAACTCATAAATCATCTAAGCTTCCAAATATCCTAAAATGCATGGATATGTAAATCGTGAGGATATTTAAAATAAAATGTTAACGCACGCTGCACATACACGCACATGCCCACATGTCTAGGTATTCTAAGATACCCAAAGCATGTGAATCAGTGGAATGAATACTCGATTTCAAATTTTCGACCTTGTTACGATGCTATTCCTATACATATACACACAAAATCTGAAAAAAACATAATCTTCTTAATGCAGACACTTCACTATTTAGATAATCAGCATAGGAAATGCAACATTAACAGATTTTCAAAAATCAGAATATTCTTTCACGGAAACGGAAAAATTTTACGAGCTCCAAATTATAGTTAAAGACGGAAATTTTGAATAAGTTTAAAATTAATTATTTTTGAGGAAAAGGTACGATGACCTACTTTCAATATTGATTGATCATCAATCAGAAGATGAAAAGTTATTGTTTGTCAAAGAAGTACAGACATCTCGAATGGGTTTATTGTAAGCCATGAGATTAAAAAATTGAGTATAAAATGTAAATTTTTCTTTATTTTAAAGAATTTAAAATATTCTGTTGTTTCTGATACATTTTTTGATATGAGTTTTTATCGCTTCAATAATTTTTTACTGTTGAAAAAATTTATATGTGAAAGAAATATTTAGTGTCATTAAAAAAGCACTTTCGTTAAATAGGTTTTTCGTACTTTTATTTCAGATTCGAAAGTATTTTAAAACGTATGATTCACTTAATTGAAATCAAAATATTAAAAATCAATACAATAAAAAAAATTTAGACCCCATCACATTACTTTTGCTGCATATAATCGTAACTGTATGAAGAGGGAATATATCCGAAAAGAAATTAGTTCCACTAATTATAACAAATTCCCCTTTATATTTAAGAGAAATACGTATTATAATATTTATTATAGGGAAAATAAATATTTTAATACTATTTAACATCCTACTGAAAATTCATTTAGTAAGTCTGTATGGACATGAATTATGAAATATCCATACCTCTAGATATTGCACATTAAACTGTTTGAATTATCAAATTAGTGGAAGTTTTTCATTAATTTTAACACAAAAGACAGTGACATTGCTTATGAAAGTTTATTTGTAAATTCTCAAATCAATCTTTTGCAGTACACTATTTGACAAGTTAAAATCAGTAAAAAAAACTAATTTAAAAATTAAAGACAAAAGTGCAGAATTCCAGAAGTACATCTTTATTTTCAAACTCATTTTCAAACAGATAAAGATCAATATTAAAAGATTTTTTAATGATTTTTCTTTTTAAATCGTGGAGTTATAAAAGCAAAAACTTTTGAATATGAATAATTGTCAGTTATTGATTTTCTAGAAAAACTCATTTTTATCTTTCTATTAAATTTTTATGTTTCCTTTCTAAATATATAGCACTAGGAAATATATTAGGCGTTTCTCGTGATTTGAAATATGCGGAGATTTCAGTAATATTCAAAGGGATATTGTTCTTCAAAAAATTGTATTAAAATATTCAATTTAATTCCCCTGGAAAGAAATATAAAAATTTCTGTTATGGATTATAAAATTATCTACACACAGAGATCGAAGAGTAAAACCTCATTGTCCCGTTTGTAAACAAATTCACAAAAAATATGAAGTTTGGTTCAACATACGTTAGAAAAAGACGCATAAATGGCAAAGATGATCTATTTTACTTTCCCTGCAATACATGGTAATGTATAGGGAAAATATTGGAATCATACCGAAAATCACAACTCGAGTTTTCGACGGATTTACACGTTTCGAGACCTCTAAAATACGAAAAAACTATTTTTAGCGTGACGTCTGTGTGTGTGTCTGTGTGTCTGTCTGTGTGCCTGTCTGTGTGTCTGTCTGTCTGTACAATGTATGTATCCACTCATGTAAGTCACTTGGGTGTATGGGAGTCACTTGGAATATGTAAGTCACTTGGGTGAGACCCTGGTGTTGATTAGTTTTTGATAGGATTCTTAAAAGCAGAACCCGCCTTTTTTTGCGATATGGCCCGTAAAAATCTCATGTATCCACTCTAGCTGAAATACTAATTAACCAAATCTCACAAAATTTGGTAGATAAGTTACTTGTCGGATGCTCTGGTGCTGATTAGATTTTGGTACGATTCGGAAAACAAAAACCTGCCTTTTTTTTACGAACTGACCTTACAAAAATCGACGAAATCTAAAAAAAAAGACTACGTATGCTGAAATGTATCAATTAAATTCTTGTTTTATACGCAATTTTTGACGAGGAAAAGAATATAACACCCTCCATTATACTTTAGGACTAACCGTTCTCAATACATTTGAGAGATCTTGCCTTTTTGTTACGTCGCTATCGGAAAAATGTCTAATTACCAAATAAAAACAAAAATTGAATTAAAAATGCAAATTTAGTGTTATTTGGTGCAATTAAACTCAATCTAATGAATTATTAAAGAAATGAAAAATATGAATTTGAGTCTGCAGGGAAAGTCATGTGCTGCCCACATCAGATTTTTTATCCTGTTGCCACAATCGGTTGAACACAATGGAAAATACATGAATTAGAAAAATCTTCGTCGAAATAAAACAGATGACATAACATTGAAATTATCAATAATTACCATAATTTTATATCCCAAGGTCGTAATAAAACTCAATTGAAAGTATAATACTGTTCATCCAAAGAAAATTATTTCTGTATCAACTATTTATCATTTAAATCACATAAATTGAATAAAAGTCGTCTGCCGTATAAACACATTTGATAAAATTCTGTTACTAGATAATATGATATCATTTTCTTTAAATAAATTTTCGGAAAAAATCATCTCTGCATAATAGTCGTACTATGGAAGATTAAATTTTGCGTTTTGATGTGAGTAACATCTGTGCTTGGGGGTATCTGTGGCAGAAATAGGAGCCTTTCGAAAAATGTAAACATTTTGGACGCTTATATCTCCCAACCTATTAGATAAAAATGTAAATAATTTTCCTTATTTTGTCAAAAATAAAGTTCAGATTAAGAATATATAAAATAACTTCAAAATTTTAATATCTTGAACATTTTTTCTTTCGAAAAAACTTAAAAGTATCTATCCGAACGAGTGTTTTTTATTATTATTATTATTATTATTATTATTATTATTATTATTATTATTATTATTATTATTATTATTATTTTCAATCAAAATATTTTTGAAACTATAAAAGATAGATATAAATAGCAAACAATATGTATTAGGAAATGTGATTTAAGAATTTCACAATTTCCCTTAGGAATTTCTCTATGATAGATACCCTTCTCTACAAACAGTTTTGCGCAATTTATTGCATTAACTTATTGTATATTTTCCTAACCACTGCTAATTTTAACACAATGAAATTTTGGAAATTCAAATTATACATTTTGTACTAGCATTTTGCAAATTCTATCTTCGAAATTCCTATTTCATAGAAATCAATAGAATCGCATTTAGAAACATTTTTTTTATAAAACTTAAAAGTTTTCGTCTAGAAACGTGTGGCCCGAGAATTAAACACCACTGATTTAAAATATCACGAGTGTTGAAACTCAATGTGTTTATTTACTCCTTGCTAAAACATTGGTGCACAAGATATTATGTGTTCCTTTAAAAAAATTAGAAAGTTTAATGATTTGGATAGTCTAAAAACGTTTAATGATTGATGAGGTTTGAACAGAATAGATGGAAATACGCATTCAAGAACGTATTTATGTGCCACCGCCAGGCAAGTCTATAGATTAACTTGAATCTAAAATCTCGTTAGATATATTGTGTAAATTTTATTTACCTATGAGAAAGTTAATAAAATAATTTAATCTTTTGATGTGAAGTCCATGGTCGAAGTATCCAGACGAAATCGGGGCGAAAACTAAAAGTGCTAGTTAGCTATAAACATTTAGCGAGTAATTTGAAGCGCTTTAAAAACCTGTAAACGAAAAATATGAATCTGAAAAAACTCGAATAAACTTATTGAACTTTACTTGAGTTTTATTTTACAAAATGTCACGCATTCAAAAACCATTTCGACTCCATCAGACTGAAACCACCGCTGATCATTTTATTAATATCTCCACAACACCTGGTCCTAGAACCTCAAAATATTTACGATGTTTCCCGCAGTAAAATAGAGAATACCCATATCAAATTTGAAAAAAAAAACGTGAAATAGTGAATTTGTATAATTAGCAGACAAACAAACAAATTAACAAACAGATTTTCTCCCGTGCAAATATATTAACTTGTATAATTTGCAAAAATTTTGCAATCCTGTATTAAGTATATGTACTTAGCACCTGAATTATAAGGAATATTGCTATACTCTTACAGCAAATGCATTTTCATTTAGCGAAATAAGTCATCTTTGTAAGTTTTTCAATGTAATCTATATCATTTCAGTAATTTAACTATTAGTGCATCTTATATACATTTTTTCATATTTTATATTTCAAACACTAATTTAAAAATGTTTCTCTTGTTACGCTGAACTTTTTCTCTTCCATATTCACATTTTATATTCTATGGTTTATTGCCGGCTATATCTGATTAATTTATCATCAGTTATTGACTCTGATTTCAAAATATTGTATACTGTATTCTACAAATAAACGGCAAATTAACATTAACATGATCAATTACATCATAAATAAGGAAATCATGAATTTACAAGACAAATTAGTCCATGCAATGAAACGGGCCAAGGAACGTTACGCCTATATTACCCATTAACCTAACAGGCATCTTTAATTTTTCAAACTGATTTATGTATTATTTAAAAATGCCTTTTATTTCATAATCGCTTTCATCTTGCTCTATTAATCAAATCTTTAATGCAAGACCCCATACTAACAATATGTTTTTGTTGCTTACTATGTGTACATAATTGTTCTTTTATTAGCTCTAATAAGACATGCATGATGAATTTTATATCTGATGTATGAGTTCCGGTTATTTGGCACATCATCGCAATTGTTCATGGCCTGGCAGGAATGACGATCGTTAAGAAAACTTGACCCGAAGTAACGGCTGTTGGAAAGGGAAAATGAATCGGATTTATAATCTTTCTTCTCTATTGTAAGATAGGTTAAAATGTATTTCTTAGATTGTATTAATGTTAGAAGAGTGGAACCCGTTTGTCACGACTTTGAAATTATAGTATAGAAATGACAGTTATAACAAAAAGGTTTTCTTTTAAACACAAATTCAGACTTGTGGGGTCTCATAAACATTGAAAATCATTTTATTCTGCAATATTTTAATATATTCGTTGCATTAACCTTTATTTTTATTTAATTTATGTCAATCATAAAACTATTTATAGGATAGCATTGCCTTCCCACTGCAAATAACAGACTCTATGAACCCGTATCGTGCTTTATATGTATTCTTCAGAATATAATTGCCGATTTGTGTAGACAACTTCTACAATGTCAGCAGAAAAACTTACTACAATCGAAAACGAATTATAATTTAATTATATGCCTCAAATTTATGAACTTCTGTGTAGACCAACAAATTCTGTCCTACCATGATCCTCTTGGGTCTCCAAAGAGGCTAACAAAACTGTGGCACACTGCAAGATTTATTGCTGTCATTGCTGGTATCGGCTGTTCAATGCAGAATGCATATAAAGCTTTAACCCACTGGTCCTTGGATGGTGTCATCTGATTTCGATGTAGATGGTATATGAGCCTAATTTTAGGAACACCTCCCATAAGTAAGTATATTTATAGAACAGTCACTTTAACATTGCGACGGACGGTTCGTTTAGTGAGCGATTAAATTAGGAACGTGGCAGCATTCCACCCCGCCAAGTCGTTTTGTGCGAATTCATAGCTTCATAACTGTAAAGCTGTATGTACTTGATATATACTTGATGTGATACTTGCAATGTACTTGATGTGATACTTGCAATGTACTTGATGTGACAAAATCCAGTAGTGATGGAATGATCAAATTATATTTAAAGGTATTTTTCAAGCAAAGATTTTTGGTGAATTTGGCTAAGTAAAATATTATAGAAATATATTTATAGTATATCGTAATCATTTTATAGTTTTACTTATTTAACTTCTAGTAAAAAATTAAAGAGAGATTTAAGCAAAAAATATTTTTACCATCAAGAAAAGGCTTCAATCTAGCTTTTGAGGAACTTGATTCACAAAGAAAAGTAAAATCATATTGTTACATTAGCTTATGCTACCAACTTGCTGCCTGATATTGTTAAGTAAATATGCCACTATCTATTAAGTGCAATTGAAAAGAAAAATTGCTGTGAGGGAGTAATGCTGACTGATAGGAAGGGTAAGCGTAGTATTTAATATTTGTTGGAGGGCATTAAATTTAAAAGTTTAATTTTCTTCTTACAAACTAGATGGGGTTTTTTATATTCAATTGCACTAAATTGGTTTTTGATTAAAATAAAGAAAAATTTCTAATTAAGATAAAGTAATTGTACTGAAAGGTTATTTTTATAAACTTTCATATGATATACGAGTATAACATGTTGGGGTGAAATTTATTTAACTTTTCAAGGTCATTCACAGTTTGTTTTGACTTTGAATATTTCTAAAACCTAAATTTAAAATTTAAAAGTAATAGAGATCCAATAACCATCTACACAATTTATAAATTTCATCATGGGACCGAAATGGGATCACATATAAATATTTATTTTTGTAAGTAGTAGTCATATGTGAGAATCGCTAAAAGCCCTTAGAATTCCTAAAGGGGCCCAAATTTTCGAATAAATTTGGGAAAAAGCAGCAAACGAATTTCAGGAAATTATATTATGCCAAATAAATAATCCTTGTATACATAACTTATTATTAGAAGGGGCATACTGAAATATTTCCTGTACACGGTTACACTTTTTTGAAGCTTTCAATTTCATTTTTGAAACTTTAATAAAAATGTTTCTCTGATTATTTTTACACCATTTTATTGTAGTACATACAAAAGACTTTAAAATAACACAAATCTTATTATTGTAAATATATTAGGTGATGCGATATTATAATTTTCTGAAATTTAATTTTTGTCAACATACTACAGTTTCCAAAGTCATATATTTCTTAAATCGAAAGATACCTGGAGGTAATAATTTATATCTATGTTTTGCTAGATACCTGCAACTATCATACCAATACAAAAAGAAATAAAAGAGATCAATTTTAAAATGTAAACGTTAGTTTTCGATTTCACATGGAATAAACTAGTATTTATTAAATTTAATCCATTTTTACATTTTTATGTTCAAAATATTTTCTGGCTATATCTATAAAAATAAAATCTGTCTGTCTGTCTGTCTGTCTGTCTGTTTGTCCCATCATCACGGGAGAACGGCTGAACCGAATTTGATGAAATTTTGTAGATAGCCTAGAAATAGACCCCATAAATTTATCCCAAGTTTAGAATATTTAAGAGCAGGGGTTATTGAGATATTAATGAGAAACGAAACTTTTTCCTAGGAGTTCTACTCTCTAACTCCGTGATTTATCCAAACGAAAAGCTTGAAAATCGTTTGAAAGTTAATAAAATTTTATCTCTGAGTTTGATGGGAGATATTTTGCGTCAATTTCTGAAGAAGATTCTATCTTATACCATGTTGCTCAGAAACGCAATTAAATTAAATCTGTCTGTTAATTTTAATTATTATTTTTTCGATTTGAATAATAAATAAATGGATATAAAAATATAATATAGAAAATAATGATTTGATTTTTCTTATAGCATTTTTGACTGGATAATATCAATTACGATCTTCAGGTTTAACGTTGTTATTATTGATATTTTCGGGGATTATTGATTCAGGGATTATTGATATTTTCAAGTTATTATGCAATTGTTTTATTACGACAAAAATTGTTTAAATTCATATATTGTACGTTGTACGAGTAATCTTCTACAAATACACGGGTGTATCTTCTAATCTATACGAGAATATAAGTAGTACAGGTATATTGGCATATGTTTTGATATATATTGGCATGTATTGGAATCAATTACGACCTTCTGGTATAAAGAGTACGGAGATTATTGATATTTTCAATTTATTACGTCATCTCTTTTATTTTAGCAAATATTTTTGAGACTCATATTGTAATACGGGTAATCTTCTACTAACACACTGGCATATATTCTAATCTGCAACAATATAAGTAGTACGGGGTTGCACATATTGATCCAATTCTTTTTTTTTTTTTTTTTTTGGAAATTTGCTTACAAAAGAGGCCAGGACGTTTTATTCTTCAAATCTGCCCGTGAAGATAATTTTGTATAGTGAGAACATATATTCTTAAACTTCTCTTTAAGAGCAATAAATTTAATATTTAAACAGAATTTGCACATGATTGCGAATTAAAAGTTTCTTTATATTACATACACCGTACGAAGAACGGGTATGCTGCTAGTACTTAATAAAAATAGCTTGGAACCAAAAATATTTCAAAATTTTTAGTATTGTCCATAAATATATTAAATGTTATTAAAATAATTTTAATAGTACAAAGGAGAACTTGGAAATATTAAATACAATTGAATAACCTCATAAAAATTATGACATTATAAAAGGGAGAAAATATTGGAATAGTGATAAAAACTATAAAATATTATGAATAATATTCTGTGGTTAAGAATATTATTTTTAAAAAAATTTATGAATGATCGTGAACTTACTTGTAAATTGTAGAGATATTTTAATTTAAAAAACGGGAAAATTCTCAGAATCAAGGCAAAATATTTTCTTAACAATATGAAAACTGTATACACGTTGTTTATTTAAAAATATTATTTTGTACATTTAAACACAATTTGCGCGGTTTTAAAAATAAATTTCAAGAAATAGAATTACCAAAAGAAATAGGTACAAAACTATTTAAAATTTTCACAGGCAAATTAAATGAATATGAAAATGTAAAACAAATATGTAATACTCCGCAATGCATGCAACCAAAATAGTGCATAATGATCATTCTAGGGTACAAATAACTGTATACATGGAACGAATAATATTAATATATTAATTTTGAATAACGTAAATGCATAAGAAATGCATAAAAAATATTTCAAATGTAATAAACCAAATATTTAATTTTCATAAACTTAACTGCAATAAAATATACTACATTTACTTTTAGAAATTTTCAGAATATTGACATTATAAAAACCTTTCATGTACAACATTTTGTTGTAAACTTAAATTCAGTAAAATACAAACAATTATAAAAATGCTCTTTAAGAATTGCCATATTAGGAAATATAGCAATGAGATATAATTTTCATGAATGCAACTTACGATGAAATCAAGGTTGGTTCTCCCATCAATCCTCGAGGTTCTGCCGCTCTTAAACACAGGTAAATTCCAACTCCTGGAGATAACCATTTAAAAAAAGAACACCAACGCAAAATCACTTTTGACTTCACAATTTCACATCTTTTGTATCCAACACAGAATCATCTGAATAAATTCTAAGAGACCTGCTTCTTTCAGCATCAAGATCAAGAATGCTTGGCTGGCTGTTACCAAGCTGCTGCAACTAATAGTTTGGAACTCTTTTTAGGCAGACGATTTCTGTCTCTGTAGGTTAACGGGAGAAGACAGCAATAAAAAAGGCATGCATACAGATGATTGAGCGAGAGGAGTTTTTCTAATAATGAGAGTCGTTCCCGTTGACTTCGTTTGTGTACAAGCGGATGATTCATTAGTGCACTGGGCCGAAGCAAGGAAGGGATATCTCTAGATGCTCAAGTAGATCTCAAGATGCTGAGTTTAGAATCTGTAAAATTAGAATTATTGTGAGAAATATCATATGGGTCTCAAAATTACATCCGTGTTTTTGTTTTAGTTTTGTAAATTACTTTTCTACTAAAATGATTGCAATAAGCAAATATGAGAATAAAAAAATCTGATAATGGCAACACACAACTTTCACGATAAATTGCAATGAATTTACTTCTTTTAGAACGAAAAAAATAGTGCACACTGCTTTTATAATTGACTTAACATCACTTAAATTGAAATTGGACATTTTTGCAGCTTATTAGTCGAAACGGAATGACTTAAACACGCGTGCAAAATCCTCAGCAGAATGCAATTGGCGTTTAATTAATGTCCTGTGAAGTAAGTAACATTGGCAAATTCTTTGGTGTCAGAATCCAAAACGCTTACAAGATAGTTTGAATGGAACAAACTAGATCCACGAGAATGGTGTAAATAGATTTTTTGAATAATATTACATGTAAAAAGTGGTCATATTTGATTATACTTGCCACATTTTTAATTTTATGTAATTTCTTCATAAATTTATTTGAAAAACATGCATAATTTCGAGAAAGATTCATGCTAGCGTTCTAAACTCTGAGTAAGTCATTTTTAAATAAATAATTATATGTAAAATGATTATTTATTAAACAGCATTAAGAGTCTAGATTTTTGCATGATTTTTTTTCAAAATTTCTTTCAAAAATCATAACAAATCGAAAACCCGTCTATGTCTCGGGAACAGTTTATGCTAGTGTTCTAAAGTTTGCATTATTCTCTTTTCAAAAAAAAATTACGTATGAAATGATTATTTAATAATTATCATTGCTGATTTTTAAATTTTTCTTTTAAAATACCGATCAAAAATTGAGTGGAGGGGGGTAAATATTCGATCGTGTTTAAAGTCAATAGGGTTCCGGTATTCACTGATTGTAATAATCGTACGGAATTATTTTCAATTCATTCGTGAGATATCGCGTCTACAGACTCACGGATATACACGTACATACACACAACCATGCATACAGCCAACCGCCCTACCTTGCTGAAAACACCGTTTCTCGTTAGATCACCGAAGTCAAGCAGCATCGGGCGCGGTTAGTACTTGGGTGGATGACCACCTCGGAACACCGCGTGCTGTTGGCACATTTCAGGCGCGGTAGCCCAGTGGTTTGCGCGCTGGATTTGCACGCTGCCACAACTGCCGCCGTGTTCATGCGGAGTACGATCACGTTAAACATGTGGGTCCGTAAGTCCTTCCGAAAGGTTGGTGGTAGGGGAAGGAGGGTACGGTCAATGTGGATGCCTCCCCCACTGGGTTCCGGTTTAAATTGGGTGGCACTTCCCGGCCGTCCAAACGGTTACCTTACACCTTTCTGGTAGGTCGGACGGTCTGGATCTCAATAACAACTACCATACATACACACACAAACAAAACATTCGATTCGAGTTTAGAAATGCTTGAAACGCACTCTCCCATCGAAACCTAGAATTCCAATTTTCGACCCCTTCACAATACTTTCCCCATATATTATAATTCTTAGTTATTGATCATGAACGGAAGAGGATTTTCAAAAATTTATTAATAAATTTCAGCTGTTAAATGGGAAAAATAAAAGTAAAAACATAATTTAAAGCAACATAGCCCCTTGTATCCTTTTATATTATCCTTGTATCCTTGGATATTATCACTCCAGAAAGAAACTTGATGTTCTTGAAAATAATTTCGGATATTTAATTTCATTCTTCTTAATTTAATGGGTTTGTTTAACAGTTTTAAGAAAGCACTTATTCTTTCCCCATATGTTATACTATGTATAATATATTACCTACTGAGTGATTTATTTCTGAGAGAAAACGGGGCCAACATAAATTCACAATTTGAATACATAAGAATTCAATAGTTCATTAAAAATTTTAGCATTAATTTAAATATACCAATTTCTAAATGGGACAAATTTCATAATTAATTTTCGATTTAAGTAATACATTCTCCAAATTCTAATTCTACTTTATCTTATTTTACTCTATTCGCAATATTATTTTTTATTCTCATAAATCTTATTCTTCTATTATTCTATTTTATTATGCACTTATATTTATACCTCTATAAATCTAATTAACCAATAATTCGCTATTTTTAACACTTTACAACATAGTTGAAAAATGTTTATGACTTTGTTCATTCTGTCTGTCTGTCTGTCTGTTCTTTCGCACGATAACTGCCGTAAAAATGACTTTATCAAAATGAAATTTTAGTATGATGTTCAGACGGTCCGTGGAACATATGGGAATATAAATGAATAATATCAAGCAATTAGTTTTGGACTAATCCCGAGTTGAAAAAATTCTGCATCTATAAATAATCTAAGTACATTTAACCCTATTAAACCTAATTTTTCAAGCACTTTTTAAGCATATTTAAAATTCACAAATTGTTTCGAAAATTTTAGGAAATATTCAAATTATTCCATAAAATATATAAAAAAAATTTCAGCAAAATGTATTTGGTAGTTTTTTAAATAAAAATTAAAATAATAATTACACCTATATTATATGAAAAAATCATGTGACCCACTTCAAAGTAAAATATGGCATCTATATTTTTTCCCAGTGTCAAAATCGTGATTTTTAACATTATTTTTAATTTATATTTAGTATTGCATCCGTCCTAAAATCCCTTTACTTTTTTTTCTGTGCATCGATATACTGCGACAACGCAATTACAATATTTTTGAGTTTAAATGATCATCAAACTTTGATTATTTCTACAACGAAGCCTAATTTTCACGTATGGAAAATGTAAACACATCAAGCTGTAAGATGAGTTGTATAAGAATTGCTGAATTTCTTTAACGCAAAATTATTTAGCACTAGAGTCTGCAATATAGCTGATATGAATGAAACCTTCATTGATTTTACATAGAGACGCAGACGATTCTATAGAATTGCCTTTTTCGATGAAGTTTTAAGCATGGAGTTAGACAGTTTCCTCCATGGTTTAAGTAAAATAAATTATTGTAGTATTGTGATAATTTTAAAAATATTGGCACTAAATGAAAGGAATGGAAAAAAGTTTATGATTGAAATATTCACTGCTTTTATATAGAGAGCCAATATTTCGATGACGCCATTTGAATAAAGTTCATTTGCTTCAATAAAGTTTTCAAATATAATGAATTATTATATCGCCGCTGAATGAAAGGAAATGGAAAACAGTTTATGAATGAAATATTCACTGCTTTTATATAGAGAGTCAGCCGATTTATGTTTCTATGATGTCATTTAAGTAAAATTCATTTGGTTTTCGTTAAAGTTTTCAAATATAATAAATTATTGTTGTATTGTGATAATTTTAAAAATATCACTGATGAATGTATCGCATTTTAGAGATGTTTAAATAAAATTGCATAGCAGTTGGACAGTGTTTCATAATCAATGCTTTATGCATGATTTATCTTTCTTGTTATATTCCCTTAAATAGGATTCTATTCTTATAAATATTTTCTTTCTAATCTCAAATTATTTTTTATTCCATTCCCAGAAGTGGAAATCCTTAGAAACCTCTCCCCCCTCCCCCCTAGTTTAAATTTATATTTAGTGTTGCATCCGTCATAGAACAGCTTTATTTTTCGTATTATCTGTGTATCTAAATTCTGTTCCAACGCAATTACAATGTTTTTTATTTATTTTAAATTATCACTAAACGTTCCTTATGTCTAAAACGAAGCTTAATTTGATCGCTAAACTGCAGCATACAGAATGTAAACAAATACAGCAATTGTAAGATAAGTTGTATAAGAATTGCTTAATTTTTCCACGAAAAATTGTTTTGCTCTGGAGTCTGGAATATATATGAATGAAATATTCATTGATTTTACATAGAGAGAGGCAGGCGATTTATATTTCGATGACATCATTTGAATAAAATTCATTTTGTGTAATTAGAATCGTCCTTTTTGATGAAGTTTTGAGTTTTCAAATAGTAGTAGTGTGAATTTAAAAAATGTCAGCGCCGAATGCATCACATTTTAAAGATGTTTAGATAAAATTGCACCCTTGGAAAGTTTCATTATCAATTATTTATGCATAATTGATCTTTCTTGCTGAGATATTGTGTGATTTTCGAACGATCTTTTGAAAAATCATTAAAAAATCAGAGCTCTTAACACTGTTAAGTAAATAAACATTTCATACGTAATATTTCATTAAAAAGCAAATAACATAAATTTTAGACCGCTAACATGAAAAGTTGGATATCACACGTTTTTTAAATAATTTTTTCACAAAAATTACATAAAATTAAAAAGTATGATCCAATAGGTTCACTTTATTAAATTGCAAATTTGTTAGTATCATTCAAATATATCTTCATTCCATTCGCGAGATAAATTATTTTTCGTAATAGCTTTGTATTCACAATACCAAAAGCATTGTGCACCATTATTTTGTACACCATTATTTTGTACACCATTATTTTGTACATCATTATTTACTTTTGAAAGAACTAAAGTCATTGAATTATGTAGGGAAAGTTGTGAGCTGCGCACATCAGATTATTTCAGGAACATTCTAGCAAACTTGAACAAACGCATAGTACTCTAGAATTCTAACCTCATTTCAGCTTCTTACCATTATTAAGAACGGTGTCTAGAAACACTTTTCTTCGAAAAATAACACTCATTCTACCGCTTGTCAAGCAAAATATGACAGGCTAAACTCAAAAACTTACATCCGTACATCGCTGTTAACACACGTTTACGCTCTAGTAGCCTTGATCAACAGCCACTGGCGACAACTAATTTTTTTAAAACAAAACAAAAATCTTTGATGACCCTGGACTTCACGTGTGGATGCCGTTCATTAACCGTACGCATATTTATTGGGGCAAATCGGCTCTTGACAATGATTGTTTGATAAATTAATAGTTGTCTTATGCGCTGATATATGGAAGTTATATTTGGTGCTTCCAAAAAGTGCGTTGTCATAAATGCTTTAAGTGATTGAGGTTAGTTCTCACTAAAAATTCTAAAATTAAACTCAAAAGCCTAATTTAGTTTAAACTACCTAGTTCTTACGAGATGATTGGTTTCTATAAGGCAATCTTAAGAAAGGCCGTATATGTTGAACTCGTGGTCCCATGTGTTTAATTGTTTTAATTGTTTAAACCAGTGATGATAAATAGGATTTGAAGCATACCAGAATGGAATTGTAGCGGGACAGACCAGTCGTTAAGGTTCGAAAATTGCCCTAAATTGCAATTGCTTTAAGCAGCGTTGAGATGCCCTAAACTTATTTACTATACTTTTTACTCCGGCCGCACATTTCGCTGCTCCATGTCTTTGGACGAGTCGGTCAACCTGGGCTTTCGACTATACTTTTTACCAAAAATGATGTAATAATATAAATTGCTAGTTTGAATAAGGTTATTAATGTGTAATTGATAAAAAATTTGATTTGATAATCTGTATATTCGAAAATAACTGATTTTTAATAATGTTACGAAATACTTGAACCGAATTACATGAAGTAAAAGGTAATAATTTATTGGTATGAAAATTAAATTACTTTTTTTATCATATAAATTATAAATAATGATATTCGAGGAGTATTAAATATTTAAATCCCGAAAGTTAACATTATCACTAGTAGATGGTTAATTTGTCAACAATTCTAGATTATCCGGATAGAAATCGATTCGGATATTAAATATTTTCGAAGTTACAGTGCATATATCAAATCCTCAACATATTGATATAAATGGAAGTTTATATATGTAAATAAATATTCGTAATAAAATAGATAACATCTGTGGGCAGCACATGACTTTCCTTATACAATGCAATGAATTTACTACTTTTACATTCAAAAGAAATGTTATTCTTATAGTAGAAATTATATTATTTCCAAGATATTGAATTTCCATTAGTCGTCATTTTCAGTCGTTATTTTTATTAGTCGTCATTTATTAGGCGTCATTTTATTAGTCGTATTAGTCATCATTTTTATCCATTTGGCGAGATTTTCGTTAACTTGGCAGCATTTAACAATGTTGCCAAGTTGACGATATTCCGTTAAATTTGCCGCCTAAATCTCGCCGAGCATTATGGACGAAAAAATAAGTTATTCTTACAGCGGATAAATGACTATTGGCGTTCAAATATAAAAGTATTACTCAAAGTATCTTTTCTCGTGAATGGAACGAGTTAGTTCCATGAGAATGATGTCACCAAATTTATCGTATGATATTACTTACGAAAATGTGAACATGTTTCTTAACAGTTAATATTTTTTTTATTTATGGGATTTTTTGATAAATTTATTTGAAAATTGTGCAATATCTCGAGAACGGTTCATGCTAGCGTTCTAAAGTTTATGTAAAGTTCTAATAAAAAATTGCATAAGAAATGTCTATTTGCGTAACTTTATTAGCGGTTTTGATTTTTTGACGATTTTTTCAAAATTTCACTCAAAAATTTAGGGGGGGTTCTGAACATTCAATTGCGTATAAAAACAATAGGCTTCCAGTGTTTACGGATTGTGATTTTTGTAACAAATTTCGTTCAAATCAGTCCATTCGTTCGTCAGTTATCGTCTCCACAGACTCACTGAGACACACACATCACTTCAAAAATGTTTGATTCGTGATCAGGGATGCTTGAAACGTGCTCTCCCGTCGAAAACTCGAATTCGAATTTTCGACCCCCCTCACAATACTTTCCTTATACATTATGTATAGAAGGAAAGTAATAAATTAGACAAAATACTACTACTATAGCCACCTTGCGGGACACTGATACCTGTAAATATGATTGATTTCCCTGAAAAATATAGATATTAAATAACACAAAGTGGAGAAGTTTGGGAAATTTTCGATTCTGATATGGTCGGTATGTTCAGCAATAAGTAAATTGTAAAATGCTAAGATAATGCGACTTATAAAGATTCTGAATATTAATATAGTTAAAGAGATCTTAAAATCAAGGGTTTGGAAGCCAACAATTTTGTCAATAAATCCAATTTTTCAATTAATTCGTGACTATTATTTAGAACTAGCCGCCTTTGGGGCAACCAGCCTGTTAGCTACCCTTGAAAATTCTGACCGTGACAAACTCGCTGGCGCGACCTACCAGAAAGGTGTAAGGTAACTATTTGGGCGGCCAGGAAGTGCCACCCAATTTGGACCGGAATCCAGTGGGGGAGGCATCCACAGGGACTGTACCCTCCTTCTCCTACCACCAACCTCTCGGAAGGATTTACGGACCCACATGTTTAACGACATCGTACTCCGCGTGAACACGGGCCTACAGAGTGCAATTCCCGAGCGCTAACCACTGGGCTACCGCGCCCTCCGCGACAATCTCCATAACTTTCTTCTTATTCACCCAATTTAGACCGGAGCCCAGTGGGGGGGGGGGCATCCACAGCTTCCCCAACCTTTCGGAAGGACTTACGGAAACCACATGTTTAGCGTGAAATACATCGCCGCAATTAAGTTTTTACAATACAACAATATATTACGCCACAATAATGCACCGCAATCAATACATCACCACAATTCAATCCACCATAATTCAATCATTTAAATTTTATAATGACCATATGTTAAGCTCTTAATTCCGTCATTTTCTTCCCTATTGCGTATTCAGAACCATGACGTCTCCTCCACCTTTCTTACTCCCGGGCAAAAAACTTCTGCGGGGGAAAAACGCCGGTGAAGAACTGCTTTAGCGAATTGCCGAGAAATTGAAATTCGGAAAATCTTAAAATCCCGATCCGGGCAATTAAATTATTTCTTGACCAGATTGGACTTGTAAGAATGCCAGATCTTTGAGCTTTCTAAAAATGTAAATTATTAGTCGAAATTCTCGGAACTTTTCCCGATGGGAGGAATTAAAAACGAAAGTTCGTGTTTTTGAACCTAAAGTGACTTTGATTTAAAATCTTTAAAAAATATTAGAATTTGTCGCTGAGATTTGAAATTGATATATGTTTACTCGCAATTGTCTGCTCTTTCCGGTGGTGTGATTTGTTTTTTTCTACAACGGCTAGATCGTGGAGAAAAAATGGCAAAAAGGGGCAAAAAATGGTCGAAATGGCATAAAACATTAAATAACAAAAAAAAATTAAAATTTGAAAAATCGAGTTTTACGTGTTCCCTTCCATTATAGCATTAAAGTCTCGTCCCCATGCAATTGTATTATATTGGCAGCATCGCCTTTGGCCTGCAATTGTAGACACAAAAATAGCAATAAAGGCTAAACTGAAAAGCTATTTCTTCAGATCAAAGGGTTAATTTGAGAAACAGATTTCAGATTTTAGTTCAATATGGTCGAATTAGTATATATATATACGAGTTTTCAACCGTCAAGGCCGCATTTGGTGTTCTGACACACTAACAGTGACCGGGCCAACGGCCGTACCGTGCTGAAAACACCGGTTCTCGTTAGATCACCGAAGTGAAGCAGCATCGGGCGAGGTTAGTACTTGGTGGGTGACCACCTCGGAACACCGCGTGCTGTTGGCCATCTCGGGTGCGGTATCCCCGTGGTTTGCGCGCTAGATTTGCACGCTACTACAAATGCCGCCGTGCTCATGCGGAGTACGATCACGTTAAACATGTGGGTCCGTAAGTTCTTCCGAGAGGTTGGTGGTAGGGGAAGGAGGGTACGGTCCCTGTGGATGCCTCCCCCACTGGGTTCCGGTCTAAATTGGGTGGCACTTCCCGGCCGTCCATACAGTTACCTTACACCTTTCTGGTAGGTCGGACGGTCTGGGTCTCATCAACAACAACACTAACAGTGACCGGTCGTCCACATAGTTGCTCAAGTCCTCTGGATGAGTCGGACGGCCTGGGGTTTCCACACTAACAGTGAAGTTTTAGAAAGGCGATTCATATTTTATTAACTAAGGCTTAAATGAAAAATTCCGCGCGCATGTTAATGCACATGTTAATGCGAATGTACAATTTCAGATCTGTACGTGTTTCCGTCTGCTTATAATGCTGAGGCAAAACTTTTATTTTAATATAAAGATATAAAAAATTTAACAAGAAAACTTCCTTTGTAATACTTACAGCTCTCGGAATTGATTGGATTCGATTATTTTGGTGCTTTAGTTTTATTTTTATTCACAATACTTTGACCGAGAAATAAAGTTTAAAAAGAAAAAGAAAGCCTCACCCGTACCAAAAATTCAAAGCCAGTTCCCCAGTTCTTATGGATTCGGAGACCAAAATTTAACTGTTTGGCCATAAATAGACTGGTCAGCTCGTGAAAAGTCGCCTACAGGTAAGATGTTTATGTTTGCTACGTTAGGAAATATCTTATTAACAACCTTTTTTTACTCCGAAATCTTTGTATTTCCTAAAAGAAATCGAACAGCCTTTCCAAACTTTTCTTTTAACAGTAAAGAAACTTCTGGGAAATGTTTTACAATATATGAATGCGGGAACAACAGATGCTGAAATATGTATAGCATCAAATGTAGACGCAGAGAATTAAGATAAAAATTTCTGATAAAAGATATCTATAGAAATTCAAAATAGTTTATGAACTACTGAAGGGTATTGAATAACATTTTTATTACTTCCAGCTCAAAGATTGTTCTTATTTCAGATACATATTGATAAGTTTTTCCAGAATAGATACAGATAATAATTATGTGGTATCTTTCTACAGCCTGCTGTCTTTACAGATGAGGTTCGCAGGAGATTCGACAGACCAAACGTAATGCTGGGGCAGCAGTTGAGTCGAATTGAATAAATATTCTACAGCAGATTCAACAGAGGTTTTAAGGAAGATCCAGATTGGCGTTTCCAGGACTATCTCTGTTTGGTGCAGATTCCTCATTATTGTTTTGTGCAGGTTCTTCCTGATTGTGCTCAAATGGAGGTGCTAAAAATAAACAAAAATGCACACCTATAAAATTTGTTGTTAGGATTTTCCAATGCCAACTCAAAAAAGACGAATTTTCTATAGAATAACTGCCAGATAGAAGCATGTTGCTTAATGCGTTTCCCCATTTCATGAACTTTCAATACCAAACGTATGCCGTATTTACTTGATGTACTGTGAAAATCATGAAATCACATATTCTCTCAGCTTGTCAATACCGCTTTAGATGAGAGTCAATTGAATTTGGCTCTCATGATTTAATGGTTGGTGTCGCGAAGATCTTAGCCACACGTCCGGTCAGGACGCAAAACTTATTGTCCATCCTTAATATGTTCAAATTCGACACTGGCCGTATCGTACATTGTAACCTAAAAATCAACTATACTAAAATAAGAAGACAATGAGGACACCGGATTAAGCATAAAATAATAACAAATTTATTTACAAAGATTAACATAATAGAATTTAACCCCATCAACACTCTAACTTAAAACACAATACACTTTCACAAGAATTACTTCCCTTAAAACAATCTTAAAGTGCTCAATAAATTTCAACTAAAACAATATCAAAGTGCTCAAAAAATTTCAACTAAAACAATATCAAAGTGCTCAAAAAATTTCATTAAAAACAATATTAAAATAATATCATCTCTCATTCTGCTAAATTATTTTGTACAACTATGCCTCATTCAATCCTATAATAATGACCCATCAAAATGTAATTAAAATTATCGATCTTAGATATGAGTCTCTGCTCATTGCTTAAATATCTTGTCTGATATCCAGACACCAGAGAAAGAGAGAGAGAACTATCAAAGTGCAGCAAAGGACGTGCATTAAGCCTACCTCGTCTCTTTCATGACTCTTTCACGACTGCTCGTCGAAGATGAAAAATAGAAACGGAGATTTAGTTTTTGTTTGTGCGTTTTGAATTTCTGTTAACGCGTTTTGAATTTCTGTTTGCGCGTTTTGATTTTGCACTTTAGGCGTAGGCAATAACGAAGATTTATACTGTTTTGTCTGTACTTTATCTTCGGAGTATTTTAAATGGTATTTTCTTTCAATTAAAGTTCTCATGGGATTAATGTGGACTCTCTGAGTTTTAGCAAATGGTACACGAATTTGGTACACGAATCTGTTAATTTTGTTTTGTGCCAGGAATAGCCCAGAGAATTTTGATGTCCCAAAAGCATTTTGTCCTTCCAAAAATACTCTACTACCTATCTTTAAGTCTTGTATACTGGCCTTATTCATTTGTTGTTCTTCCTGTTTTGTTTTTGATTGTTCTAAATTTTGTGTGGCCGCCTTAAAAGCATTTTTCATGACTGAAATTTTGTTTTCTATATATTCCCGGTACGACGTTTCCTCTGATTCTTTTACTTGTGTTTCGAATAAAATCGGCACGTCCCATCCGAAAACGAGAACATTTAGCGATTCCCCTGTTAATGAGTGGACAGTCGCGTTGTATATCATGGCATGAATTTGAACCTCTGTGTCCCAATAAAGTGAATTAAAGTTAATTATTCGTGAGTGTGTAGATAGTATTCTTGAGCGCTGAGTGGGGTTTTTCAATAATTCCATTAACAAACGGGCAGCAAACTGATGCCAACTTCGATACAATTTGTAATCTTCTCATCATTGCTTTAAAAACATTTGAAGTAAATTCAGCTCCGTAATCACTTAGTATAGAAGAAGGTACTCCTGTCGCTGCGAAAAAGTGCAATAGCTTATCCGCTACCGTCTCAGCTCGAAAACCGGAATTGAAAAAATCGTCAAAAATTTTGTAAACTGACAAATCATGGTCAAAATGTTCTTATTATTATTTACTGTAGCTTTAAACGGACCGCATGTATCAATTGATATTTTATGTAATGGACCATCTGAAATAGGATTTCTCCCGAAAGGTACCATTTGGAAATTTCCTTTTCTGGCACGACATATCTCGCAGGATAGAACATAATTATGTGTGTCTCCGTACATCCCTCCCCAATAATATCTGTCTTCTAAAAGTTTAAAAGTCTTATCTACCCCTGAATGTGTCACATGGACCATAGCTAGCACATTTCTTTGTAAAACACGCGGTATGCTTATAGTTTTCTTCGAATTATCTCGCCAAGGGTGATCCTTCCATCTCCCGACATGAATTACTAAACCCGCTTCCTGATCCACATAAAGCGCTTCATAATTTTTCTATGTTTATGCCTATCATTTATTAAATTGTCTGCTATTTCTCTTATTTTTGGGTCTTCGTTTTGTTCCCTTAAAATGTCATGTACATCTGGAATATCCGTTATCCTATTTACATCTCTTATATACATCCCATCTTGATTAACGTACCCATTACTCTCATTTTGTACAATTTCCATTACATTATTTGCACTATGTCTGTTGATCTGTCTATTTAGATCTTCTCCGGATTCATCTTTTTCTCCCATAATATTTACCTTTAAAAACCGGTCCTGGCCACTATCAGTGTTTACATTTTCTCCCGCGTTTCCGTCGCTTTCTGCTGTTTATATCTTGACACGCCGTGTCTTCCTGGATGGGGGTTGTATTATTCACTTTTCCCTGTTGATGCTCCGTAAAGTCCTCTCTGCTTAAATAATCCGGTAACAAATTTCCTTTACCTTGTAGGTATATAAATTTAAACTATTACCCTGCAATTTCTAACGCCATCTCTGCATAACTGATGGCAAGTTTTGCATTTTCAGATGATCCCCTGGTGACTTATGGTCCGATAGGATAAAAAAATTCTCACCCGTAAAGGAAATTTCTGAAAATGGAATTCCTTGGTGAATCGCAAGTAGTGCAATTTTGACAGCTGAGTATTTTTGTTCTTGCGAGTTTTGTACTTACGGCTGTAGTATGTGATTGGTTTTAAAATACCATCCCTTTTCTGAAGAAGAACTGCTGAAAGTGAAACCATACTGACATCGGTGTTGAGATAGAATTCTTGGTTAAAATTTGGTTGTATTAAAATATGTTTTTGGAAAAAAACAATTCTGTTATTTTTGAAACGCCCTCTCGCACTCCGAATGCCATTGGAATTTCCGATCTTTCTGACTTAAATCTAATAATACTGCTGTAATCTGGTATAGTCCTGTATCGAATTTCTATAAAAGTTGCACACTCCCAAGAATATTTTTAATTTCCTTAAAGTTTTTGGCACTGTGAAAGATGTCATTTTTGTAATATTATCGTCCATTGGGCTAATTCTCTTATGCGTTATTTCGTATCCAAAATAATTAATTTTTGGTAAGAAGAAATTACACTTATTCGGCGACAACGTTAAGTTATTCTCTTTCAACTTTTTAAAAACTAACTACAATTTTCTTTTCATTTCCTCATACGAATCCGCTGGTATTATAATGCCGTCAATGTAGGCTAACACATTTTCTATTTGGAGGTCTGCTAGTATGATGTCCATGATGTTTTGGAAAATCAGTGCCAAACTTACGTGTCCAAATACCATTCTATTATATTTATAATTTTTCCATGGAGTAGTGAATGAAAAAATATCTTGCACGTTTGGGTTCAGTATCACTTGATTAAAAGCACTATTGAAGTCTAATTTGGAAAAGTATTTAAAGCCTGCTAATTTCGTTATTTTGTCATTTATTTTTGGAATATTGTAAGGAAAAATTGTGGAAATATTATTTATTAGTCTGAGATCTAAGCATAATATATGTTCTCCATTTTCTTTCTTTATCAAAATCATAGGGCAAGGAGTCAGATTTTGAGAAAAGTATCGAGACTTGATTTCTAACTTCCGAGGTGTGAAGAACCTCCAGAATAATTGTAAAATGTCGAAAACCGGGCCCAGCACGGCCGTCGTGAAAGAGTCATGGAAGAGACGAGGTAGGTTTAATACATGTCCTTTACTGCACTTTGGTACTATCTCTCTCTCTCTCTCTCTCTCTTGTGTCTGGATGTCAGACAAGATATTTAAGCAATGAGCAAAGGCTCATACCTAAGACAAATAATCTTAATTACATTTTGATGGGGTATTATTATAGGATTTAATGAGGCTCAGTTGTACAAAATAACTTAGCAGAATGAGAGATATCATTTTAATATTGTTTTTAATGAAACTTATTGAGCACTTTGATATTGTTTTAGATGAAATTTATTGAGCACTTTAAGATTATTTTAAGGGAAGTGATTTTTGTGAGAGTGTATTGTGTTCTAAGTTAGAATGTTGATTAATTTTTATTATGTTAATCTTTGTAAATAAATTTGTTGTTATTTTATGTTTAATCCGCTGTCTTCATTGCCCTCTTATAGTTGATTTCATTGTCCTCTTAGTATAGTTGATTTTTAGGTTTCAAGGAACGATACGGTCAGTGTCGAATTTGAGTATATTAAGGATGAACAATAATGTTTGCGTCTTGACCGGACGTGTGGCTAAGATCCAAGCGACAGTTGGCATCACCTACTGAACCATGGCTCGACCTTCCTGATACTAGCTGCAAGAGAATGTACTGTCTATTCATATTACTAGTTGTCACAGTCTCCACTTCCCGTCTCATGCTCTCATTTTTCATAATTCTACGATATATTTATAATGTAATGAATTAAATGGTAGTTTCAAAAATCGATGTAGGAGAAATCCCAAAACTGACAGAATGATCATTATTCTGCCTAGACAATTATTTTCTCATCATAATCAAAGAATTTTTGTCGATTAAATATGACTAGTAATTTTGCATGTTAATAACATTCATAAATTGTTTAATATTTGAAGTAATGATCTGGATATAGTTTTCATGTCTATCTGTGAATATAAGCGTATGTATGTACCTCAATTGATTTTTTACTCGATATAAATTGATATTAATCTGTTCCTATTTGTCTATTTGTATCTTGTATTATTTATTTGTGTCTTTTTATTGAGTTTTCTTATAGATTTTGTGTTTCCTGCATGCCAATATAGTAATTGGGTTTTTATATAACATATTATGTACACTTTAATTTAAATAAATAAATAATTAAATAATCAAAATTAGCAGATTTTAAACCATGCTCACAGAACCCAACTATAGGAAACTTGATATTTCCAAAATTAGGATCGCGCTCCCATTGCAGATAACAGCATCCATGGAAAGTTTCGCACATTTTCTGCACTAGTCAATACCTACAATAGATACTTAAAATGTCAGCATGAAATCCTGCTGTGCTGCAACATTATGAACCGAAAACTAGTATTAAATCTCAAATTATATCTCATACAAAAGTATTATATCTCAAATACTTATTGGTTATTTTGTTCATGCTTTTGTTCAATAATTATTAATTATTTTCTTCAAGCTTTTGCTCAACAATGAATAATATAATAACTTTAAAATAATTAGTTATTTTATTATGAGTATTTTATGAACATCATTTTGTCATAATTAGTATAACGTTTTTTGCACTACAGATTGTATATTATTTGATCTGAAGTTAACTTAATTCAAATAAGTATATATGGCTTCATTAGAGGGTCGTATAATAAGGAATCCGCATGTAGCTGGAAATTTTAGTGCAATACCTTCATTCTGGTAATGTGATTAAGACAAATAAAACTAAATACTTTGAAATATTAATGTTTTAAACAGTCGCAGAGACTCACACTTTGATTGAGTAGTAAGTTACCAACAAATACTGGGCACTGAAATACACAAAAGTTCAGATGCTCTGCAAGGATACAACTAGTATTATTTTAAAATCACCGATTTTTGATAGAATAGTCCACGAAATAATGAACTAAAATTTGCACAGGTCATACGTCTGAGAAATAAACGCATCAATGTGAATGAAAATCATAAAATGATTAAAATATAAAAATGCTTTTATTATTATTATTATTATTATTATTATTATTATAAAAGGCTGCAACTTACTCATACAATAGAGAAGCTTCCTGTCCCACACTCCTTCTCTTACGCATCGCAGCTTGTTATCAGGGCTCCTAACATAACCTGGATCACACATTAATATGGCTTCCTTGCGATCCAAGCGAACACGGCCATTCTCTATGTGCACATGAGGATCTACACACTTGGGAGCTAAAAATGTAAAAATCACATTAATTGGGTATCATTATAGATCAAATTTACTTTATAAATTATTCATTATATCAAAATTATTTTATAACATTGCTCATTAAACTTTGAATTAAATTTTGGAGACGATTGACAGTGTAATGACTCAAAAACTCGAAAAAATGAAGCATTTTCAAAAAAGCGCTTTATTTTACAATTTCCTCTAGGTAGGAATTTAAGAGTCACAAATGCCTTAACTCAAAGTAGAAGATTATTTGATATCGTGTTCTTTGTTGAGCATGTTGATTATTATTGAGATTTATTAAGTTGATGATTAATCCCCAATTTCAGACCAAAAGAGCAGATAAAGCAGTGTGTTCCCTTGACAACACCTGAAACGAACTGCCGTTCAGTTTAAACAGTTCGTTCTTAGCGATTGTTAAGTGCACATACTGCTAGGGGCTTATAACGCCCCAACAATAACTTACACAAGGAGACTTATAACTCCCTCGAAACAATTGTAGCCTTCCTACTGACATATACTTGATGCTTTCTTAAAGAAGGATCTGTAAATATTTATCTTACAAGCAGTAGTTTGGTTTATTGTTATGACGGAATACGATTTCATGAAATCGCCAGTAAATGTATGGTACTTCTATTTTGAGTTCAATCTTAATTAATCAGCTAAAAGTTATAAAATCGGATGAAAACATTGTGTATAAAGTATTATTATTGAAAATAGCTATTTTAAAATAAAATAATTCCATACCTTCTTATCAAATAACATAAACAAACTCTTATCGTCGAACATGTCTTGCATCCTGTCCGAGGTGCTCATATGCTTGTTGCCATTCGGCAAACGATAATAACGTGAGTAAATTACTCACACTTGAATTTATATTGCTTGATTTCGTCTAAAGGTAATTTAATTGAAATAAATAATAATTCGTGTTTTATCGGAGGGTCGTATAATAATTAATACATATGTGTCTGATGATATTAGGAATGTGAGAGCATGTGGTCTGATAATGATTGGTAGACAAAGGCCGTGTTCAGAAGTGACGACCGATGCAATCGGGCAATTGAAACGTCACAAAATGGATCATTTCCGGGAATTTAATTGGCTAATCTCAACTGTCCGACCGGGTCTGAACTCAACTGTCCGACCGGGCTTGACTCCTGAACATAGCCAAACAAAACTATTTTTTGTCTACAAAACCGTAGTATGCGTTTAAGCAACTGTCATATACTGTAACTAATGAAGTGCCGTGGATCCCACTCATAGAGAGTTCGGATGTTGTGAAGTATCGAGCATTGCGATTTCTTTTTTATGTCATTTTGGATTTGCTATACTTTTATAAAGTTAGGTGTATCGCTTATAGCAAACAATTAGATACCTGTACACCAGATATTGTGAAGTTGTTAGTGTGAGAGAGGTAAAAAAAATAACTATTTTCTTGGAACTTCTTGGAGTTAAAACAAAATCTAAGGAGCAGCAATTAGTTTGGCAACAAAGATTCATCCCAAATAAAATACACAAATTTCTAAACGCATCTCCAGATACGTCGAGAGAGCCTAAACACAAGAAGATTGACTACGAATTTTTAAATGATGGCTGGCGGAATGTTCATATGCAAACAGAGAAAAACTGCTGGAAACATATTGGGTTTTGGGGATTTGGGGAGAAATTAAAAAATTATTCATATCCGATCCTGTGCATGCAGGTAATTCAAAGTGGAATAGGTTATAAAAAAAATGAGTTTTACCAGCAGATCTTACGTTTGGCGATAACGCTGCAAAAGATGATTGGCTTGAAACAGATGCACAGAAGACCGATAATGCCATTATTGTTAAAGTTTCTGATAATACGTCTGATGAATACGAATTCGAAGAAACCGAAATTGATTTAAAAAGAGGGGGGATAAAACAAAAAGTGCTGTGGATATATTCCAAATTTTGCATGACTAATTTGAAACCCACAATATTAACCTCAATGACAATTTAAATGCAATAGAAAAAATGCCATGTAAATGTGTTGTAAATTCAAATGTTCAAAAGAAAGTTAGATTGTTTTCAACGTAAATAAAAAAGCAATACATTTAAATCTTACTATAATGATTTTTTTGTTTCACAATATGCAGGCAAATAAGTCGTTCTTACTGTTTATACCATACCTAAACTTTTATCATTTATTGCGAATATTGGTTATAACGAATACTTTTCCCGTACCGTGCAACTTCACTGTATGCGGGCTTCACTCTATTTTAATTTTCAAATTATTTATATCAGCAGTTTGAATGAAACTTTATAACACGTAAAATTAATTCATTCGTATAGTAGAAATACAAAATCCGCTGTTAATACCCTGTCAATTAAATCATTGTTGTATTACAATGTGGTATTTCATTAGAACACTCAAAATGACGATTTGAGTTTTTTAATGTATGTAGAAACAATATTGGAAATCTCTCAAGGAAAACACAAAATAATTACTACATGAACAAACTATGGCAAATAAAACGTTCGTATATACTCACAGGTTAAAACGAAGGCTGCAATTTCACAAATTTGAAGGGATGCATTTGTTAAGGATCTTATCTTGACACCTGTTGCACCAGTATTATGGGGTTCAGGACAATTATGAAACGTCCAGTCATGACGAGCTACAAATAAAAGTGAATTTTCAGAGACAGGGCTATGCTAAACTAATCTACCACCCTTCATGTCCCGGAAGCCGTAGTTTCATGGTATGTAAAATGACCACTAAACTTAATTTTTTTTAAAGCAAGAATTTAAAAAAATTTTCTGGTAGAGGAGTTCACTTTGAATTAGTAACAATGCCGGGTACTGTTTTATTCCAGCTCACCGTTAATAAAATTCTAAGCACTCAGGATTATGGTGAAGCAACTTCCGCCTTATAGCATTAAATTGCATCCAAGCAAGAAAGTACTGCAAGTCTATACGCTTGAAATACATTGTGATTTATTTGTTAGTTGTTACAACGCAATGTTATATTTAATATTCAGAGTAACAGAGTCCTACAGCTGAAAGGATCTGCAAAAAATAAATATGTACATCCCTAAGATATGGATCGAGTTGCATTTTTCTTCGTTTTGCTAAGTTTAGAGACGAGCCGGGCTCGGGTCCAGACTCAGGTTCAATTTGAAAAAACTAGAACCAAGGTGAACAGCGTACATATTAAAAAAAATGTTAATGAATTATAACGATAAATGCAGTAAACCTCAGTCCTGTGAAAATAAAAAAAATTAAACAGTTGTTTTACGAATTATAGACAGATTAGCAGATTAACCACCTATAGGCACCAACTCGTAGGTTTATATTATTTACGGATTATTGTGGAAAAATATTTGCCAAAAAACAAAAAACAAAACAAAACAAAATATGACGAAAGGCACGGGGTAGGATATTACAATAAGTGAAAGGCTGAACCTCATAGATGCAAAAAACTAGTAGTGAAACATAATCCTATGTACGATCCAGCTGCAAATGGAGGACAATAAAATATATTTACATAATACCATGACAAAAATGATGAACAACTATATGCAAGTTTTCCCATTGTAAATACAGTGAAACGTACAAATAGCTCACATATATAATCACTTAAGCTGTTTCAAATGGTGCAACTATATAAATAATACTATTCCCAAAAGAAGTACTATTTCAAAGAATAAACAAAACTGACGAATAGGAAGCAAAGATGCATGCAAGACTGTAATTATATTTCGGAACGATCCCCTATTCCGCAAACGTCAGTCTCATATACTATATACCTCCAATAACAGAAACGTCCCAAACAAAGCCGCAATTCATCCTACAACTGCTTCAAATCGAGAAACGTATCTATCAGAAAAATACTAAATCCGATCCTCAACTCTACATCAAGGGTCCCCAAACTATACGTCCCATGGATGTATCGCTCTATATTAAAAAAAAAAAGTAGCTACGGCCACCGCGCTGTTTGACAAATTCCTCGTTCCTCGAGTTTCATTTCTTTGTACTGGAAAAAACTATAGCGTACAAAAATATAAAATTTGGTACATTTATAGAGAAATGTTTGGGGAACAGGCTGAAATTAATCGTTTTCGATTTAAACTTTAGCTTGAGAAATATTTAATGCAAAATTCAAAGGCAAAATATTTGTACTGTAAGTTCGCGTCCTGGGTAGACTAACAAAAGCAAGACAACGAATTTTTGCAGGCATGTAGCTACACAGCTGAAAGTGTGCAGGACGAGCCCTTTTCTTTTCGATGTAATTTAAGAGTTATTCTACTTTTTATGCACTTCTGAAGTGAAAAATGTTCTTCCGTATCGATGGTATTAAAGTTTAGTTTGCCCTGAAACAGCTTGCAAAGAGATATTGTCGAACGCCAGCAAGTAAGAGGCGAAAATCAGCGCGTCCTTCGAGATTCTCTGTCTCGTACCGCAAAAACTATAGCATATAAAAGTATGAAATTTCGTGCATTTGTAGAGAAGTAAAAGGGAAATACGGTGAAATAAAGCGGAATAACGGTGAAATAAAGTTCTCATTCTCATACCCAATAATTACGTCATCCACATAACGCTTATGTGGATGACGTAATTATTGGGTATGAGAATGAGAACTACAACATGAACTTTGATTTTTACCCACCCAACCTCATATTGAAAGAAAATCCTGTTAAAAATAACAACGAGGTTGAATTTTTGGATTTGAATATCAACTTTTGTCAAATCCCGATCCTATTTACCATCTATGACAAAAGAAAACAATTTAAATTACCCATTAATGGAATAATAAATACATTGGCACTCCAACATACACTTGAATGTGTTTCGCAATGTATTCTTGGGAGGTTTGGTCAGAATAAAAAGAACTATTAAAGAAGAGCATTTACGTATTAATTTTGATCAAGAATTTTTAAAGCAAGCATATTTTCAAAAATATCCAATCTCTTTTATGCTTAAAAATATTGATAATTTATACAGAACCAATTTGGCATATGGTGTAAGGCTCAAATCTTTTTTGTGTTCAATTAGAGAATAAAATTTCGAATCATTCATATGACAGGACCGCAGCTCACTCATACGTTGATATATACCTTTCACTTGAGTCAGCAGTTCTGTTGGCTATTTTTGTTGTGCTATTGCTCTCGTCATCGTTTCTATTCTAGTACCTGGTCTCGTGATAATTTTTATTGTCACTCCGGAGGTTGGCTTGAGCCAAAGCTGGCGACCAGGAGTGAAAGGCCGCGGCGTTTATGACGAGCTCGTTGAACTGGGGAGTAAGGTCACAACCCCTTACCGCCATAAAGTAAGCTTTTTGCTAAGCCATCCTTCATTTTTTCAATGTTTATTCACTTTTTATCTTTTAATTTTTTCAATATATGGTGTATGGTACCTCTTGCTGCTTTGCGCAAACATTACTATAACACATTTATTTCTGATAATTCAATTTCTTTATATTTATATTATATATATATATATATATATATATATATATATATATATATATATATATATATATATACATATATATATATATACATATATATACATATATATATATATATATATATATATATATGCTGCCGGTGATTTAGATACCTCTATGAGCCACACTATAGAAAGACATGATGTACAATGTCTCTTTTTCGAACCAGCCAGCCTAACATTTTCAATATCCTAATGGGACTCTCAGCTCGAGAGGTTTGGGGACCCCTGCTCTACTGGATCCCTCAGCCTAAAAGTTTTTTGTTTTTTTTATAAAATTGTTCGAACCTGGCTACGTCAAGACTCAATAATCTCTGAATCAATCTTAACCTAGGTGAGAAAAGCATTGTGCTCCATTACTGTCCCATTAATTGAGCGGCCAGTGTAAATGTCTAAAATTTAGGTCCGTACAGATATTTATCCTAGAATCTTTCAGTATTACGAAAATAAAGAATTTCATTAAAAATTTGTATTATTTTGTGCTCATATAAATAATTGCAATACACAAAACTACTTCAAAATAACTAAACAAAATAAGAAAACAGATAAATTACATTCCTTAAACTATAAGAATTCTTTGATAGGTTGATCTGAAGAGTTGACTGAAATGTTCCCTATACCATTGCAAATGTTTATTTCAATACTCTATTACACAATTTGTTTTTTCTATAACTGACAAATTTTAAAAATTTAAGGTGTATCGTTAGAAAAAGATTTGATGTAAATTTACCATTTTTTCTAGTTTAGCAAACACTTCTGTATAAGTTTCGTTATTTTTATTTTTTTTAATTTATTTATACGCTTCTGTGACATTTCGGATCGTACCAAAATTTCAAGAGAATGCTTATTAAAAAAATGTTCAGCCAGCTGTCCAATAAGAAGTAAAAGCCCTGCTACCAGGTAGGAAACAAAAACTTTCTTGTTAAATGAAAAATTTAGCAACAAAACTTTCTTCCGCCCATGCTTTCAAATTTAGTATTTAATTTTATTGGTTTATTCTGGTACTGCGTTATTCTTTTTATGCACACAGAGAAAAATTTGACTGGGACTTAAGTTTAGAGTAAATTCCGAATAGTTACAAGCATTTATGCATACATAGAACTCTTCACTCGTACCCGAAATTCGATTGCTATGAAGCTGAAGGCCAAAAGGGGACCGTTTGAACCTATAGATAAAATACCTGTGTTTAAGACATAAGGATATATCTTGTTAAGAGTTTTCTTGACTCAACTATAGTCTTTTCAAAAAATAACAACGAACTCTTCTAAATTTTTCTTCATCAGTACAGAAATCTCAAGGAAATATTTTACATTGTAAAATTATGAAAACTCTCTCATTTCCACAGCTGACATTAACATACCTTTGATAACCCAAAAGTATTTTTTATATAAACAGTCTAGATATGGAAAAAAAACTCATAATGTATATAACTCATATAATTTCAAAAGTATGAACTTTATTCAGATTTTTTGCCCCCCGAATTATTCTTTCAAAATGCTTTATAAAAATATTTTAAAGCTTTTTAAGTTGGCATCAGCTAAATGCTGCCAATCAATACTGTGTTAATAAAAACTATTTCTGTACAATTAACGTCTTCAATTGAGGAAAATATCAATTTTCCCCTTATATTCCCACCAACATTTTTCCGCAAATTATCATTGTTTTCCATAGGAAATAGCAAAAAAAGAATTTTAATTAGGAGAATTAATAACATTTAGATCTAATTCTTGTTTTCTCATAATATATCTGCATATAAATTTTTTATAGAGATAAGTACGTTCTTTCATGAATTCTTTTATAGGTATCTACAAACATGCACACATATACATGCACAAATACACGCGCACAGCGCGCGCACGCACACACACACGCACACACACACACACACACACACATATTTCCAAAAGTCTTCAAAAGGCGTTGAGACATCTCAAAATATGCTTATCCGTCAAAATCTCAAACTCCAAAATGTTCGAGAAAACAATACTTTCTGCGCATAATAGAATGACAAAGTAGAAATCGAATTAATTGCATTTTATTTTAAAATTGACAGCGAGCAATATTTAATCCTAATGAAGTATATTTTCTTAATTCATATGATAGCTTGATAAAATACAACTTCTTTGAAGTCATTAATTCCCGTGGCCCTCAGAAGAATTTGAGAGAAAAATATGACTCGCGAAAGAATATTTAATAAAAATTTGATCCGTTAAATTATAAAAGTTAATGTTGCTTTTGGACATATAAATTGTACTATTATTAAGTTTCTAATTTGTTTAGAAATATTTTACTACAAAAGTTTACACGATGCTTCTTACCAATATTTGCAGTCTGAGAACCACAAATGACCTCGTCTCCATTATCTTTAAGAAGAACCACTTCATACGATACTGGACCTTGAAAAACGTAAAAATGGCATCAATATTAATACACATTATGATGGTTATTTACATGTTAATTCATTTTACACCATTCATGAATTAATTATAACTTTCCCTACAATGGTACTGTTATTGCAAATATGATCGGTTAGTGGAATAGCATGAAGACCATTTTACTTGAACATAATCTAACTTCCCTTTTTCCAAGTTGCGGAAGCCAAATTTAAATGTAGTACAGTGGTGTAGCTACAATTTTTTGGGGCCACAAGGGAAGTTATTTTGAAGTCCTACACAATCACAATCAAAATTATTTTGAGGACACCTCACCTAGATGGTATTTTTGGATGTAGTATTATGAAATCATTTACAACTGATTAATTTATTTATCATATGGAAGAAATGACATACAAGTACATAAATAAATATGTCAATTAAATATTTTAAAAAAAAAAGTTATTTTTACATTTTTCTGCAGCAAACTTAGTTCTCTTATATTTATTTTTCTAGTCTCACTATTTTAATTACCAGAAGGGCTAAATCAATTAATCCTGATTGTCTGGATATAATTTTTTTATAGTCTTTTATAGCTTTTGATTGTTTAATGACCTTTCAACAGAAGCTACAAAGACTGGCAGATGGGAAAACACCAATGATACAGAATACACATTTAAAAAATCGCTTTCCATTAATTTATATTTGTTAATTAACATTTTTGCATAATATTTAATAATCTCAACAGTAGAATGCTAGTTTGGGAAATGGAAGCGTAAAAAACAGTTCTTCCACTTTTATTTTATAGAGAATCAAAAGAAACTTATTTCACTTTCTGAGCCGAAATAAACGCTCTACAGTTTTTCCAAATGTGTATATCGCTCTTGGCATATGTCTGACAATCACTTTCACCATAGCTTAAGGAGAAAGGGGTTAGTCAAAACTTTAATTAATTAAAACATATTTGAAATCAACCACTCTACAGGAATGATTGAACAGTCTGGACTTATCACAAATAGAATACGGAGTAATGAATATTAAATTTGACTATACTCTTGCTAACTTTGAGAAAAAGGCAAGAAAATTTTCTATTCAATATTTTTTTATTATTCGTAAAATACTCAAAAAAGTACTCGAAATTGTGTACCTTATATTTACAATGTAATTTATTTTCATAAATAAAAATTAAAATACTGTAATTTGTATATTCCTCATAGTCTATCGGGCATGATTAGAAAATAATGAAACCAGAAACATTTTTCCCACAACATGGTTTCCCATAAATATGATCGTCAAATTAGAACCATACACCCTGTATAAAACATGCAAAAAAAGTAAAAATTGACGCAAAACATTTCAGTACAGATACCAGAGTCAAGCATGTGATACTTCTAATAAAGCCCAAACATCCCCCAAGACCATACATATCTTCTCCTATTCTGTTAAAACGAGTAAAGAAGATATATTACATTTTAGGAGAATTCAGAAGATGTATAAATGTTTAGTAAAAGTCCACAACATTGGACGATTTGAAGGAAACACGTTCTTACATAACTATCCAGTATATCGTAAACAAATAAAATCAATCATGCATAAAGCATTGATTATGAAACACTTTCCAACTGAAATGCAATTTTATTTAAACATCTCTAAAATGCGATACATTCAGGGCCGATATATTTTAAATCATCACAGTACTACAATAATTTATTATATTTGAAAGCTTCATCGAGAAAAATGGACTTTATTCAAATGACGTCATCGAAATATAAATCGTCTGTCTCTTTATGTAAAAGCAATGAAGGTTTTATTCATATCACTTTTATTCCAGACTCCAGACCTAAATAATTTTGCTTGAAAAAAATTCAGCAATTCTTATACAACTCATCTTACAACTTGTCTTACAACAAATTCAGCAATTCTTAAAGAACTCATCTTACAACTCATTTTACAACTTGTCATTTTTACGGCAGTTATTCTGCATCCATTAAAATTAGGCCTCGTTGTAAAAATGAATTTGATGATCATTTAAACTCAAAATATTGTAATTTCGTTGGCACAGAATATAGATGCACAGAAAATACGCAAAAGTAAAGTAGTTTTAAGACGGATACAACACTAAATATAAATTTAAAGGAACTTTAAAAATCACGAATTTTACACTGGGAAAAAAAGGTGGATGCCATATTTTATTTTAAAGTGGGTCACGTGATCTCTTCATGTAATATGGGTGTAATTATTATTTTAATTTTTATTTAAAAAACTACGAACACATTTAGCTGATTTTTTTTTATATATTTTATGGGATAATTTGAATATTTTCTAAAACTTATTAAGCAATTTGGGAATTTTAAATTTGCTTAAAAAATGCTTGAAAAATTAGGTCCCATAGGGTTCATTGCATTTCATCTTTTCAACCCATGTTCAATTCAAAACTAATTTCTTGATATTATTCATTTACATTCCCATATGTGCCACAGACCGTCTCAACAACATACTAAAATTTCATTTTGATAAAGTCATTTTTACGGCAGTTATCGTGAGAACGGACAGACAGACAGACAGAATGAATGAACACAGTCATAAACAGTTTTCAACTATGTAGTAAAATGTTAAAAAACGTATTAGTTTAATGAATTTGAAAGGAATGGGTTATATCCGCATTCTTCCCCAAAAACTATAAGTTAATCGAAACACTATGCTGATCAACTATCTGATCAATAGAAACATCAATATATTCTGTTACTGATGTCTACATTTGAGGTTATTATTGAGTCCTCATCAAAAACACCTCCGGAATCTAGACTTCTACGTTCTTGAATGCCTCATGTTCATATCAATAACTCTAGTGTATGAAGTTTTCCAGTCCTGTCCCCGGAAATGCCATGCCAGTTCCCGAAGTGAAGCAGACACCTAAACAAATAGCAGGGAAAATAGGCGGAACAAACTGATTTTATTATAAGGTCGAGCTAAACGAATCAGTAGAAACGCACAGAAAACTAAACAAGCGAAATAAAGTACAACAAGGAGAAAGATGTTAGATAAAAAAAAAATAAGAAAACTACGGGAAATGGACTTAAACCGAAAAAGAAGAAAAAGTTTAGAGAAAGAGGGTGAAATCGAGGAAAATAAAGACGCAGTATGATCATATTGTAATGAACCACAAATGAAGGTTTGATTTCATGTATTAAGCGTAAAAATGGGCCCACAGCTCATATGCTAATAGAAAGGAACGATAATAAATCCTTAGATACTTGTGAACTTCGTAAATCATAAAGTAAAATAAATGAATACCCCATTCCGCCCTGTATATGAAGTAGAATAGAACAAAATATGATTTTTTACATTTTTCGTTTTAAAAAAAATGGCTCTTTGAATTTTGGAGTTTCTCATACCTCATGTAAGTTTTGAAATGTTTCAATAGATTGCTCTGTGTTTTCTGGTCTCTCTATCTTACCATTTACATTTTTAAAATTTCCAAAAGTTAGGTACCCCATTCCACCCCGGCATCCCCTACATACAAAGAGTAAATATTATTTAAAAATATGTGTATTTATGATTCACAAGGGTACACAAAATGTAACTTCTCGGGTTTCGTTTTTACCTTTTAAAGACTGTGATGTTGCATATAAAAGAAAATTTTTGTAACAATACTTAATATCTGTAAAATTGCAGGGGTTTTTCTTTGTTTGTTTTTTTGTAATTTTATGTAGCTATTTCAATACATCTATTTGAAAACATGCAATATCTTGAGAAGAGATTCTGCAATTGTTCAAAACTGAGAGTTGCACGAAAACTCTACTTATTACCTCTTCTGAATCTGAGTTACCTTTGGGGAGGAAAATCATCACTCGAATAAGCTGTCCAGGAGTTGTGACATTGCCGTACCACTCGTCCTTCTGTCCTCCGAGTGTCGAAGTGCATGTGGTTCGCACACCGTCAACAGCAAGTTCCGCAATCCCTGCATCGTTCGTAGTACTCGACTGGTTTGCGCATGTAAAATGGGATGGAGAATCTGAAAATACATCAACCTCAAAAGATATCAGGACAAAGACTTTCTTTACTAAGCAAACATTATACTAGCTTGTAAAAAAAAAATTTTTTTTTGTTGTCACAGCTTTCAAAATTGATTTTTACTTATTTCAGCATGCTGTTAGATCTTTAAAACCGTATTAAATGTAACAACTTACCCATGTGCGTTCTGATATGATCTTTCCCATGGAGAAACAGTGTGTGTAAAGGACACAGCATGTGCGGCAGCAAAGACATCTGATCAAAGATGCTTGGAACCTATACCCGAATTATAAGAACGGAGTTGAAGCTAGCTTTTGCTCTATGATTATAATGTCAGTCTTGTAAGCAGATGGTCCCGAGTTCAGTCCTGGCTCGGGGACAGGCGACGCTCAATCGCCACAATGATGACTGGACGTTTGAAACAGGCAACCTTCTCACGCCAGCGATCTCACCTCTCAACACGAGATGGCAGCACCACACGGAGTCAGAGGCTTTGCCACTTCCTTCCTGGTTGACCACGACTGACGTCACGCCCGAGGCAACACGCCTCCCGGCCTTCAGCCCGTCAATTGAGTCTCGGATGGGGACACGCGGGGGTTTGCTGGAATGGCCCCCCTCCTTGCCGAAATTCGACCCGGGCTCCTCATCAGGTAGGGGAGTGTGCAGCAGCAAACACATCTGCTTGTAATGCCAGAAATGTAAAATATTAGAGATTTGGAAGGATTAAGAAATGAGGGAGCCAGGAATGCGGGGGGAATGATTATTCCCACGCTAAGCACAGTGGCGATAACGTACAGCTGATCCCATGTCTTACATACCACGCCCCATGTCTACTGATTAGCCCTCATGGTTACATACCAGCACGGAGGCCGTTCAACGGAAGGAAGGTATATATATGAGGTCAAGCTGGGGGTCAAGAGTTACTTGTTGCTCGGAGTTGGTCAGCAGTTGGAGTCCAGTCAGTCTGTGAAGTTGGACATTTTTGTAGAGCAAGGCAGTAGAACAGTTTTTGTAAATGGTGTGTGAAAAGCTCTCAGATTCATCTGGTGTTGAGATGGTGAAAAACCCGAGGATTCTCCCAAGATGTGAAAGATTATTATCAGGTACATTTTAATTATATGTGGATAATATCAAAATTGTGTTTTATTGAAAAAAGCTAATTAATGCGTCCCACCCAGTGTTCCAACCGAATATTACTAAGTCTGGCATTACATCTCGCTAGTTAATTAATTAAGTGTCTGAAGAAGAATGATAGAATTTGTAATATTAACAATAATGATGTAACATTGATGATGTGTGTTAAATAAATTGAAGACTGTTCTATTTACCCTTATATCTTGTTTGTGAATTTCTATAAGATTATTATTATATTACATAATCATCCGTTATGCTGAAAATAGGTGGGTTTTGCGGCCACCAAAGCAATGTACTAACCCAAACTACTAATGGCTGTAGTTAATAAGTTAAGTGATGTAGAGTTATCCTTTTTTTAAGATAAGTAATTAACTAAATCAATACGGCACAACAACCATCGGCACACTGCTCAAAGATGCTTGGAACCTATACCCGAATTATAAGAACGGAGTCGAAGCTAGTTTTTGCTCTATGATTGTAATGTCGGTTTAGTAAGCACTAGATCCCGAGTTCGATCCTGGCTCGGGACAGGCGACGCTCAATCGCCACACATGTAACAACTTCCACATATAGCTTACCTTCGTGCACGTCTTACAAACGCTGTTTCCCCATTCGAAAAGCTCACGTGTGAAAGCACATAGGGAAGTTGTTACCAGTATTGTAGCTCTTACTCAAATTATCATATCAAGATATTTTAAGATACATGCCTTCTATGAATATTCATATGTTTTCGCATTTTCGACTATATGCTCTAAACGGTTGCTCAAATTAGATTGCTACAGTTTATACATACTGGCTGAACAATAACACAGATAGAACCTGTCCAACATGTTCCAGAACATCCCGTCCTAGAAATGATTTTACAAATATAAAAATGGTGTTGGGTTGAGACTGTTTTACCTTCAGTCTCAGGCCATTCAGATTGGAAATATTTTATTTATATAATACACCTAAAAACACTTATCGGTGTTTTATCAGATTACTAAAAAGTATAGTGATGTGAAAGAGGAGTTGAAAAGACGTAGGATTAAAGAGACATTAGCATTTATTTCTTTTATTAAGCGATTATATTATTCACTTAGGTCTCATCAGATAATATTATGGAGCTGTTTCTTGATCTTTGTTTCAGTTTCAGTCAGCCAGGTTTAATATCAGTGAGCAGAAGGAAATATTGTTTTGGTCAGCAAAATGTAAGTTTGTTACATTTAGTCGCAGTTTAATTAATTTATCAAAGTTATGTGCTACAATTATCATTAATAAATACATGCATTTTATATACTGTTATAATCAAATTCTGCCCTTTATTCACAACACCATTTTGACTTTATTTAAAATTCTCACATACCGATAAGGATGAAAGGGACTATAGAGGGAGGGGGATCTAAAGGGACTAAGATTGAGGGTTGAAAAGGGCATGTCCATTTTAACCTCTGCGGTGATCATAGTATATACCTTAAAAATATTTTTTTACTATCCATGAAATAGTTTTATTAAATGTGTACGTGCTTGAGTGGCACTATAAATAGGGCTGACGAGTCTACAGTCCCTCAGTCAAACTGACAATAAGCAAGAATTGTTGCCTAAATATAAACTAGATAACGAGGGTAAAAATTGATTTTTATTTCGGGTTGAATGATAATCATGATCATGGTGAATTTGCAAAACAGATACTGCTGTACTGATTATAGTGATTGTACAGAAACATAAATAAATCGAGACGATAGTAAAAAAATCTTGATAGCGGGTTAGATTTTATATCTGGAGCAAATTTCATGATGATAGATATTATAATCTAAAGAATCTTTGAGCGAAAAAATAAACTTATTTTGTAAAGTGTATAGCCTGTTTATATTTCTGATAGAAATGCTTCCACAAACAAGATTAAAATAAGGTAGATGAGGAAAAATTAAACCATCACAAAATATAATTTAAGCATAATAAAAAATATAAGTTTATTCTGAATTTATGTTTTTCCTTAATTTAAAAAAAATAATAATGAACGTTTCTATTCCTTTTCAAGTCGTTCTCCAAGATCACAACCAAGAACTTAACACCAGAAGAAAATAAAACATGGAAGCCATTTAAATAAATATCATTAATATCTCAAATAGAATTTTTCCAATCAAAAGGAACACAATTAGATATTTCAGTATTTAAAGAAAGAAAGTTTTGATCATTTAAAGAAAGAAAGTTTTGATCATTTAAAGAAAGAAAGTTTTGATCAAACCAGCCAGTAAAGTTACGGATTTGGGAATTCACTTGATTGACAAGAGTATGAATATTATCATCAACCAAAAAAAGCTCATATCATCAGCAAAAGTTATTTTAGAAACATAAGAAGAAACGTAAGAAATATTATTTATATATATCAAAAATAGAATCGGACCAAAAATTGAGCCATGTGGTACACCTGAGCAAATAGTTTCATGAAAACATTTTGTAACTGAAAGAGTTGTTTGCGGCCAGTTAATTAATTTCAAATAAAATATTAAGTTATTCCACTAATAATAAAGTTTATTAAGTCGACATGAATTTTCTAAATATCTTTAAGTTATGTTAAAATACACTGACAGGCCTTTTTAACACTTTACAACAAAGTTGAAAAGTGTTTATGACTTTGTTCATTCTGTCTGTCTGTCTGTCTGTCCGTTAGCACGATAACTGCCGTAAAAATGACTTAATCAAAATGAAATTTTAGTATGTTGTTCAGACGGTCTGTAGGACCTATGGGAATATAAATGAATAATATCACCCAATTAGTTTTGGATTGAACCCGGGTTGAAAAAATGAAATACATTGAAAAAATGAAATACAATGAAATACATTGTTTATTTTAGCGTTGATAAAAAGATGTAATGGGTGACATATCTTATATATGATACCTGCATATACATTAAAGGTTTACAAGATGTCATTAAAACATTGTATGTTATGTAGAAGGTGATCTTACCACAAACAGGGGTGTGTCCGCTCCAATCACCGGTGTCTTCACATTTTCTGTAAAAATTTCCGCCAATAAAAGTTTCTACATCACAGAAATAGTGGATAAAGTCCCCTGGCACGTAAAAATCTTGTATAGGACCATAGCCACCCAATCGAGGAACATCTGGAGGGTCGCAATCCAGCACTGAAAATTGAAAACATGATCTACTGTACAAAAGGAAAAATTCAAATACACGATTTTAACTTCAATATCTCATTGACATCATGATTGATTTTAATAGGGGGTGAGGGTCAAGCAATGAGTCCAGGGAATATTCTGATTCAGTTCATTATCCTACAGAGGACTGCGAAATAATGTTTCTGTATTATAACCACTTATAACTCGAGAACTGCTCAAAAGTATTTACGGACTTTTGAAGATCTACCATCACTCGTTTTCACCGTTTCTACCGTCATTCGTTCTGATTCACTCGTTTTAGGGAATAACTCAAGAGGAGTACTATTTAAATACTTCAAGTTTAGCATATCGTTATCATTTTCAGTATATTTTAACTCTTTGAATTTAAAACCCTATCGAGCTAGCCGGTCCTGGTCCCAAAAAGGGAAATGTACTCGTTTTTTGAGAATAATTCATAAACGGGAAAATTCAGAATGTGTAAATTTAGTATATCATTGTCCTTCGGGGTATATTGTATTTCTTCGTATTTTAAAAGCTATCGGGTTAGCCCGTTTTGAACCCGCCATAGGAATGTACTCGTTTTTCGAGAATAACTCGAAAATCGGGGCAGTTAGAAAATCTAAATTTAGTATATCATTTTCATTTGGAGTATATTTTAATTCTTTAGATTTTAAACATTATCGGATTAGCCCGTCTTGATTCCTCCTTAGGAATGCACTTGTTTTTGGTGAATAATTCGAAATCAGGAATTGCTAAAAATTTCAAGTTTAGCATGTCGTTGTCTTTAGTTGTACATTTCAGATCTTTCGAATTTAAACTTTATTGGGCTAGTCTGTTCTGGGCCCGCCATAGAAATGTACTCAATTTTTGAGAACTACTCGTGAATCGGAGCAGATAGAAAATATAATTGATCTCGTATTCGAAACTAGCGCCATCTGTCGTCTGCTACTTTGATTTTAGGGAACAGATCCTAGAGTTGGCGTTGGTAGGTATAGGCGGTCGTCAAACTTGTCGAGGTAAGATACATTATATCGCAAGTCAAAGGTCACACTCAGTGGCGTATGTTGAAATTCAATTTGGGTAGGGGGGGTTCAATTTTAAATTAAGTTTATATAAATCCCAAGGGATCTAAGTTAGAGGTATCCACGGGCTCGGCCCTGTCCCCTGAGCTAAGGCCCGACCTAGTTAACGGGCCGGACTCGGGCCACGTTTCATTAAATCAAGTCGGGTCGGGTCAAAATAAATAAAACAGCCAAAAATAGATCAAAATTGAAACGGAAAATTTTGAAATTACAATTTCAGAAACGAAATTCTCAATTAGCGATCGCTCAATTAGCGATCTCCTCAATGAAGGTCTCCTTGTCCCATATAAAATAATAAAAGTTTGATCTGTACGGAGAACGCAGATGGATAAATTAGACCCGGATACAGAAAAATTATAATTTCAGATTAAAAAAAAATGAAGACTTATTTATTCGACGACATTCCGAAGTCAAAATAAAACATTGCTCTTCACAGAATTCAAATTGTTTGAAACTATACTAATAGAACAAAAAACATATGTTCTAGCCTGGATGCAGCAAAATAAATATACAACGCTGATGTACCAGATTCCATGTTTCATAACATCATGTGATCTATAAATTTAATAAGGACAAAATACATTCCAAATTTAATTTTTGAGAAAATGATCATTCGGTTATTATTGTTGGCTAAATGCGAATTTCAATGTGCTATATTTTTAAATTTCTCGCAAAAAAATTTAATCTCTTTTGTACTATATGATTGAATGACTGGTGATGAAAACATGAAGACCAATAGGTACTTTAAAATTTAACGCTGATACTTTATTTTCAATTTCTGTGAGTTTAATTTCAACTACTAGATTCCGAATGTTTCTAAATTATCAAATTAAATAAATTCTATTCTTAAATAAAAACACAGTTCCGTCAATTTTTTTCTGATAATAAATATTGAATGAAAATTTATTTGAGCAAACTATTGCAATATAAAATTAATATATGGATTAAATGAATCATTTTCCTTGAATTTATTTATATTTCTATTCAAAATATTTTACACTTTTACTTTAAAATTATTAAATTTAAAAAATATTCGTAAATATTTCATAATCAATGAAAATAATATCTATGTATACTTACATAGAAAGTTTAATCGCATTGAAATGTTTTAAAAACACTAACAATTGTATCCTTTGACATGTTTGTTTTGCTACCACTGCAGCCAAGAATATTTGGTGCTGATGAGCTCTAAAGGGAGCATTGCATCGTTCACTAATAATCTAAACGGGTTAAAAAAGCATTTTTTTTTAAACATAATCTCAGTGAAGAGCAGTTTTCTTATTTTATCGCTGATTATTTAACCAAATTGGTAAATAACTTTAAGTAATGCTTATTCTTGATTTGTAAAGAGTTTTCAAATTTGGGTTCTTTGATTTATTACTATGTAATTAATTTGTAACTATATATGTAATATAACTTGTGTTTAATTCCTTAAATGGCAAATTTTGATCATCATAGGAGGCAACGGGCTTCAATGTACTGTAAAAAAATTCGGGTCAGGCCGCGTTGGGGCTAGCCTTGAATGCTTTTGATACGGGTCAGGCTCGGGTGAATTATTTAAAAAAATTCTTGGGCTTTGGCCGCGTTTCATCTTAATATATTCGGTCCGAGTAAAATTTTTAAATAAGACCCATGCAGACCTGTAGTCTCTAAATAACTGGCTTTTGATCTTAGCTTTCTGTTTTTTTTTTGGAGGGGGGGCGACAGCCCAGTAGTTAGTGCGTCGGGATTGCACTCGAACGACCTGAGTTCGATTATAGCCTCTAATCAAACTGTCGCCGTGTTCACGCAGAGTACGATCACGTTAAACATGTGGGTCCGTAAGTATTTCCGAGAGGGTACGATCCCTGTGGATGTCTCCCCCATAGGGTTCCGGTCTAAATTGGGCGACACTTCCCGACCGTCCAAACTGATACCTTATACCCCTTCAGGTAGGGCGGACGGTCTGGATCAAAGAAGAAGAAGATCTTTACTTTTTCCCTTTATTCTGCCTGCTTTAGGAACCGGGTTTTTACAAATTTAGAGACTTCAAAATTTACTGCAGTAGGAGAATTTTTTCCATTGCTGCAGTTAAGCAGTAACCGGAGTACTTCTTTTTGAATTCTTGGTTTCTAAAAGCTCCTTACTTATTTCTGATTTTATTATTTACCAGCAGCATACCCGTTCCTCGTACGGAATATATAATATAAAGAAACTTATAATTCGCAATCATGTGCGAATTCTGTTAAAATATTAAATTTATTGCTCCTAAAGAGAAGTTTACGAATATATGTTCTCACTATGCAAAATTATCTTCACGGGCAGATCTGAAGAATAAAACATCCTGGCCCCTTTTGTAAGCAAATTTACAAAAAAAAAAGGGAACTGAATCAATATATGCAACCCCGTACTACTTATATTCTCTTAGATTAGAAGATATATCAGTGCATTTGTAGAAGATTACTCGTACAACGTACTATATATGAGTTTCAACAATTTTCGTCATAAATAAACAATGACATAATAACTTGAAAATATCAATAATCCCTGAATCAATAGTCCCCGAAAATATCAATGATAATAATGTTAAACCTGAAGACCGTAATTGATATTATCCAGTCAATAATGCAATGTCAATGAAATTTATTTTATATACATATCTTTATTATTCAAATCGGAAAAGATTTAATAAAAATCGTATCGCACATAACACATTGGATCCGTTGCTAAGCGACATGATATCATTTGCTTCAAATAAATTGATGGAAATCATATCGTCTGAATAATACTATCTCCATGGAAGGTTTGGCGACATTTTCGTCAATTTAACGATAACTTAAAAAATCGCCAAATTTATCGCCAAGTGGGACTGTAGAACTGATAGTCCCATTTTGCGACAAATTGACGAAACATCACCACAATACTATCTCCTAACAAAACACAATTAATTTAATTTATTAAGCGCAATTTTATCAATTCCATGATATTTTTATGGATTTACAAATATTTTTATGAATTTGGTGATATTAAAAAAATTCGTTAAATGTGTTACTAAGTAGGATGGATGGACTGACCGACAAATGCTATCGAAACATCATTTCAGTACTCTGTTCTAAAAAAACAAATTTAATTTCATTGATTTACGTCATTTTTATCCATTTGGGGACATTTCCGCTAATTTGGTACAGCTTAAGAAAAGTTACCAAATCAGCGATATTCCGCCAAATTCGTAGCTCTGAATTTGCAGATTTGAGGAATAAAATATCCTGATCCCGTTTGTATATACTAAATGAAAACACTAAAATTGTATAAGATACACCCGTTCTACTCTTTTTCTGTTTCAACAATCAGCTAAATGAATTTATTGGGTAAACACAATATATGAGTTTATTAGCTAAACACAATATATGAGCTTGAAACCTCATTGCTAAAATAAATGAAAGTGATGTATGCAGTCCGCAATTTATATAATTAAAAGAACAATCAAACCATTCATTTATAAAATATATTTTTACATCCACTTATTTAGTATTCAAATGGCAAAAAAATTTATAAATATTAACAACACATTTAATTTCATTCCGTTGCCGAGCAACATGATATAAGATAGAATCTTCCTCATAAAATGCGAAATTAAATAGCCATTTTGATTTCTTTATACTTTTCACCGTTGAGTAAAAGCTTATGAAAGATAACCCATGGAGGTAGATTTTTCCATTTAAATTCTTGTTTCAAACAATTCATGTTTTCCGATATTGACTAATTAATGCAAAAATCCTGCACCAAACTCGGAAATGAAGTTTTATTTCATTTTGACGTTTTAAACAAACGATTTTCATTCTTTCCGTTTGGATAAACCACGGAGTTGGAGAGTAGAACTCTTAGGAAAAAGTTCCGTTTTTCATTAATATCTCGACAACCCCTGGTCTTAGAAACTCGAAACTTGGACTAAATTTATGGGGGCTATTTCAAGGTTATCCACAAAATTTCATTAAATTCGGTTCAGCCGTTCTTCCGTGATGATGAGACAAACGAAAATTTCGTTTTTTACTAATATCTCGAGAACCACTTCTCGTAGAAACTCAAAACACAGACTAAATTTTAAGTGGGGCTATTTCTAGGCTACCCACAAAATTACATCAAATTCGGTTCAGCCTTTATCCCGTGATGATGGAACAAACAGACAGACAGACAGACAAATTTTCAATTTTATTTATATAGATTACTTTCCATATATACAATAATGTATAAGGAAAGTATTGTGACGGGGTCGAAAATTCGAATTCGAGTTTTCGACGGGAGAGCACGTTTCAAGCATCCCTGATCACGAATCGAACATTTTTGAAGTGATGTCTGTGTGTATGTGTGTGTATGTATGTGTGTGCGTCTGTGTGTCAGTGAGTCTGTGGAGACGATAACTGACGAACGAATGGACCGATTCGAACAAAATTTGGTACAAAAATTACAATCCGTAAACACTTCCCCCCCCCCTGGGCGGGCCACCCAAGATGGTGGTTTCGGATGGCTCTATAGCCTTGATCCTCCAAACTGGGGGGCAAATTAATCCGGGGGTAATCAACCTCGCTGCTAATGACTCAAGGATGCAATCGCGGAATTGACGAGGCAGTCCCCGGACTCTTCCAGGTGGCCAGATCACGGGACTGTGGCTAGTTATGCCCTGAGCCCAGGTCTGGCCGGTGACCGGAGTCCGGCCCAGCAGGTGCCTTCAGCCTCTGCCCGGTGAATGATTCCGCCAAGTTTCGCGACCGAGGTTGCGGCTTTGCTGGAAAAGAGATGTAGTGGTTGCCGCCTCTTGTCCCACTTATAGCTAAAAACCTTTATAGGTTAGCTGGGCTTGCAGGTATGAGTTTCAATCCGTAAACACTGGAAGCCTATTGTTTTTATACGCAATCGAATGTGCAGAATCCCCCTAAATTTTCTGGTGAAATTTTGAAAAAATCGTCAAAAAATCAAAACCTCTAATAAAGTTACACAAATAGATATTTCTTATGTAATTTTTCATTAGAAAACGATTGACATAAATTTTAGAACGCTAACATGATCCCTTCTCAAGATATTGTACATTTTTCAAAAAAATTATCAAAAAATCATATAAAATAAAAAAAATATTCCGTATTGAGAAACATGTTCACTTTTCATATGTAGTACCATGCGATAAATTTGGTGACATCATCTCGTGGATCTAGCACGTTCCATTCATGGAAAAAGATACTTTGAGTAATACTTTTGTATTTGAACGCCAATAGTCATTTATCTGCTATAAGAATAACTTATTTCTCCTTCCATTAACGCTAGGTGATATTTTGGCGGAGAATTTGGCGGAATGTCGCCAACTTGCCGACTTTTTAAATGTCGCCAAATTGATGAAATTGACGCTAAATGAAAATGACGACTAATTGACGAAAATTCAATATCTTGGAAATAATATAAGTATCTACTATAAGAATAACCTTTTTCTTTTTTTTACTGTAAAAGTAGTAAATTCATTGTATTATATAAGGAAAGTCATGTGCTGCTCACATCAGATTTTTTTTTTTTTATATAGAAGTTAAAACGGGATGTTTTTCTAGCTCGAGAACGACAAACTAAATGGAGATTGAGTAGATTTTTTTTTATCATATGTGTGTTTAGAAAGCATTTTGAAACTCTTCAATTTTTTTTGGGGGGGGGGCGTTGAATCCCTTAAGCTCTCTACCTCTAAATACGCCCCTGGTCACATATATTTTAGGCACTGTAGTACTAGTAAATTAGCTATTAAGTTCTCTTCGTGTATGTTTGCTCTACGAGTCTGTCTTTCAATGTTAAATAAAACATGATATTACCTATAATTTCATCTACATTTCAAATTTCTGCATTAAAAATTGTAAACTATAGCACTTGTCTTCATTTTCAGGGTTTTATTAAAGGGTTTTATTTTCACGGTTTAACAAAAATTATTGTTTCTAACATTTGTATTACAAATTCTATATTGTGCCTTTTAGGACATAACATTTTTGTTTTGCACAGTACAATTGTATCTTCTAGTAAAATAGATTCCCCAACTTCGCATGCTAACAATATCATATCAATATTTCTTCCTTTAGCTAAATACGACATATCTGTTACTTCTTATTACATCAATACATACAATACAGTATTAAATGAAAATATATTTCTAATCAAACCTGAGCATTATTGCACTGCATTACATCATTACACATCAACATCGCAATACTGTCCATCCAAATGGAAATCCTTCAAAAACATTGCGAAATACAGTTTGCACACATCATAGAAGTAGACCTAGCTGTCTGCTCGTCTCATCTATTTCCTTGTTTGTTTTTATAAACACGAACTTTGAGTTAAAACAAAACATATCAAAGATTGTTCATCCATTAAACACAAACGAAAAATCAATATACCACTTCAAAACAAGTCACCGAAAATTGTTTATAGAACATCCTAAAACTAAATCAATCCCACTTCTGAATTATAAGGAATGTATCAAACAGAAGAATTTCAATAAATAATAAATTGTAGTCTAAGTTAACAAATATTTATAAATTGCATCGCGTCGTAATAAATCAAATGCACCGTAACATCGAATACGTGCATTTCGTGTCGTACACAACATCCCGTGACTCACTTGAGAACTGCTCGCGCAAGGTTATTAAAATAAAATGACTATGAAAAAAGGAGTATTAAATTGCCATATATAAAAGGAATTTCCATGCTTCACATTTTATTTTGTACCTTTCTCCTATATATCTATAATACCAAAATTTAATTAAAATTTATATTTAACTTTTAAAAACTTCAGTTATGCAAATGTTTTTATTTTGAGGTATAACTTCTTGAATGGATATTTTTGCATTATAATGAACAATAGTAGCCATTCAAGAAGCAAACAACATATATCAAACAACATATTTCAAACAACACGCAAACAACATATATCAAAATAACATTTTAATAAATTATTGAAAATTATACAATTTTTTAAAATATTATTAACGGATTCATATTATTAAAAAAAATTTCATATATACTACAGGTATTCACTTATTGACTACACAAATTTTAGGTATTATTGATGTATAGGAGAAAAAGTACAAAATAAAATGTAAAGCAAGGGAATTCACTCTGTTTATGGCACCTTAAGACTCCTTATGTGTCTCATATATACAGGGTGACCAGAAATATGCGCCCCAATAAGGAACTGTAATATCTCGAAAACCATTGCACATAAATCGTTCAAACTTTGGGAATAAACAATACTGACAACCAAATGCCGTTGCACGTGATGGCAGACATATCGAACTTGTGATTTCATAAATTTAGAATATATATATCTTTTTTTCTGTAATTGGAATAAAACATATTTATTCACCCGTTTTTGTGTCGTTTCATTTTACTTTTGGGGCGCTTTTTTCTTGTCACGCAATATCATTTCTATGCTATCACTTCCATTCTTCCTTAAAATTCCGTTAATATCCGAATACAATTATTTATGGGCACCCCACAATTTTAATTTTAGTCAGAGATAACCAGAAATGCTGTGATAACTAAAATTTTATTTTATTGTATTTTTTATTACATTTTATTGAAACTGTGACACTTAAAAAACGTTTTTTATATATATTTTATGCATTACTGTATCGTACATTTTTGTTGTACTCAACATGTATGTTTAAAAATTCTTGAAAAGATAAATCTACACCCATGATCTTTATATCTAAGTCTCATGGTCTAAGGACGTATGAACTGTGATACAGGTATTCACAATTAATGTGAAGTCTGAAACAGATATGAAATTGCATTATGTGCTGAAACATCTGACTAGCGAGTAACAAGATTACATTAAGTGTTTTATTATGAGTTTATTTTACGAATAAAATTACTCCATAGAAATTGTTATTTACAGAAACAACCGACATACAGTTAACAATATTGCATTAAATATTATATTATAAAATTGTTATTTACAGGAACATTCGACTTAACAAGATTACATTAACAAGATTAAGTTAACAAGTTAACAAGATTACATTAAATATTATATTATGAATTTGTTTATGTTTTACGAATAATTTAATTACTCCATAGAAGTTGTTATTTACAGGAATATTCGACTTACAGTTAACAATATTATATTAAATATTATATTATGAATTTGTTTATATTTTACAAATAATTTTATTACTCCATATAAATTGTTATTTACAGGAACATCCGACTTACAATTTAAAAGTTTACATTATATATTATATTACAAATTTGTTTATGCTTTACGAATATTTTAATTACTCTATAGAAATAGTTATTTACAGAAACATCCAACTTACAGTTAATAAGATTACATTAAATATTATATTATGAATTTATGTTTTACGAATAATTTAATTACTCCATAGAAATCGCTATTTACAGGAATATCCGACATACAGTTAACAATATTACATTAAATATTATATTATAAAATTGTTATTTACAGGAACATTCGACTTACAGTTAACAAGATAACATTAAATATTATATTATAAATTTGTTTATGTTTTACGAATAATTTAATTACTCCATAGAAGTTGTTATTTACAGAAATATTCGACTTACAGTTAACAATATTATATTAAATATTATATTATGAATTTGTTTATATTTTACAAATAATTTTATTACTCCATATAAATTGTTATTTACAGGAACATCCGACTTACAATTTAAAAGTTTACATTACATATTATATTACAAATTTGTTTATGCTTTACGAATATTTTAATTACTCTATAGAAATTGTTATTTACAGAAACATCCGACTTACAGTTAATAAGATTACATTAAATATTATATTATGAATTTATGTTTTACGAATAATTTAATTACTCCATAGAAATCGCTATTTACAGGAACATCCGACATACAGTTAACAATATTACATTAAATATTATATTATGAATTTGTTTATATTTTACAAATAATTTTATTACTCCATAGAAATTGTTATTTACAGAAACATCCGACTTACAGTTAAAAAGTTTACATTACATATTATATTACAAATTTGTTAAAGTTTTACGAATAATTTAATTACTCTATAGTAATTGGTATTTACAGAAACATCCGACTTACACAATTTCCTGCTTATTATGCGTTCGTCAGCATGAAATAGTTGATATCTGTGATGCCAAAAAGAACTTGCTATATGTTGAAGGCCCAGACCACACAGCCAACCCAAAGGCTTACGGCAGTAATAAAAACTTGCTATATGTGTCACAATTCTATAAACTTTTATGAATATTGACATATTTTGATCCACATGATCCGGCTTAAAATCCTTTAAATATTATTAAGTCCGTCTACACTAGGCTGCAACGACCAAATTCATACTCTCAAAACTTGCCAATAGGAGCCTTCTCACAGTTAAAATCCCTGTCCCAATTGAGCATTTTTAGACTGGATTTGTGCTAATTTCAATAGGATTAAATTTGTCGGTCTCCATATAGGTTCACTAAATTGTGGAACGTAGTAAGCTTGCTTGCTGCGATTGCAAGCATCCGTTATTCTATTCTAACGAATCCATAACGAGTTCTAGTGATATACTACCGTTGGAACTTTTTAAATTAAGCGACTGGTGTAAAAAAAAAAAGATTGTTCTTTAATATTGATAAGAGAGATCTAATCCAATTGATCAGAGAGATCTAATCTACAAGAAGATCTAATCCAATTGGGTGTGTGCTTATAAAATTAATGGGAAAATTAATAAACTCAATAGAAAGGACTATATCTCTGATTTTGTAATTATGTATGTTTTGTAATAACTTCTACAGAAAGATCTGATCCAGTTGTGACTACTTGTGAAATTTATGGAAAATATACTCAATAGAAAGGACAATACCGCTGATCTTGGAATTATGCATGATTCCAAATATACACATATATATGCATATACAGGAATGTATTAAAAGAAAGTTATTAAAAAGGCTTGTAAGAAACATGGATGAGAATTTACAAAGATTTTAAAGATACTACAATGATTTTTTTTTTTTTTAATTTTTCGTGAGACCTATTATGGAGTATTGATTCGTGTCTGGCTTTCATTTTATATATATTATTATTTTTTAGTTATGGTTTTATATGTGTTGCAAAATATCTCTAATACTTTGGATATATATATATATATATATATGCGTGTGTGCATGCGTGCGTGCGTGTGTGCGTGCATGCGTGCGTGCGCGCGCGTGTGTGTGTGTGTGTGTGTGTGTGTGTGTGTGTGTGTGTGTGTATGTGTGTAGTAATATTGAAAAAGTTCAAAACAAATGTTAGAAATAAATTTTTTACAAATCAAATAAGTACTGTAACAGCTTCATTATTCTTTGCTCGAGTCAGAATATAATATTTCTGCTTTAAACTGTAGACGATTTTTTTTGTTTGTTATTTTGCTTTCATTTAATATATATTATTTTTTTTTAGTTATGGTTTTATATGTGTTGCAAAATATCTCTAATACTTTGGATATATATATATATATATATATATATATGCGTGTGTGCGTGCATGCGTGCGTGTGTGCGTGCATGCGTGCGTGCGTGCGCGCACGTGGGGGGGGGGGGGGGGGTAGTGTAATATTGAAAAAGTTCAAAACAAATGTTAGAGATAAATTTTTTACAAATCAAATAAGTACCGTAACAGCGTCATTATTCTTTGCTCAGGTCAGAATATAATATTTCTGCTTTAAACTGTAGACGATTTTTTTTTTCATGCTTTTTTGTAACTAACTGCATAATAAATCAAGTGTTCTAGCATATTGAGATTAATATCCATGTGTACCTTCTCACAATACTAAGCATAACATTGTATTTAAAGAAAATTTCATTGTAAAAATTTCTTAATTAATCAACCAATAATACAATTTGTCAGGACGCTCAGTGGTTCATCTTCAACATTTGACATTTTTTATAATACACCACATGTTTTTAAATATTTCGTGTTATAAGCTGTCTGATTGTAATAATTGCATTATAATATGTAATAAATTTTCAAATTGATTATTTTAATTTTCATGTTTTAGGTACTTATTTCATTATGTTTAAGTACTTTTTATTGTGTATGTCTCTTGTGTATGTTTTTATATTATTTGTTAACTGTATTTTTTTTCTCTCTAACTGGGCAATCCTGTTGAAAAGCAAATTCCAAATAAATAAAGAAATAATAAGCGCGAAACTGGTCCATTGCTGCTCTTATCTGCAGTGGGAACGCGATTCAAATTTTATGAATCCCACCTACCTTCAGACGACTTCTGTAAATATATTAAATTAATTTTTCTAAATTTAATTTAGATAGTGTCTACATATGTATATGAAGGAAGACTTGAAAAAGTAAGAACAATGTGTGTCGAAATTATTTTCCCAACATAAAATTTAAAATTATGAGTAAGTGCAGTTATTACTGAGGAAGCCCAAAACATGTGTTAGCAGACCTAACAACTGAACGGTACTGAGAAAGGTCCAAACACAATATCTTCTTTAATTACAAACCATCCGAGTTCGAAACAAGTTTAGAATTGTGCAAACTTAAATAAGCGAAATATAGAGTGATAGTTATTAGCGGCTTGCAGTGCATTATTAATTATAGAAGTCAGACAAAATGTCACTTACATTCAATATCTGCAGCGTTCGTAATGGTTAAGAACAAAGCGATGACTATCCAGGCAGGCACCATACTATATGTTCAACAGTGGCTGAAAAATTACGACTCGTAGTATATCCGACTATGTTTTCAAATCAAACAATCTCATATCTGTCTCAAATCTACTGTGAGATGAGCAGTGCCCTTCGGGAAAACTGGTTTGCAAGAAAGTGAAATCGTTAAATATGAGCGGGGAATCCAGTTGCCTATCTTGCGATGAAAGTTCAGATATGATGAAAGTTTTAAAGCTATCGTTGTCAAAGGATTAAAATCATCCGGGTCCAAACATCAGTGCCACATTTAAGATGGGGTTATCCACCTCCTCGACTCTCAAGCCTTTCTACCTAAGATGGCATTATAAATCTGCATTTTTTATTCATTTTAGACAAATACCCCCACCCTTCTAAAAAAATAATCCTCTCAAAAAAGAATATTCTCTCAAAAAATCTTTCAAATTGGCTGGTTAAAATAATCACTATAATTATAGCAATACCAAAATTATCTAAAATCGTGTCAACGTTATAAGGAAACGCAAAAAAAAGCAATAATTAATAATATTTAATATGTGTTATGGTTCGTCTGAACATCTTTCCCTCACCCCTAGACCAGATTCGATTAGTATACCGATATCTGATTAAGTGAGTGTATAGCATTTGTGTGTATCAACAGCTTTTGTTCATCTATTTATTTGATAGACGAGGCTAATTAAACAGTAAAAAGATTACTGTATGTTTGTTATAACAAAAAAAACTCACTAAAGATGCAAGAATAAAATATCGTATTCAATAGCTAGCAGCGTGACATTTGTAGGTAGGTGAGAGGAATTTACTCCGCACCTCTTTGAATATTCTACATTTCATGTCTCAGATAACTTCTTGATAATGTAACTTTAATTATTCTATCATATCTAATATATCTCTGGATAAAAGGGATTAAAGGTAGTGATGAGCCCACACAGAATTTCGGATAGAAGAGGTTAGCGACCAAATAGGAGGTTCACAGCGCTGGATTTTGTTCTCCAATATGGACCCAAAAGAGAACTAATGTAATTTTTCCTTAAGGCCGCTTGTCCACGGGTCGAGATAAAACCAATCGAACAAAACCTTTTGTCTAACAAACAATAAAACCTGTTCGACGAAGAAATTTACATGTATTTTCAATTGACTGGTGTCCACAAAGCAAAAACTCATTCCAAAACAAGAAATTTGCTTTTTGAACATAAAGCATTTATCTAACGAATTCCTCCGTGCAAATGTTCAATGCAAATGATTTTATTAACAAATCAATCTGAGCATCGCGACAACTAAAATTTATTTTCATTAATATAAATTGAAAGCTTTTATTGAATTCGTCATGACCAATGTTGTCTGTCAGCCTGTTTCAACTTCTTTGATGGAATTTTTAACACATTACAACATAGTCGAAAAGTGTTTATGACTTTGTTCATTCTGTCTGTCTGTCCGTTCGCACGATAACTGCCGTAAAAATGACTTTATCAAAATGAAATTTTAGTATGTTGTTCAGACGGTCTGTGGGACATATGGGAATATAATTAAATAATATCACCCGATTAGTTTTGGATTGAATCTGGGTTGAAAAAAGGAAGTACATTGAGCCCTATGGGACCTAATTTTTTAACATTTTTTAAGCGAATTTAAAATTCACAAACTGCTTCGAAACTTTTAGGAAGTATTCAAATTACATATACATATATAATTACAATAACATATATAAAAAAATTTCAGCAAAATATGTACGGTAGTTTTTTAAATAAAAATTAAAATAATAATTGCACCCATATTATATGAAGAGATCAAGTGACCCACTTCAAAATAAATATGGCATCCATCTTGTTGTTGTTCTTGAGACCCAGACCGTTCGACCTACCAAAAAGGTGTAAGGTAACTGTTTGGACGGCCGGAAAGTGCCACCCAATTTAGACCGGAACCCAGTGGGGGAGGCATCCGCAGGGGCCGTACCCTCCTTCCACTACCACTAACTTCTCGGAAGGACTTACGGACCCACATGTTTAACGTGATCGTACTCCGCGTGAACACGGCGGCAGTTTTGGCAGTGGCGGGAATAGAACCCGGGCCTACCGAGTGCAATTCCCGTGCTCTAACCACTGGGCTACCGCGCCCAAAAAGTTCAGTGTATGAAACTAAATAAATCAGTAACTATATTGCGATTATAGACTATTTCTATTTATTATTTACACCAGTGACCGCTTATGTGTCTATTTTAGAAGAACAAATTCAGATATTTACAATCAAATTTATCCTGATATTTTAAAGATATGTATTAAAAATGAAGGTACTATAAATAGATGAAATTTTGATTTGATTGTGATTATTTTATTTTTTTTTCTTTACGTTTCAATTATATCTGTACAAACTGCTACTGCACAAGCCCTTTAAAAGGATACACAAACCCCCAGGAATGGTCAGGGTGTGGTTTTCGGCCCAGGCGATTTTAAGTTGCACTGTAAAACATTCTGAAACCTTTACTCATTTTTTTCAGCTACTTTGTTGATAATTTTGGCAAACTATCAGAAAAGCCGCAATTACAGACATTCATGAAAACTACAGCTTCATTTCTGAAATATTCAGCTAATTATTGTCTGCCGAAGCTTTATTTATATATAGTATATATGTTATAAACCTTACTCCCGATTACGAACAGTTGATTCCCCTGAAACTTTCAGTAACATGCTTGCAAATGCTTCACAGTGTAGCGGCTCTAGTTAAGTGATGATGAGGGGGGTTGTGGTAACATATCATCACGTTTTTTTTACCAACATAATAAAAAAACGTGAAGGCCCCTAATATATAATTCGAAATAAACATATAAAATATTTTCTGTGTAAATAAACGAAGGGAGAAGCCTTGGAGCCCGTTTCCTTTTTCCCCTGCCACAAACACACACACAAAGATAGATAGATATATAGTGTGTATGTATATATATATATACATATATGTATATGTATATATATATAGAGAGAGATGCCGATTGTTCAGTGAAGGCATATTTCAAAGTGTCTCTCCCCGTCAATGAGCTGAAAGGGTAAGCTTGCGCTGCTTCTACCCTAACTACAACAGTTGTCGGATAGATGTGCCTATCTACTGTTTTCATTACATGCATTTGCGACGTTTCAAATCTTTGAGGCCCTAACTCACCAGGTTTCACTATTCACTGTGACTTTAACTTTGGCATGTCGTTGTCTATGGTGGTATATTTTGACTTTGGGAATTTTAAACTTTAACGGGTCACCCTGCCTTAGGACCTCCTAAAGAATGTACCTGTTTCTTGGGAATAACTCGAGAATCGGAGCAACTAAAGAGTGCAAATTTAATATATCGTTGTCTTTTATGATATATATGTTTTAATACTCTGAATTCTGAACTTTACCAATCCAGTCCGTTTTTGATCCGCATTAGTAAGGTGCGTGTCCTTTGGGAATGACTTAAGAACCGGAGCAAAAAATTCAAATTAGATCTTTCATTGTATATTTTGATTTTTTGGATATTGAACCTTGCCGTCCAGTCCATCATGACCCAGCAATAATAAGGTGCATGCTTTTAGGAATGATTCGAGAATCGGAGCAGATAGAAAGCTTCAGTTAATCATATCTTACTTTTCATTGTATATTTTGCTTCCAGCACGTTCTGAGCCCGTAATAAGAAGTCACATGTTTTGGGAAATAACTCGAGAACTGCAACAGCTAGAAAACTCGGTTTAACGTTGCCTTTTGTAAAAATATTTTAATTCTTCGGATTTTGAATTTTACCAATTCAGCCTATTTTGGGCCCGCGATAGTAAGGTGCATGTTTTTGAATGACTTGAGAAGTTGATTTAGAGTTGATTTTAGACCAATCAATAAATTCCCATTTCCCTCTTTGTCCAGTTTTCATCTTCTTCCATTCACTTTTCACCCAATTTCCAGTTAAAACTGTTATTCCGTACTTACGAAAAAGTACTATTCAGTTTGTTAGTTGTCAATGTAACTTAGACTACATCACCTAAAAGAACATTCTAGGATGGTCGATCCATCTATTTCCCAACACTGTTGGTCTGAAAATTATTCATTTCAATTTTCTAAGGCAAAAATCATCGCGCATACCTGCACTACATCTGAAAAACATTTTTTAAAAAGGGCTTTTATTTACTTGAACTCTGGTAATCTTGTTAATGATAAATCAGCGTCTCCGTAGCCTGAAAAAATGTCCTCCACACGCTTTCTTAATTTCAAATATTTACTCATAGCTCTTCCATAACCGGTTACTTCCTTAATTTTTGTTCATATTCTTAGTTTCAGTGTCATGCACTGGCACTTTAAAAGTTGTAATTTGTTCGTTGGTTATTTGAATATAGTTGATGAAATGACTATAAAACAAGTTGTTTCTCCACGCTACCTCTGTATACTTGTTTTTTTAACTAGAAGTTTCTATTTATTCGAACTCTAATAATTTTGTAACTGATAAATATACAGTTCCTGGTACCTTCGTAACCAGAGAAGTATTCTTTATGCACTCCATTAAATCTCATAATGCTTTGACTTCAAAAGTTAGCTCATATAGAATCCGAATCCGGTTGTTTTTCTTTGAATTTAGTTATATCTTTCTTAATTTCAGTCTCCTTTTCTGATATTTTTGAGTAGACAAATCGATTGATACTTTCAGTTGATGAAGTAAGTTCATATAGCTTCTAAAACCGATTTTTTTTCTTCACTCTGTGTCATTTTTTAATCTAGTCTCAACCACTGTTAATTTTATAGAAATTTGGTTAATGAAATGATTTTCGAAACTGGTTATTTCCTTTTGTTATTTTCTTCTTAATTGCTGCCTCATTCCTTCATTTTATCTCTCTTCCATTACAAGGGGTTGTCTGCTTTTTCCTCCATCTAAACACATTCATTTTTTTACCAATAATTTAACGATTCATATATTTTTCTCTTCAGTTCAGAACCAGCTTCCCTCGTCTTCGTAGGCGGGACCCTTTATCGACCCGTCATTCTTTTCAATGGCTGATACCAATCGCTAGCGAATTTTCAATTTAGATAATCTAGCTATAATTCAAGTTATCTTCGCCTGTCTTCTCGTAATTCGTTCTTAGCTGTTCTTAAGGGCGCATACAGTCCTTTGGACTGAGAAAAGGGGCTTATAACGCCCTCAAAACAATTGTAATCACTTTACTGAGACATACTTGCTTTCTTCAAGGAAATATTGCAAGTTAATTTCATTTTTCTGCTCGATTTATCAAACTACTCTTCTGTTAATTACATTATATGACCCCAAATTACTTGGAAACGTTAGTTTTCTATTCACTCGATAATTCAGGCATTTTTTACCTATGGCACCCCCTAAATTAATAAATATTTGAAAACGCCAATCCTCCATGTTGATTTTATCATATAATCTATCTCTGTATCAAATTCCAAGTCCCTAGATCAACAAGCCTGGAGTTTCATGCTCATTCGATAATTCAAACATTTTTGCCTGTGACACCACTAAAATATTAAATATTTACATACAACTTGATAAGTGAGTTCGGCGCATTAGCGATCGATTTCAAGATGTCTTCTATAAACTGAAAAAACAATACACATAAAACGTACATTGGATAAGACAGATAAAATAGACAGAGAGAGAGACAAATATTTGTTAAGACAGTTCTAAAAAAGTTCTCTCCAGTGAAGAAGTGTTCCGGGATCTCCTCTTCCACAGAGCAAACAAGGTACTTGTTAGAGTCAGCTAGGTGGAATCTATTCAAGTAGGCCTGGATGACTATGTGACCTGGCAACCATTCTAGGGATTTTTCTGAAATAATTATGGTCATTTGAATCCCTTTGGAAACAAAAAAGGTGACAATTAATTCCCGTTTTATTCCAAGAATCACACCACAGCACACGAACATATCTTTTGATCTTACTGAAACACCTAGAGGGGGTGACTTTGCTGGACCCATTGTAGATGACAATTTAACGGAGCTATCTGCGATTTTATTACCCTGCACACCGAAATGTGCGGGAATCCACTGCAGTGTAATATCTTTATCCTTTAATTTGATAAAAAGATGTCTGATTTCTTCAATTCTAAAGCAATAGTTGCCTTGGCCTGTGCTGGCAAAGACACTGAAGAGCGGCCATGTTTTTCAATAATAAATATTTAAAAACATCAATTATCCATGTTGATTTCATCATATATGATCTACCTTTAAACCAAATTTACCTCTCGGTAAACCTGGAGATTCACGTTCACTTGGCATTTCGGATATTTTGCCTAAAACATCCCTAAATAAAAAATATTTGAAAACAACAATTATCCATGTTGATTTTATCAAATTATTTATCATTATGCCAAATTTGTCTCTAACTTAATGAATCTGCAATTTCACGTTCTCTCGACAATTCAAACATTTTTAAAAACATCAGCACTCCCTAAAATTTAAATTTTTCTATTTTTGTAAACAATAAATTACCTGCTGTGTTTTACCCATCCTGTGTAATATTAAATTAAATTTCAAGTCTCTACGACGTTTGAAAATGTATTTTACACTTGAAAAAAACGTGTAAATCTTCGCAACACCCCCTAAAACAATTATGTCGGCTTCCAAAACCTCACTACGGGATTCCTATTGGCCAATTAGTGTGCTGTATTTGGTTGAGCTTTGCCAAATTATGTGGATTTGTATATCTGGAAAAGGCATACACACAAACATACAGTATGGATCGTGCATATGTATCAAATCAATGGTGTAAGCTTTTAGCTTTGTGTAACAAACAGTGAAAAAAATCTAGCCTTTCTTTACATGAAATTTGGTAAAACTATCTTTTAATACAACTAAAAATCTAATATGCAGGGTGTCCCAAAAACATTGACCTTGGCTTTAATTCCTTAAATATTGATCTTAGACATATATAACAAATTACAAAATTGCGTAAAAAAGGTACATAATTTTATGAAATCGATTAAAATTTTCAAGCGAATTAAATTTTAAGAAATACAAAATTTAAATTTTTATACAGCCCCCGTACAAAAACATTTCAAATGAGTAAAATATGCCCCATACACTAGTAAGGTGATGTACAAAATTTTAGCATTTTATCATAAAAAGTTCCAGAGATATGTTTAAACAAAATTGGTGAGAGATTAATCACAAATTAAAATGTAAATGTGCACGAGTACAAATGACGCAACGCAGAAATGCATCATAGGCAAATAATATCTGCCTCTTATCTTTAGATTTATTTACAACTAGCAGCATACCCGTTCTTCGTACGGAGTATATAATATAAAGAAACTTGAAATTCACAATCATGTGCAAATTCTTATAGTATACTAAATGACATTTTTATAGAAAATATTCTGTTAAAATATTTAATATAATGCTCCTAAAAAGAAGTTAAAGAATCTCTGTTCTCGCTATATAAAATTATCTTCATGGACAGATCTGAAGAATAAAACATCCTAGACCCCTTATGTAAGCAAATATAAAAAAAATATGGAATTGAATCAATATATGCAAATTAAAATTGTATGGAACCCTTACTAATTATATACGCGAATATTAGAAAATATAACCTGTATTAGTAGATTAAATGCATAAATTGAAAATATCAATAAACCCGTAATCTTTAAATCTGAAAACAGTCATTTATTCCAATATATGTCAAAATGAAAGTGCTAAAATTATATGGGAAAATATACCCGTACTACTTATAATGTCGTAGATTAGAAGAAATGTCCGATTATTAGTAGAAGATTACTCGTATTAAAATATGAGTCTCAAATATCTTTGGCAAAATACAACAGACGACATAATAAATTGAAAATATCATTAACCCCCTTAATCTTCATAACAGAAGGCCGTACTTGATTCCAATATATATGCCAATATATGTCAAAATATATGCCAATATACGTGTACTACTTACATTCTCGTAGGTTAGAAGATATACCCGTGCATTCCTAAAAGATTACTCATACAACGTACAATATGCGAGCGTCAGCAATTTTTGCCGCAATAAAACAATGACGTAATAACTTTAAAATATCGATAATCCCTGAATCAATAATTCCGGAAAATATCAATAATAATAATGTTTAAACCTGAAGAGCGTAATTGATATTATCCAGTCCAAAATGAAATGGCAATGAAATTTATTTTATATACATATCTTCATTATTCAAATCGGAAAAGATTTAATAAAAATAGTCTGTCGCATAAACACATTGGATTTAAATCCGTTGCAAAGCGACAGGATATCATTTGCTTCAAATAAATTGGTGGAAAAAATATCGTCTAAATAATTCTATTTCTATGGAACCTTTGGCGACATTTTCGTCAAATTAGCGACATTTTAAAAACTCGCCAAATTTATCGCCAAGTGGGACTGTAGAACTGACCGTCCCACTTGGCGACAATTTGACGAAATATCATCACAATACTATCCCCAAACAAAACACAATTAATTTCATTTATTTAGCACAATTTTATCAATTTCAAGATATTTTTATGGATTTGAAAACATTTTTATCAATTTGATGACATTTTAAAAATTCGCTAATTGTATTACTAAGTAGGACGGTTGGTCTGACAGATAATTGCTAACCAAACATCATTTCAGTACTCTCTTCTAATAAAACAAAATTTATTTCATTGGTATACGTCGTTTTTATTAATTTGGTGACATTTCCGTCAAATTGGCAAAGTTTAAGAAAAGTTGCGAAATTAGCTATATCCCGCCTAATTCGTAGCTCTAAATTTGCAGATCTGAATGAAACATCCTGATCCCGTTTCTATATACTGAATGAAGACACTACAATTGTATTAGAAGATATATATACCCGCTCTACTCTTTCTCTGTTTCAACAATCGGCTTGATGGATTTATTGGCTAAACACAATGAGTTTAGTAGCTAAACGCAATATAAGCTTGGAAACTCTTTGCCAAAATATATGAAAATGATGTACGCACTCAGCAATTAATATAATTAAAAGAAAAATTAAACCGTCCATTCATAAGATATAATTTTATATCCATGCATCCATTTATTTATTATTCAAATCGAAAAAAAATAATAAAAACAATAACAAACGCATTTAATTTAATTGCGTTGCCGAGCAACATGATATATCCTCATAAAATGTTGAAATTTATTAACCATTTTCCATTTTGACTTCCTAATACTTCTCATCGTTGCGTAAAAGCTTGTGAAAAAAAAAACACATGGTGATAGATTTTCCATTTAAATTCATGTTTCAAACAATTCATGCTTTCAGATAGTGACTAATTAGTGCAAAAATCCTGCACCAAACTCAGGGATGAAGTTTTAAATCTCTTTGACGTTTTAAACAAACGATTTTCATCCTTTCCGTTTGCATAAACCACGGAGTTAGAGAGTAGAACTCCTAGGAAAATGTTCCGTTTATCATAAATATCTCGATAACCCCTGGTCTGAGAGACTTGAAACTTAGACTAAAGTTATAGGGGGCTATTTCAAGGCAACCCACAAAATTTCATTAAATTCGGTTCAGCCGTTCTCTCGTGATGATGAGACAAACGAAAGTTTCGTTTTTGACTAATATCTCAAGAACCACTGGTCGTAAAAACTCAAAACATAAACTAAATTTTAAGTGGGGCTATTTCCAGGCTACCCAAAAAATTTCATCAAATTCGGTTCAGCCGTTCTTCCGTGATGATGGTACAAACAGACAGACAGACAGACATACAGACAGATAGACAGACAGACAGATTTTCAATTTTATTTATATAGATTTTTCAAAAATATTCTTCCTGAAAAATACCTTAAAATTTTACATGATTAATTACAGAATAAAACTTGGAAATGGCACAATCAAAATGAACATTAAAACAGCTTAGAAATGTATGCATATGCAAATATCTGCCTCTGATCGGTGCGTCACATAATCGCAACAAACGCATCATCACATGAGAAAGTTGTTTTTGCTCTGCCATTGATCAATCGCCTAACTTAAGCAAACGTAACACGCGCAGCCCGGCAGTCTGAGCGACCCTTAAGTATTTCACATTTCTGCTACATTTTGAGAGTGTAGCTAGCCTGTACCGAAAGCATGTCGCAATACAGCAACGAAGAACTTTTTGAAATGCTTCTGCTGTACAGTTTACGCAATCACAATGCTAACGAAACTGAACTGGAATATCAACGTATTTTTTCCAATTCTAGTCATTCTTCTGGGAGATTTATTTCCCGATTGGTGCAACGAGTGCATGAAAGAGGAAGCGTACCATCGAGGTGAAATAGGTGGACTAGGTAGGCGCAGATTTCACTCAACTGATGTAGAAATTGGTGTTTTTGCAGACATCCACATAGTAATGTTCGTAATACTGCTTCAGAAATGAACCTACCACGTGCAACAGTGTGGACAATACTGAGACGGAATAAATGGCATCCGTTTAACATTCATGGTGTGCAAGAACAGGAGCCAACAGATTATCAACTTCGTCTGGATTTTTGTAATTAGGATCTAAATCAGGAAGATGCAAATCCCTCTTTCCTGAAAAACGTAATTTGGACTAACGAATGCTGTTTTAAACAAGACAGACGCATAAATCCTCAAAATGAGCACTTCTGGTCTGGCACAAATCCATTCGTGGTACGTGATATTCATCATCAGAAGCAATTTTCTGTGATTGTATGGTGTAGTACTTTCAAAAACCGTTTGCTTGGACGGACCCATACTGCATGATGGAACATTGACAGATATGTTAATGAGATTCTAAATGCGGTTATTCCTGATTTTATGGATGAACTGCCCCTAACAGTACTTTCACATGTATGCTTTCAACAGGATGGATCTCCAACTCACCATACTACATTTGTGAAACACTGGTTAAATAACGAGTTTTCAGACAAGTGGATTGGCTTGCATGGGCCAGTCGAATTTGCCCCTAGATCGCCTGATTTAACGCCAATGGATTTTTATTTGTGGGGTCATTTACGCACAACTGTTTATCTGCCTTAAATAAAGCAGAATTGCAACAACGCATTCAAGATGGTTGTCGTGACATCACAGAACAAGAACTTGATCGAGTGCACAGAAGTGTTATCAAGCGAATGAAGCTCTGTATTGGCATGGATGGAAAACATTTCGAACAAGCTTTGTAAGCTTTCTGTAAAGTTATTATTTCTACCCAGTGTAGATACCTTTGTACCAATAACTAGCAAAATTATTATTTATTTATATAATCATTATTTTCTTTCGTAATTTGTGTATGATCCCTGAAACGCGATCTGCCGACATGATTTTTCCCCTCTGAGAATCCATGTCGATGCTTCAAAAAGTGGTTTAAGTCAGCATTTTTGTCTTTTCATATCTATGGGACTTTTTACGATAAAATGCTGAAATTTTATATATCTCCTTATTAGTGTATGGGGCACATTTTACTCATTGGAAATGTTTTTGTACGGGGCCGTATAAAAATTTAAATTTTGTATTTCTAAAAATTCAATTCCCTTCAAAATTTTAATCGATTTCATAAAATTCTGTACCTTATTTTGCGCAACTTTGTAATTTATTATATATGTCTAAGATCAATATTTAAGGAGTAAAAGCCGAGGTCAGTGTTTTTGGGACACCCTGTATATTGAATTTTACCCTAAAGTAAAAAACACTAACTCATTGTACAAAAACATCATATATCTATAATTTAGGAAATGCAGCAAAAATATAAATATAACTTTCTACATATTACTGCCTTATTTCTAGAATTTCCAACAACAGCAGTGAAGCAAAAATATTATAAAAACACCAAACTTAAAATAATTTTAATGTTAAATTCATAAACAATACGTTTACAGTAAGCAGCTGTAAGAATGAACAACTGTCATTCACAATAACCAACTATAAGAATAAGCAACTGTAAGAATTGTGACATGCCAAAACTTGATGAATCTGTTTAGAAGAACACCAGAAGTAGAATTTTAAATTTCAATGCCTAAATAAAAGATAGGTTGACATTAGCATATAGTATCAATATAATATATAATATCAATATAATATATAATATCAATATAATATATAATATCAATATAATATCAATCTTACATATAATATCAATAGCCTCAAAAGAAAAATCATTGGCCGTGCCAGAGACCAATCCTGGCCACATACTTGCCGAACATCATAGTGTTGAGCCATTGGCCCTAGCAGTAAGGGGAAAGGGGGAGGCACTACTCCCCCCTCAGATTTTGAAATCAATATTTTTTTAAATAATGCAAAAATATAAAAGTGTTCTTAGAATTGTAGAATATAGTGAGACTTTCATAACTCGAACGTCATGAATTGAATTTTTGTATAACTTGAACAGTGACGAAGCGTCAAGAGATAAAAGGTAGACAGTGCCTATCCAAATAATTTACGACCCAGTAACTTTTATTTTTATTATATATTATTCAAAATAAATATATAAAATGTTTTCTTTATAAATAAACAAAAAGGGATCTAGACATATTTTTGCTCCAACCGCCAAAACTTCAAGTACCAGCGTATTGTTCAAGAGAGACATATCTCGAAATGTCTACCCCGTCACGTGATATTGCATTGGGAACGAAACTAAAAGAGAATGCACGCACAACTTCTATACTTTAATTGCCGTATAGGCTCGAATAGACTTGTTTAAACTGGGATATTTCTTTGAGGAATGCAAGTTTCTTTTCCCCCTCCACGGCGGAATTTCGTGGAAGAGTTTTTGGATGTTGTTTGTTTTTTGTCTGAATAGTTTAGTACTTATTGTCCAAGGACTCTGGAGTGTCCTTTTAAAAGTTAATAGCAACTTTGATTTAGAGAATCCTTAAATTATAAGGGTTTCGACGTTTTCGATACGTTTGGAAGGTTTTTATGTGAATCCTAGATTAAGCTTTTAACAAGTAAAACTTACTGCCGTATAAGCCTTTATAGCCGCAGTATACTTATTTTCTTACTTGTTTTCCTTGGTTTTTATAAACTAGTTAAACCGTTTTCCCATGTATTGTGTTTTCCCCGATTTATACTGTATAAAAAAACAGGATAGTTAAACAGTATCCTTGTTCTTTTACATACTAGTTAAACAGTATATCATGTATTGTGTTTTCCCCCATGTAACATTTTTGAATCAGTTCCACAGAAAAATACTAATTCGATGTTCTACTGTAATTATAAAATGTCATAAATTTATTTTCACTGATATTCTGTTACTGTATATTATTTTATTTGCAACCTTCTTAAAATATACAGCATGAAACTTTTTATTCACCAATTTTGGCCACTGGTTTTATGCACCGCCACCCTTCTCACACACACACACTGAACTCGAAGATTTCTTTAGTTAGCCTACTTACCCATTTGTCACGCTTGACTACTAAATTAAACTCTGATAATTAATCTCTATAAATTAAACTTAATTTATTTGATAATTTCTATCGCTTGACGGGAAGCATCAATATAATGTTTTAAATTCAAAACATAACAAGGCAGGTACGTTATATTAGGGAACTTATACAACGTTCCTTTTGTTATGAGGGTCTAGAGCAGTGCTTCTCAACCTTTGTGAGACCGCGTCCCGGTAAAGACTTTTTATATAAGACAAAGGTCCGGTCCTAACAAATTTACTCGTAAATACCGTTCAAACTTTTTTTAAAGTTCAAACATAAACTAACATAAGTATTAATAATTAATCATCTCATAATCATAAAGAGTATTAGTATATTTATGTATAAAGTGTAGCATGTTGACAAATATAAAATGACATTTAAATTATCAATCACTGGACTCATGAAATCTTGTAGCATATTTTAATTTCCTCAAGCCAACATCATTATATTAATTTCTACTGATTTTCACTGACGCACCCCATGCTGATCACCAAAAGTGTATAATATTATTCAGTATAAAATGAATTATTGCATTAATAAATTGATTTTACATATGTTGATTTCAAAAAATGAAAACGGTATTGAAAAACATATTTATCCATTGTAATTCACCATAGAAGTCAGCTGAGCAGTCTTATCCATGTTAAAATTTAGGCTTGGTCACTGACATTTGTTACATGGATGTTATTTAGACGTTCTGGTTCTGAGCTTGACACATTCAAGAATATTATTCTCCTTAGAATATTTTCACTATGAAATATTTATTCGTAAAAATGCTTAGAAAACTAAAACGACAAACTCCAGGAGAATCTCTCGCGGTCCGGTATAATTAATGCCAGGACCCAGCGGTTAAGAAACACTGGTCTAGAGAACACAAGAGTTTTTGGCGAGCGGATAGCAGGGAATATGTTACACAAGAAATTTATAAAGCAGACGTCATATGGTGGCAAGTAATGTGATAGTCTTCATTATCATTGGATCTATTAAACATTTTTATACTCTTACTTCATGAAGACATACAAATTTTCGAGAAAAACCAAAAGTGACATCTCAGCCCTGCGCTTATTACATTTTACCTACATTATGTTTTAGGTGAATATCTTGTGGATGACCACAAGTGAAAATCCTTAGTGAACCAACCCTAACCAACCCTATCCCTTCAGGATCCCCCCCCGGGCCGGCGCCACCTTGATAGTAGTGTACAGATCTTAGCTCTGTAGCTCTGGTCTTCCAACCTGGGGGGTAAACAAATTCGGGGAACCGGCCGTCGCACCGGTGAGGCAGTTAGGCCTCGAACTCTTCCAGGTGGCTGTGATCTCACGGACTGTGTCTATTCATGACCTGAGCCTAGATCTGGCCGGCGACTGGGGTCTGGCTCGGCGGGTGTTCTTCTGACCCTACCCTTCAGGAATTTAATGCCGAATCCATATCAGGCATTTCCCAAGCGTAAGATCCATTTATTACCGATCCTGAAAGAAATATTTTTCACAGAAAATGTAAACGTTTTAATTAGAAGTGACATCTCCAGAGCTAGAAATCCTTACGGGAGTCCCCATAACCCCTCCACAATTTAATGCTGAATCCAAATAAGTCATTATCTGAGCTCTATCTATAGCCAATCCTTATAAATATATGTTCAAAGGAATTTTTTTTTAACCAGAATGGGAAAATAAACCGAAAGTAAAAACTCTGAACCACTGTAACTCCTCCAGAATTTAATGCTAAATCTATATCAATTATCACATAAGCTCTATCTATAGCCAATCATAAAATAGTTGTTTCAGGTAAAATTAAAATGTTTAAACCGGAAATGAAAAAGACCCCCCCCCCCCCCCTCCCATCCTCCTCCGAAATTTGATGCTCCTCCCGCTTTGATTCTCTTCCTGATTTGACATCATATCAGTCATCATCTAAGCTCGATCTATAGCAGACCCTAAAAAATAGATGTTTCAAAGAAAAAATTTTAGTACGAACAATAGTATGGCAAAATTTTTGCCGTCAATAACTTTATGCACTTAACATTTTCTAATTAACAATTAGCGATATTTTGCATCCCCTGTGGAAAGTTTCCGGGTTCGCCACTACTACATTTAACCTTGTTATCCAACATTACATGGAGAAAAGAAAGAATAATCTAAATCTATAGTTTTCTGCTCAATTTCTGATTTTCTAACTATGTCAACGCTTAGAACAATAACTGCGTGATCCTTAATCTGTCTTAATACGTAAAACCCAGTACGGCAAGAGCGAACAAAATCAACGTTTACATCTGGGTTTTTATCATTATGAACACAAAACAAAGGAAGGTAAAAAATTGAATGGGAAAAACGTCTTACCCTCGCTGTTATCTCCTTCATGCAGCCTCCATAGAGCAACCACGCCCACGATACAATACACCTGAAAAAAAAGTTCTGTAAGATTAATTCGGAAATCTATTCAGAAATCGAAGTGTAACAATGCTGGACGATTACGGTAGTACTCCATAAACTACCATTCACAACATTATAACTTGCTCAAATATCGTCTGCACAATTATGTTTTCCCTGGCGAATCCTAGTTAAATTTTTTAAACTCTACTCGACTTTGTTTACTTTTATAATCACTAACAGAATAAAACAATTTGTTTAACAGAATAAAACAACTTGTTTAACAGAATAAAACAATTTTTTATTCTTTTTCGTTTGGAAGTTATCTTTTAAAGTTTTCCTAAACATTATTTTAAAGTTTGTTTTTACTTTCTCATTTTTAACACTTTCCAACACAGTTGAAAAGTGTTTATGACTTATTATAGTATGAAATTATTATAGTATTGTGAAGAATGACATGAATGGGAAATTATTTATAAATGAAATGCTGCTTTTATAGAGAGAGCCAGGCGTGTTATTTTTTCTATGACGTCATTTGAATGAATTTCAGTTGTTTTCGATGAAGTTTTCAAATATAATAAATTATCGTAGTATTATGATAATTCTAAAATTATTACCGAGGAATGTATCATATTTTAGAGATGTTTAAACCAGGCAATTTATATTTCAATGCCGTCATTTGAATGAAGTTCATTTTTTTCGATGAAGGTTTAAGTTTTCAAATATAATAAATTAATGTAGTATTGTGATAAGTTTTAAAATATTACCGAGGAATGTATTGCATTTTAGACATGTTTAAATAAAATTGCATTGAAGTTGGAAAGTGTTTTATAATCAATGTTTTAAGCATGATTGATATTTCTTGTTAACACTTTACAATATAGTTGAAGAGTGTTTATGACTTTGTTCGTTCTGTCTGTCTGTCTGTCTGTCCGTTAGCATGATAACTGCCGTAAAAATGACTTTCTCAAAATGAAATTTTAGTATGGTATTCAGACGGTCTGTGGAACATATGGGAATGTAAATAAATAATGTCAAGAAATTAGTTTTGGATTGAACCCGGGTTGAAAAAGTAAAATACATTGAACTCTTTGGGACCTAATTCTTCAAACATTTTTTTAAGCAAATTTAAAATTCCCAAATTGCTTCGAAAGTTTTGAGAAATATTCAAAGTATCCCATAAAATATATAAAAAAAATTTCAGCAAATGTTCGGTAGTTTTTAAATAAAAATTAAACTAATAATTACACCCATATTATATGAAGAGAGCACGTGACCCACTTTAAAATAAAATATGGCATCCACCTTTTTTTCTCAGCCTAATAATTGTGATTTTTAAAGTTACTTTAAATTTATATTTGGTGTTGCATCAGTCCTAAAACTGCTTTATTTTTGCATATTTTCTGTGCATATATAAATTCTGCGCCAACACAGTTACAATATTTTTTAGTTTAAATGATCATCAAACTTTCATTATTTCTACAACAAAGCCTAATTTTAACGTATGCAAAATGTAAACAAATCAAGCTCTAAGATGAGTTGTATAAGAATTGCTGAAATGTTTAACGCAAAATTATTTAGCTCTGGAGTCTGGAATATAGGTGATATGAATGAAATATTCATTGATTTTACATAGAGAAGCAGACGATTTTATAGTATTGCCTTTTTCGATGAAGTTTTAAGCATAGAATTAGAAAGTACTTTTACCTCCATGGTTTTAAGTTTTTAAGTAAAATAAATTATTGTAGTACTGAAATAATTTTAAAAATATCATCGCTGAATGTATCGCATTTTGAGATGTTTAAATAAAATAAAATTGCAGTTGAAAAGTGTTTCATAATTAATGCTTTGTGCATGATTGATTTTCCTTGTTTATTATTATTATTATTATTATTATTATTTATTTATTTATTTATTTATTTAAAAGAATGCAAGCTGCAGGATAAAGTCCCAGTAACAGTTTGCAAGATGAAATTCAATACAAAAAAACACAGATAAAATATTGTAAATTATATTAGAATACAAAACATATGCAACAAATGATTTTTGAAAGCATGATAAACAAGAAAAATCAATCATACGTAAAGCATTGATTATGAAACACTTTCCAACTGAAAGGCAATTTTATTTAATCTCTAAAATTCGATACATCCAGAGGTGATATTTTTTTTAATTATCACAGAACTACAATAATTTATTTCACTTGAAAACTTAAACCTTCATCCAAAAAAATAAACTGTGTTTAAATGACGTCATCGAAATGTAAATCGTATGGCTCTCTATGTAAAAACAGTGAATATTTCATACATCCACTTCTATTTCAGACTCCAGAGTTAAATAATTTTGCGTGAAAAAAATTCGGCAATTCTTATACAACTCATCTTATAATCACTTGTTTACATTCTGCATCCATTTAAATTAGGCTTCGTTGTAGAAATAATTAAAGTTTGATGATCATTTAATCTCAAAAATATTGTAATTGTGTTGGCGTATAATATAGATGCGCAGAAAATTAGCAAAAATAAAGCGGCTTTAGGGCGAATGAAACACTAAATATAAATTTAAAAGAATTTTAAAAATCACGATTTTTACTCTGGGAAAAAAGATGGATGCCATATTTTATTTTGAAGTAGGTCACGTGATCTCTTCATATTATATGGGGCAATTATTATTTTAATTTTTATTTAAAAAACTACCAAATATATTTTGCTCAATTTTTTTTATATATTTTATGGAAAAATTTGAATATTTACTAAAATTTCCAAAGCAATTTGTGAATTTCAAATCCGCTTAAAAAATGTTTGAAAAATTAGGCCCCATAGGGTTCAATGTATTTCACTTTTTCAACCCGGGTTCAATCCAAAACTAATTGGGTGATATTATTCATTTACATTCCCATAGGTACCACGGACCGTCTGAACAACATACTAAAATTTCATTTTGATAAAGTCATTTTTACGGCACTTATCGTGCGAACGGACAGACAAACAGACAGAATGACCCAAGTCATAAACACTTTTCTACTATGATGGGAAGTGTTAATAAAAAACATCAAGATTATTCGGAAAGCTGTTGCAAAGTTTGCAAAAGTTATTAATGTCACAATAACAACCAATATTACTAAATTTCCTTTCAACAAATAACTCTTAGTCCTAGTTGAGTGCTGAAGAACATGAAAACCGATTTCATTAAAGACAGGGATATAATGAATTTTGTTATTGAACACATTTTTTAAGAAAGAAACTAGAATTAAATCTCTTCTGTTCTGTAAGCTTTTAAATATATATTATAGAATACTCTCTATACCATATTCTATAGAATTTACATTAAACATACTATATAATATAGAGAAAGTATTGTTTTCAAGAAAATTTTCGATTTCGATATTTTGATGTCTTAGAATCTCCTGATCACGTTTTGACTATTTTTAGAGTGATGCCCATCTGTCTGTGGTCAATTTCTTGTGTACACTATAGCTGCCACAAATATTAACTAATTTTCACGAAACTCTATTTCCGACTTTATTATCAAAGAATCTAGAACTAGATAGAATTTTTTGAAATTCGAGCGAAAACTTCGAAATTTATTCGAAATTTTATGTTTCTTTAACATGGAAACATAGGACAAAATTTCGCATAATTATGTATAGAAGTGGTTACTTATGGCTCTATGATCATGAACCTTAATAGCTTCATTAAAAAAATAGCTTGGATACAACATTTGTGTTCATGACATCATCAGCCACCTTCGGAGAGAGGGGGGGGGACGAGTTATCCCCTCCGAGGAGGTACACTGTCAAACTTGGTGTCAATCAAAAAAAATTTTGTTGGCAACAGCTCAATTACGCATATGGAGTGGATGCATTTGACCGATTTGCATCTATTATACAGAGTTCCTAAGAAATTCTTTAAGCACCACAATAACTTTATAAAAAAAACTCCCTGAGTGTACACGTTAGGTGTACACATATCTATAGTAAAGTAAGAATGCCCAATAAATAAGTGATTACAGCACCCTTAGTGCAGAATTTAAAAAATTAGAGTAACGAACTCAACAGCAGAACGAGATAAGACAGCTATAAAATTGTAGAGCATTAAGGAATCTTCTACAAAACTATTACAGAGGTCATCTATTTCACACAATAGGGTTATTGACGACTAGATGTATGGCAGCAAGCTACGAATTTTATTTCATTTTCGTATTTTTCTGCTAAACTTTCAACAGTGTTTTAAATCATTGAAAATGACAAACTTTAACAGGAAATTTATTACCCCAATTACCCTTCCCTAGATCCATTCGTCTTTATATACAGAGCAATTTTTATTGCCGGAACTTCGGCAATTCCACCCTTCAATCCTATTTTCATACCCTCCACTCGAACAGTTGGTCACAAAGTTGCCATTACTTTGCCACTTATTTGTATTTAGCATGTTTGACATCAAACCATATAAACGTTAAAATCTCGCCAATTTCCCTCCACGAAGCATTTCTAAGTGTTTTTATAGTACAATTGTGATGTTTAATGTACTGTATATTCATGTAATTAGATAAAAGTTCATGGAATTGTCATTCTATATCAGCTGTTCAACGCAGAACCGCATTCATAACCACCATCTTTGAAGACGGAGCGGTATGACATCAAATTTTGCCGTCGTCTGATTGAATCGTGCTCAGGAATTGATCATTTTTTTTTTTTACTAGGCATGAAAACATTGCAACAATTCGGTGGCGAGTTTTCTTCTCATTGAAATGCATGGTGCTGTAAAAGATTGCTGGAAGGAATTGCTTTGTGTCATAGCACCCAAGCCGTACTCAAAATATTAGAATTTTTACTTTACTCTGCAATGAGCGCGATATTTCTCGAAAAATTCGAATGAAATCAGGTGTTATCATTTGATTTAGCCATTACCAGATTCTTGATTTTAAGCGACATAGAATAAAATTATTTCTCTATCAGCAAACTAAAATGCGTTAATTTCTTCAGATAAGAAATACTTCAATACAGTTTTAATACATTTCTTAACGAAACCTTTCTGAAAACGAATCGTGTCATGGCGTTATTGATTCCTTGAGCAATTCGTGTTCAGAAAGCGTTTCACACAGTGACACAAGTTAATTATTATACAGAATGCAAGACTTACTAATATTGCAGTTATTAAAGTGCACAATAAAGTCATTCCTATAACAGTATTGGATATTAAGGTGTTGTCCTGAAATCTTCCTATCTGAAATCAAAAAATCAGTGAAAGAAATACATTAAAACGCCTCAAAAGGAGTAATTTGATAAATATTTTTCACATTAACAGATAAATAGTGTTTCTGTTAGTGGTCATGTCATATTAAATGACTGAAAAGGGGTAACAAAAAATCAACTTAATAATTTTTAAGTGTTTTTGACTTTCTAGACCCTCCAGAAGCCTCACGCTGACCTAGAAGGCTGAAACTTTGCACACTCATAGTACGTATTGACTATAGGACCGAGCTGAAGAAAGCCAGTTTTCAACAAAGGCGACACATTTCAACATTCAGCGCCATACATTGTTGACCAAAATAAAACTTATCAAAAATAAACTTGAAAATTATTTTTTAAGAGTGTTAGTTTCCCCGTCTTTGGCAGGCTTACGAGTGGAACTGCACCGATTATATGAAAGAGAATGCTCAAAATTGTGTTTCGCAAGAAGGTGAATTTAATATGTGTTACACCACTACTTTAAAAAAAATTATAAAAGTCAAAGTTTGCTACGTTTTAAGCAGTCCTTTTGGATAAATCCGGCACAAAGCATTCTTGAATTTTAAAACTTGTCTAATTCAATGAACGCAAAGAACCACTTAAGAGTAATAACTATGTTGGTTTTAAAAGGAGGCTGTTCATGTGATTGGATTGGCATTTTTAAAGTTTTTTTTTTTCTTTTTTTTTCTTTTGCCAGCACTAACACAAATTTTATTTGACAGAAAGTCCTACAGGGGAGACGAAAATGCAAGCTATTATCCCACCCACATTTGTCTTTAACCCCATTCCTATACTTGCACTAAACTGTACAAGGCGCCTTAAGAGATTGGGGCGTGTAACGTGTTATTCATCTAAAGTCGAATGCCAGTAAACCGATTTTGAAAATTCAAAAGCTTTACTTTTTTTCGTCGAACTGAATGAGAATAAAATCAATTTAAATTTCAGGAGGTATTTCATCGCAAATAATAACTAGGATAAAGGCAAGAGGGGTGGATCAAGTAAGTAGACGACAAAAAACGCCCAAACATCGTCTCTAATGCAACAGAATGTCGAGAACGAAAGAAATAACTATACTGAAATGATAGCAACAAGATCAACCGCAAGAGTTTTTTCAACTAACATTGCTATTTCAGCAACTTCTTCAATTCACAGATAAATCAGAAACCCAATATGCAATGCCTTAAGAGGATTGCAATATTTTCTTAGGAATGTTCATAGTCATTTTGACGAACAACTTTGACTCTGCATTATTACAGTTCTGATCATTAACCGTTTCGAAACAATATAAAGAAACCAGCCACTAAACAGGTTCCTGTAAACTGTATTTTTATATACCAAAGAAAATGATACTCGCAACAGTTTTTCATTCAGTTAAAATCATAAGAATTCTACTGTTTCAGTGATAAGCGACATTTCACTTAGAACGGCCCACAAAATTGTATTATCCTTTCGGCAACAATTTCCTTAATTTCATCAAACAAAATTAATTTATTCATTTACAACGTTGAATAACTTCAAATTCAATGGGTAAATGACATCAAAGTTACCAATCAAAACTTTGATTAAAAGTCTATAGCACAAAAAGTAAACGTAAAGACAATTGATATCAAAGAATCATTACATTATCTGGGTGAGGGTTCATTAAACCCTTTCTCCATTTAGTGTTTAATGAGAGCTTTAAAAATGTCTTTAAATTGTTCTGTTCAAATTTCATAAAGAAATAAGTAGAAATGTCTAAGATATAGCGATTATACTGACACAAGTACAAATACTCGGGACTGCGTTTCCCAAATGCTCGTTTTCTTCTCGAAATCAAATGTTATCAAGAAAGATCAATCATGCATAAAGCATTGATTATGAAACACTTTCCAACTTCAATGCAATTTTATATAAACATCTCTGAAATGCGATACATTCCTAGGTAATATTTTTAAAATTATCACAATACTACATTAATTTATTATATTTGAAAACTTCATCGAAAAAAATGAACTTCATTCAAATGACGGCATTGAAATATAAATTGCCTGGTTTAAACATCTCTAAAATGCGATACATTCCTCGGTAATATTTTTAAAATTATCATAATACTACAATAATTTATAATATTTGAAAACTTCATCGAAAACAAATGAACTTTATTCAAATGACGTCATCGAAATATAAATCGCCTCTCTATAAAAGCAGCATTTCATTCATAAACATTTTTCCAATCGTTTCATTGATCACAATACTATAAAAATTTATTTTATTTAAAAATTTGAAAAATTGTTATCTACCATATTTATTTTAAAATGTGAAACCTGTCTTGCATGTAAATAATTCATCTCTTGGAAAGATATTTATTATATAATATATCTCTTTTTTCTTTCTGGAGGATATAGTAAGAGTCAGAATTTAATTGAATTTGTTTTTCTCCCTAATTTTTATTTAAAGAACGACTTAACATATTTTACTAAATTTTTTTTTATATATTTTATGGGATAATTTGAATATTTCCTAAAAATTTTCGAAGCAATTTGTGAATTTTAAATTCGCTTAAAAAATGTTTGAAAAATTAGGTCCCATAGGGTTCAATGTATTTCATTTTTTCAACCCGGGTTCAATCCAAAGCTAATTGGGTGATATTATTCATTTATATTTCCATAGGTCCCACAGACCGTCTGAAAAACATACTAAAATTTCATTTTGATAAAGTCATTTTTACAGCAGTTATCGTGCTGACAGAATGAATGAACAAAGTCATAAACACTTTTCAACTACGTTGTAAAGTGTTAAAAATTGGTTATAACGAAATCTCGACCAATTTTCGACTTATTTATTTAACCCTTTTACGACGACGAAACTAGCCATCAATCAGTATGTCACCAATAAATGGGTCATCATGCCATTAGTGCACACCGTACACTTTAATTACCTTACTTTTAACTAATACTCCACAAAAAGGTAGGAAACAAATACACTTTACTCGTTTCAAGAACTTTTTCTTTTGCGGTAGTTAAATGCGTAGTGTCCAATTCGCGTATCGTTACTGCAAATGTCGTTAGCCAATGCGACACATTTAGTGGATGCAGGATATAGCCGACGATAGCCAGGATTAAACATTTGGTGGATGCCGAATATAGCCAGCGCTAGCCAGGATTAAGCATTTAGTGGATGCTGGATACAGCCGTTGCTAGCCAGAGTGGAGCATTTAGTGGATGCCGGATATAGTCAGCGCTAGCTAATGTTGTTGAGACCCAGACCGTCCGACCTAACAGAAAGGTGTAACGTAACTGTTTGAACGGCTGGGAAGTGCCACCCAATTTAGATAGGAACCCAGTGGGGGAGGCATCCACAAGGACCGTACCCTCCTTCCCCTACCACCAACCTCTCGGAAGGACTTACGGACCCACATGTTTAACGTGATCGTACTCCGTGTGAACACGGCAGCAGTTTTGGCAGTGGCGAAAATCGAACCCGGACCTACTGACTGCAATTCCCGCGCGCTAACCACTGGGTTACCGCGCCCTAGTATTAGCCAATGTGACACATTTAGTGGATGCTGGATGTAACCGGTGCTAGTCATGAAAGGGTTAAAATTTAGAATGATTCTTCCAGACCGCAATACGCAGTTAGTTACGCAGCCGACTTTAGACTGAAATTTTATAGCAAAAATTAAAAGAAATTTCTGCAAAAAATCGTTGATTTTCGTTTCCGTAACCACCATTTTATTCTCAAATTAAATGTAAAAAATAAATCCAACCATGCTAACTGCGTACAGTTCTAAAATTTAAAATTTACTTCATTTTTTCTATTTCAGTTTAAATCCGTAAAAGATATCCTGATGCCAACTGCAAAGAAAACACATCTTACAAAATTTGCTGTGTTTAAGGAATCCAACGCTTTTTAAAAAAAATTTCATAATTTGCATTTCATTGCATGTACTTTTCAATTAAAAAAACCGCATTTAAAAATCATATATCAATTTTTCGCAATGTAAGCTCAAAAATTATTTTACCTCGGGTATCCCAGGTATATGTGACCCCTTAAACATCCGCTCACCGTCGACAGAAAGTAAGTGCCCAGAATAACAATGAAGCAATTTTAACTCTATAATGGACGTTGCTAAACAAGAAACTGCTTTTCTTATCATCTCTTTACCACCTTTAAACCATGAGCGCTTAAAACTTTATCGCGGGGCTAAAAAAATGACCTGCACTATCATTAGTTAAAGTAAATGTTTTAAAGCTTACAGAAAAATTCTAAAATTCTTGTTGTAAAGCAATTTTCGGCCTTTAGGCCATGTCATCGCCTACCCCTTGCTGACGAGTGACACAAATAGCGAAACCAAGATCTTACAGCACTGAAGTGTTGAAATAACTGAGCACTTTCTTAATTATATGTAGGACATCCTTACTTATATGTAACTACTCTACGGCTCTATGATGAAATAAAAACACTTCAAGGAAAACATAGTCAGAGGGAACAGGATTTCAGTTTCCATGCGGAAAGAAATGATATAGTTATTAAAGAAATGAAGGGTGAAACACGAGTACTTGAAGACAGATTAGATAAAAAAGAGAATATCCTTTTTTTTTTCCAATGGCAAGAGGAAATGACAAACGTCTTATAACAAAGAACACAAAAACAAATGTCATTGTCTCATCAGCAGGTCTCTAGCCTTCCAATATCTTCTCATCTCGAGTCCCCATGCAAAGCCGAGCATCCCTTGATCTGGTACCTATCCATAACTTCATCCTTTCCACACAGCGGGCAATTTTGGTCTGGGTATCAACAACAACACAGCAGGCAATTTGGGCTGTCATAAATGGCTTGAATTCCGCGACTGCCCTGTCACGAGGTTTATCCGAAATTTTTTGGTCCAAAATGCTCATCCAACTCCTCGAGGAAATACGAGAAGTGAGTGCCGTTTTCCATCTAAGTCTCATGTGATTTCTGATATAAAGTTTTATAGAATGAAATGAGTAGTTTGTGGTTGGCTGTTGGACTATCCGCGTACCCTTCTTAGCCAACATATCTGCCTGTTCATTATCGAAAATGTCACAGTGTCCAGGGATCCACTGAATAATGATGTGGCTTCCCTCTGCTCTCAATCTCTCAAGGAGGATTTGATATTCTAAGATATCCCTAGAGGTAGGTACTTCATTTGAACCGATGGCCTGAATGGCAGCTCTGGAATCCAATAGCAAGACCACCTTGTTGTTATTACGTCTGGGAACGTAATATCCTTAAAGAGTGTATAATAGGACAGTCGTCCTGGGGAGAATATCCTTAAAGAGTGTATAATAGAACATAATTAAAAATTGGACAAAATCTTGGATAATTAAAGTAAAAATGAAAACTATAAAAATTGGATAAAATTCTGGATAGGCTAAGTAAAGGTAACAACAGTAAAAAATTAGATAAAATTATGGAAAAAAATTGACAAGAAAAATAAGGAAGTGCAGAAAACAAAAACCTATGAAGAAAAGTTAAAAAATGCCAAAGGGTAAAATGCAAACTCTAGTAATTTTCCCGAATGATAAAGAAAAAACTCAAAAGAAACTGAAGAGGAAGTTTATGGTAGCATAAATGGGGAAAAAAGAAAAGTATAATTGAAGATTGGTAGTGGAGGCCTCCTCATAGAAATAGACGATGGCATAAATAAAATAAATCTACAGAGTTAAACTCTAATAAAAAACTAAAAGAAAAATATAAGGTGGTTCAAACTAAAAAGTGGAACCCTAGGATTATAATTTATTATGTAGTGAAATTGAAGATGCCTGAAGGTGTAAGCTGTAAGGTATCTATTTGGACGGTCGGGATAGTGCACCCTATTTAAACAGGAACTTAAGAGAGAGCGGCATCCACAGGGAACGCATCTTCTTTCCCTTCCCACCAACCTCGCGGACAGATAGTCAGTATATAATTTAGGTAGATTCCACCTCCCCTTGGTATGGCTTTGACTAGGTACCTGTAACAAAGATTTCTTACTAATATGTAGCGCCTAGATCAGATCTTGTCTCACTTTTATTCCAAGCAACTGGATTTTTAACAAATCAACCACTTACTGAATCAAAAAAGCGCTAACGGAAAGCAACTAAGCTGCAGTTACGATATCAAATTTTATCTGGATCTGTTTGCCAGTGTAATTATGAGATAACTTACTGAAATAAGGATTAGCACGAAGATGACACCAGAAGATAAGAAAATCACCGTAATGATGCTCATTACAATCCAGCATATAAACTTATCTTTCCTCTCCTGAAATCAAAGAAATATCTATCAGAAACCAAGCCATACAAATTCTGTAAAAGCAGAAAAAACGAAGCATTTTATGCAGTTTCGATGTAGAAGTATGAAGATTCTATATTCATGAACTTTGTAGTCGTGCAAGATATTTCTGAATTGAGAGGCTACGAAATTTACTACATCACCACTGATAGTCACTGAAGTTAACGGAAAGCAATGCAAATTTATACTTTGATAACACGACAGTATTTTCCCTGTAGTTGCAGCAAGAGTAGCAAATTTACGTCCTCATAGTGTAAAGAAAATATTATTTTCCCGAAAAAAAATTTTTAATTCGAGGATTAACTGAGAAGCACGTTTTAAGCCCTTCCGAACACATTTCGAAGTAGCATTTTGTGCAAAGTATCTCGGAATTGAGGCTATAAAATTCACTATCCCTTTTCCCTGCTTCAATCACGTTTGCTGTTCTAACACCAGTAACCAATCGGACGAGTGAAGGGTTACCCTTCTTGTTTGCTCCTGACGAAAAGGGATATTTCTTGCCGTTTCTTGCTTTAAACTAGGTTTTTATAGTTTATTAGTGCTAACTTGCTACAATCAAATAAATTAATGTGAGTACGCATTCAAAATCAGAGAATGTAAAATTGCAAACATTCATAAGAAAAATATTTAAAATAAAATAAACTTACGTCTTTGATACCGCGTAAGAGACTTCGACATGTAGTGATATAAAATATCGTATAACAGGCCACTGAGAAAGATATTAATTTGGAATCTGTAAGTGAAAATTCCAAAACTATAAGTTAACTTAAACATATTTATTAAACAGAAATGAGTCATTTTTCATTTCATGAATCTGTGATTCTCATGGACCTTTTGACTTTTTACATTTAGAAACTTTTGTTGATAACAAAGACACTTTCCTTGAGTTAAACTCGCCACCGTTTTGAAAAAAATTTTACCGGCAAATAGGGTCACACTAAAAGAAAATAACCAAATTCAAATAGCTCAGGAAAAATGCTATTTGTTTTTCGTGATATTCTGAATAAATTGCGAACAAAAATTATAATATTCGCTGTCGTAGAATAATACAGTCAATGAGAACGTCTATTTCGAAATATGAAAGCTTAAATTTCCATCTAGTGCAGCTGAATACCCAATATTATCAGCCCAATTTTCGGGGCATAATTGTATTAATTTCCACTTCCATAGATAGATATGCTTACGTTATCATTATTATTGTTGTTGTTAACTTTCTCAACCTTGGTGAACGAATATTATAGACCATTAATTTATATCTACAGAAAGAAACTTTTGGATAAAAAAAGATATATATTTTAAAATTGCTATATTGATCAAATCTATTATAAAACACTTTAAAAAACACCCCTACAGTTTGAGTTGTTCGTTCACAATTTTCAATTGGGACTTCATTTTCAATTGTAACACCTCTGGTGCTTTGTTCTTACATGCAAGATATCTCAATTTTGAGTTGCGACACTTTTGTTTGAACACAAAACGCATCACTATTTTGATATGTATCACTTTCGCTTGAACACAAAACAAACACATTGTTATTTTGAAATGTGACAATTTTGATATTTTATTTATATACTAGACATCACTATTTTAGTTCCGAATGACCTTTTTGATATTTTGTTCGTACACAAAAAATATCTCTAATTTCAGTCGTGACATTTTTGATACTTTATTCATACATGAAAGACATCTTTGTTTTGAGATCTAACACTTTAGATATTTTGTTTGTACAAAAACACATATCTATTTCGGGTTGTGATACTTCTATTCGTACACAAAAGATATCGCTAGTTTGACTTGATACTTTAAATATTTTGTTCATTCAGCAATGACTATTTCAGTTGTGATATTTTTTATCTTTTGTTCATACAAAACTGACTCCTCTATTTCGGTTTATGAAACTTTTAATATTTTGATCGTACACAAAATACATTTCTATTATAAGTCGTGACACTTTTTATACTTTATTCGTACACAAAAGGAGACTTTTCTTCGAGTAAAGTCACATTTTACTTTTTTTTTGTAGGTACTTATGGTCATGTTCTGAAAATCTTCATAGCGACATTGATGGATCACTTACGAATACAACTTGATACATTTTTATTGATTGAAAAAATGTTATTTATTCAAACTAACATATATATAACTAAAAAATTACCCTTTAAGTTTTGCCATTTTTTAAAGCAAGAATACGATACAAGCCATCATTCTAACCCTCTCTGCAGTAGATTAGCTTCATAACTACAATTGCAACACATATCAAAAATTACAAATGCGTATAAATTTCTAAAAACATTTACATTCAAACTTACGTCCGTCATCTTCATTAGATTCTCTGAAAAACACTGCGAAAGCCAATGCACAAGCAATCATTGATAGAATCTGAAAAAAAAAATGAAAAAAAATCACCAAACCATTCCATCCAGAAGAACCCAAAATAAGTTTTGGTAAAGGCCTCTATCCTACCAAGAAAAGAAAAGTGAAGAAACCAACATTTAATTTGAAAAGGGCGAGAGTCGACGACCTACACCGTTTTCAAACTCAGCGATAAAAAAGATGGTTATGAAAAATAATGATACAATCGTCGGCTTAACCCTCTCTCTCCTCTTTTTCTATATATAGATAGGGCTTCTTTTATACAATAACTGTATTAGAAGGTTAAAATCATAAAAATTACGAATTACGCCCTTTTCAAAATCAGCGACTCAATTGCTTTTCTTAGTTCTGTCAGGTGTAATGCGAAACTAAGTAAAAATATTCCATAAAATACCAAGTCACACCAACCCTTTTTGGCATATACAGGTATATGATCTCAGAGCCGTTGGATGCAATCCCCTCGCTATTAAAACCAGATTTTTTTTTTCAACTTCTGACTTTATTATAAAGTTAACAAAACAGGTAAAAATTCAAAACAACCGATTTACAGGTCACAATTTATCCCGGCTTCTTGATAGAGACAAATTGTGAAACGTAACTCTCAGTATCTAATACGAAATTTACAGAAGATTGATGCGACAAATACTGTAACTTCGATTGTATTTACTGGTAGGTGATGTCTGCGAGCTTAATATTTACTTTGACTGTTAAGGAAATATGTAAACCCTTTCAAAATGTGCCAGTGTCACAATTAAAGAATTACTACCTTAAGAGACGTTATAACAAAATTATTTGTCTTTCAGAAATCGTTCAACTTACCATTGTGAAATGCGCTGCAAAAATACTACCACCGCGAAGAGAACAACAGAAGAAATATGTGCGATCCACCATAGTCGTCTCAAACTACTGATTCGTATTTCAAGCAAATATGTTTCTTATATGATTCAAATATTTATTTTGAAACTTCGCAATAGAAATCTCTATCAAAATATTTATTCCAGATCTTCATTCTCCCTAACCATTCGTTGATTTCATTTCACTTCAGCGAAAGCAAGTTTCTTAAACCTGAGATTGCGCAGTTGTGGACTTCCAGAATGTAATAACCGGTACGTTTTGCTTGTGTGTGTGCGTATATGTGTCTGTCTGTGTGTGTGCGTATATGTATATGTATTTGCCCGTAGTTTGGGTAAGATAACTTATGAACGCATGTACATACGTACCGTCATGAAATTTCATGTGTGGATACATTATGTAAAAAAATCTGATGTGGGCAACACATGACTTTCCTTATATAATGTAATGAATTTACCACTTTTACAGTAAAATAAATAGGTTTTTCTTATAGTAGATACTAATATTCTTTCCAAGATATTGAATTTTCGACAATTAGTCGTCATTTCATTGATTTAGCGTCATTTTTATCCATTTGGCGAGATTTTCGTTAATTTGGCAACATTTCAAAAAGTCGCCAAGTTGGCGACATTCCGCCAAATTCGTCGCCAAAATCTCGCCAAGTATAATGGACAAAGAAATAAGTTATTCTTACAGCAGATAAATGAATATTGGCGTTCAAATACAAAAGTATTACAAACAGTATCTTTTTTCATGAATGGAACGAGCTAGATCCACGAGAATGATGTCATCCAATTTATTGCATGGTATTACTGAAAAGTGAACATGTCTCTCAAGAAGAAATATTTTTTTTTTATTTTATATGACTTTCTGATAATTTTTTTGAAAAATGTGCAATATCTCGAGAATGGTTCATGTTAGCGTTCTAAAACTATGTCAATCGTTTTCTATTGAAAAATTACATAAGAAATGTCTATTTGCGTAACTTTATTAGTGTTTTTGATTTTTTGACTATTTTTTCAAAATTTCATTCGAAAATTTAGGGGTGTTCTTAACATTCGATTGCGTATAAAAACAATAGGCTTCCAGTGTTTATGGATTGTGATTTTTGTACCAAATTTGGTTCGAATCGGTCCATTCGTTCGTCAGTTATCGTCTCCACAGACTCACTGACACACACACACACACATACTTTCACACACACACACACACACACACATACACACACACAGACATCACTTCAAAAATGTTTGATTCGTGATCAGGGATGCTTGAAACGTGCTCTCCCGTCGAAAACTCGATTTCGAATTTTCGACCCCGTCACAATACTTTCCTTATACATTATGTATATAAGGAAAGTAATAATTGACGGAGTTAGTGCTTGTTTCGTATAAATTTCATGATTAAAACACAAAATATTAGAAATTTCAAATTTTGTAGCATTATTTATTTTGGTAAGAAATGTCGTGATTGTTTGAACTATGCAGGAATGTCCCGAGGGACCCATGGACTGCTTGGGGCATCATGTTTGAAGATAGCCTCAAAATTGGAAAGGATATTTTTTTTATCCTAAGCCTTTCTTAACTTTTTTTTAGCTAATTATTTCAAAGTAGCATCTTACCACTAATTAGCCCCTCCTACGCTTTCTTTTATTATTTTGTGTTATTCTGAAATTTACCTTCAGTCATTCAGATTTCAGTAGTTGCAATCTGAATAGGGTTTGAAGCAAATCCCTTCTTGTATACGAAGTATGGAATATTTACGGCGTAAACAAGTTACAAAAATTCGAAAGAGGTCGATTTTTCATTTTTACCCCTTGAACAAAATAAATAATAAAACGAATATAATCGCGGTTCGGATTATCGAATCGTTACTGTTTTCAAAAAATTGAGATTAAAAATAGGAATTCGAGGAATTATGATTAATAGAATCGGGAGAATTTTTGTCATCGCTCTTGGGTGGGATCTCTCCAAAAAGCTCACTTAGGGTCTCAAACTTCGAGTCGCCACTGGAACTATACTACTGGTAATTGGTAAAGACATCAAATGTTAGTAAATGCATTTATCATGTTGTATTATCAAACAAGAGGTATGCGGTACGCTGTTGTTCTAATGACTTTTGTTGCATTTTGGCGTCACTGTGTACAAAAATTGTAGTTTTAAATTCGTAGTTTCGACATAGCGCATTACCGTCAAAGTCACTATTGAATATCTCATATCAAGATATATTAATATGTTTCATTTGTTGCGAATCGGCAAAAGAAAGAAAAATAAGGAATTGGGAAAAGTATGTTTTAAGACCTCATGAACAAAATTCAAATACTTTCCGAAAAATGTTTGTGTTGTGTGCGTATATGTATGTATGCGCATATGTACGTGTGTGTATATGTATATGCGTTTCAGTGTTTATCTGCGTGTGTGTGTTTATATATGTACTTGTGTGTGTGCGTATATGAATATGTATTTGTCTTCAAAATTTGGGTAAGATAACTTATGAACGCGTGTATATATCGCCATGAAATTTCATGTGTGGATACATTATGTAAAATAACTGAAGGAAATCTCCTAAAAAAATTTTATAGTTAAAAGTCAGTACTGGTTTTTTATTACACTGAAAAGATCAGTATTCGTGGTATACTATGCCTTCCTGCATTTTTTAAAAGTATAAATATTGTAAAACCAAAATAACTTCTTTAAATCCAAGCAACATACAACACAAAAATAATAGTGTTTGCGTTGTATGTTGCTTTTAACGATGTACATTGCTGTATTGTGTTAGAACGGAGAGTTTCACTTTAAATTGTTTGGAGTTGGGACATCTCTAAATATGAATAAACAATAAGTACTGTAAAAACTTACTGTACAAATAATACTTAACTGTACAAATAATAGTAACTATTATTTGTACAGTATTCATTGTTAATTCATGTTTAGATTAATAAACAATGAATACTGTACGGGAGTAATCGTGAATTATAGCAGTAAAATATTTATGCCACCATGTCTCGCATATTCTATTTGCAAAATCATTTCCTTTCAACATTACATTATTAAAGGACGCATTCTTCAACACCTGAAGTGCCGGATATTTCTTGCTCAGTTCTGGTTAACATCACCTCAATGGTTAACATCAAGGGCTCTATAAATTTACTGAGTTATCAACTATATCTCGTTAACAATATTGTTAACAAAATGTTTTCTATCGATATCATTTTTTATTTAAAAAAATCTGATGTGGGCAGTACATGACTTTCCTTATATAATGTAATGAATGTACTCCTTTTATAGTAAAAAAATAATTTATAAGATCCACGGTACTGTGTTTTTATCGTTGAATTGCACATTTGGCAATTTTCCGAATGGCAACATGTAAAACAATTTCAAAGTACCCAATAAACTTGTATTTAGCGCAACTCTAAATAAGCAATTATCAATATTGATAGCATCCTCAATAAGCGATATAGTCCATATATTAAAATATTTTAATAATTCATCCGTTAGGCTTCATTTTCAATAATTTAGCGTCATTTTTTGCAATTTTAACGATATTTCCGTCAAACTGGGACGAAATATCGCCTAATTGGAGATATTTTGCTAGATTATTCGCCAAGTTCGCCAAAATGCATCACCAAGTGTTGCAAACAAACGAAGAGAAGAGCATTTCTTATATACTAGAAAGTATGCCCATCATATGTCGGAAATCAGAATTTGAAAAACATTACTTCCCATTTGACGTAATTTTTATCAAATTGTCGGCATTTTTGTCCCTTTGACAACATTTAAAATTGTCGCCAAGTTGGCGACGTCCCACTAAATTTCTCGTCAATATTACGGACGGGCGGCGAAATACTCTTATGTCCTTTCCAAGATATTAAACTTTCATCAATTTGCCGTCATTTCATTGATTTAGCGTGGGTTTCATAAATTTGACAAATTTCTATCAACTGGAAGATATTTTCGTCAATTTGGCAACTTTTAAAAAGTCAGCAAGTTAGAGATATTCCGACAAATTCGTCACCAAAATTTTGCCAAACGTTACGAACGGAAAAATAGGTTATTCTTATAGTAGATACTTATATGCTTTCCAAGATACTGAATTTTCGACAATTAGTCGTCATTTTCATTGATTTAGCGTCAATTTTATCAATTTGGCGACATTTTCGTTAATTTGACAACACTTAAAAAGTCAGTAAGTTGGCGACATTTCACCAAATTCTCACCTAACGTTAATGGACGGAGAAATAAGTTATTCTTATAGCAGATAAATGACTATTAATGTTCAAATACGAAAGTATTACCCAAAGTATGATTTCTCATGAATGGAACGAGCTAGATCCACGAGAATGTCACCAAATTTATCGCATGATGTTACATATGAAAAGTAAACATATTTTACAATAATTAATAATTTGTTTTAATTTATGTGATCTTTTGATATATTTATTTGAAAAATGCGAAATATCTCGAGAACAGTTCATGCTAGAATTCTAAAGTTTGTGTCAATCGTTCTTTAAAGAAAAATTACAGAAGAAATGTCTATTTGCATAATTTTACTAAAGGTTTTGATTTTTTGATGATTTTTCAAAATTTCACTCGAAAATTTACGGGGTTCTGAACATTCGATTGCATTTAAAAACAATAGGCTTCCAATATTCACGGATTGTAATTTCTGTACCAAATTTCATTCGAATCGCTCCATTCGTTCGTGAGATATCGTTTCCACAGACACACACACGCACACAGAGAGAGAAAGAGAGAGAGACATTACCTCAACAATGTTCGATTCGTGATCAGGGATGCTTGAAAAGTGCTCTCCCGTCAAACACTTGAGTTCGAATTTTTGACTCTGTCACAATACTTTGCTTATACATTATACTACGTATGTGTAGTTTCATGTTAGTAATGTTGTTGTTGAGACCCAGACCGTCCGACCTACCAGAAAGGTGTAAGGTAACTGTATGGACGGCCGGGAAGTGCCACCCAATTTAGACCGGAACCCAGTGGGGGAGGCATCCACAGGGACCGTACCCTCCTTCCCCTACCACCAACCTCTCGGAAGGACTTACGGACCCACATGTTTAACGTGATCGTACTCCGCATGAACACGGCGGCATTTGTGGTAGCGTGCAAATCTAGCGCGCAAACCACGGGGATACCGTACCCGAGATGGCCAACAGCACGCGGTGTTCCGAGGTGGTCACCCACCAAGTACTAACCGCGCCCGATGCTGCTTGACTTCGGTGATCTAACGAGAACCGGTGTTTTCAGCACGGTACGGCCGTTGGCCCCATGTTAGTAATGTGTAGTTTTATGAGCAAAAAAAATCCGATGTGAGCAGAACATGACTTTCCCTGGAGACTCAAATTCACTTTCTCTTTATTTCTTTAATAATTCATTAAATTGAGTTTAATTGCACAAAATAACACTGAATTAATTTGATTCAATTTTTGTTTTTATTTGGTAATTAGATATTTTTTCAAAGACGGCGTAACAAAAATTCAAAAATCTCAAATATCTCGAGAACGGTTAGTCCTAGAGTAATGGTGTTGGTCTTATTCTTTTCCTTGTCAAAAATTACATATAGAACATGCATTTAATTGATACATTTGAGCACATGTAGTCTTTTATTTTAGATATTAGCAATTTTTGCGGGACATTTCGCAAAAAAGGCGAGTTCTGTTTTTACGAATCGTACCAAAAACTAATCAGCACCAGGGTCACATCCAAGTGACTTACCTACCAAATTTTATGAAATTCGGTCCATTAGTTTTTGAGTTAGAATGGATACATACGTTGCACAGACACACAGACAGACAGACAGGCACACAGACAGACACACACACAGACGTTACGCTAAAAATATTTTTTTCGTATTCTAGAGATCTCGAAACGTGTAGATCCGTCGAAAACTCGAGTTGCGATTTTCGACATGATTCCAATACTTTCCCTATACATTACCATGTACTGCAGGGAAAGTAAAAATCTGATGTGGGCAGCACATGACTTTCCCTGCAGACTTAAATTCATATTTTCTTTATTTCTTTAACAATTCATTAGATTGAGTTTAATTACACCAAATAACACTAAATTTGCATTTTTAATTCAACTTTTATTTTTATTTGGTAATTGGACAATTTTCCGATAGCGGCGTAACAAAAATGCAAGAAATCTCAAATATCTTGAGAAAGGTTAGTCCTAAAGTAAAATGGAGTATGTTATGTTCTTTTCCGCGTCAAAAATTTCGTATAAAACAAGAATTTAATTGATGCATTTCAGCATACGTAGTATTTTTTTTTTTTTTTAATAGATTTTGGCGATTTTTTGCGGGCCATTTCGTAAAAAAGGGCAGATTGTTATTTTCCGAATCGTACCAAAATTTAATCAGCACCAGAGTGTCCCACAAGTAACTTATCTACCAAATATTGTGAAATTTGGTTAATTAGTAGTTTAGCTAGGGGGATACATGAAATTTTTGCGGGCCATTTCGTAAAAAAAGGCCGGTTCTTCTTTTCCGAATCGTACTAAATTCTAATCAGCACCAGAGTATCTAACAAGTAACTTATCAACCAAATTTTGTGAAATTTGGTCAATTAGTATTTTAGCTAGAGCGGATAAATGAAATTTTTACGGGCCATTTCGCAAAAAAAGGCGGGTTCTGTTTTTACGAATCGTACCAAAAACTAATCAGCACCAGGGACACATTCAAGTGACTTACCTACCAAATTTTATGAAATTCGGTCCGTTAGGTTTTGAGTTAAAGTGGATACATTCATTGCACAAACATACACACAGACGTCACGCTAAAAATAGTTTTTTCGTATTCTAGAGGTCTCGAACGTGTAGATCCGTCGAAAAGTCGAGTTGCGATTTTTGACATGATTCCAATACTTTCCCTATACATTACCATGTGTTGCAGGGAAAGGAAAAATCTAATGTGGGGAGTACATGACTTTCCCCGTAGACTTATATTCACGTTCTCTTTATTTTAATTACATTTAATTCAATTTTCGTTCTCATTTGATAACTGGACTTATTTTCAAAGGTGGCGTAGAGAAATACGAAAAAACTAAAATATCTCGAGAACGGCTAGTCCTAATGTAATGGGGTTGGTCTTATTCTTTTCTTCGTTAAAAATTACGTATTAAACAAGCATTTCATGGATATATTTGAGCATACGTAGTTTTTTATTTTAGATTTTGGCGATTTTTGCAGGCCATTTTGCAAAAAAAGGCAGATTATTTTTTTCCGAATCATACCAAAATATAATCAGCACCAGGGTGTCCCACAAGTGATTTACTTACCAAATTTTGTGGAATTCGGTCCATTAATTTTTCAGCTAGAGTGGATACAAGCTTTTGGGAGCCATTTCGCAAAAAGAAAGCTGGTTCTTTTATCCCGAATCATACCGAAAACTAATCAGCACAAGATTCGCCCACAAGTGACTTACCTACAAAATTTTATGAAATTCGGTCAATTACTTTTTTAGTTAGAGTGGATACAAAATCTGCACAGACAGACACACAGACACCACGCTAAAAATAGTTTTTTCGTATTCTAGAGATCTCGAAACATGTAGATCCGTCGAAAACTCGAGTTGAGATTTTCGGCATGATTCCAATATTTTCCCTATACATTACAATGTATTGCAGGGAAAGTAAAAATTAAAGCACGTTTCAATCTTTTTGGGACACCCTGTATACTGTTTAGATCTATTTGTACCAGTAAGATAAATAAGTTTTTCTTCATAAACTTTTCCCCAGAAGTACTCTTCTAACATTTTTTTAAAACATTTATATTATTTTTTCTAAGTTTGTAATAATATTATGTTGGTTTGCAAAATTGAGACACACAGTAAGTTTTGCTATTGCCAGCACTGATGTGCTCAAACAAAATTAGAACCGATGCTGGTTACGGCACTGGTAGCATCAGTAAATTGCTTTTTAAAAAATTTTAACTTTTTTAAATTGGAATAAGTTTAGCAACACCAATGAATTAAATAGGACAGATTTGAATTAATATATACTATTGTATTAACATACCATAGTTAGTTTAAACTTGAAGCTATCATTTTTCGCAGACTTTACAACAATTAATTAAGAGTGGCTTTTAATCGTTCGACTTGTAAAATGTTATACTACCTAATTTAACTCCTATATCTACACATAAAATTCTATAGCAGTATGTGCATCTGTTCTTTTATCGTGTTCTCGCATCAGTCACACACAGAGATGGACATCTGTTTCCATGTTTAAAAAGATAATTATAATATTGAAATCGAATACTTCCTTTATGCAATAGAAAAACAAAATTAAAACATATTTCAATTGCTCAATTTTTAAATAAAATTTCAAATATTTAAAAAAAACTGATGTTTGCAACACATGACTTTCCTTATATAATGCACTGAATTTACTACTTTTACAGTAAAAAAATAAGTTTTTCTTATAGTAGATATTATAAGAAAAACCTCATAAAAATTCATATTCTTTATAAGATATTGAATTTTCGTCAATTAGTCGTCATTTTCATTGACTTAGCGTCATTTCTATCCATTTGGCGAAATTTTTGTTAATTTGGCAACATTTAAAAAAGTCGCCAAGTTGGCGACATTCCGCCAAATTCTCGCCAATCGTTATGGACGGAGAAATAAGTTATTCTTATAGCAGATAAATGACTATTGGCGTTCAAATACAAAAGTATTACTCAAAGTATCTTTTCTCATGAATGGAACGAGCTAGATCCACGAGAATGATGCCACGAAATTTATCGCATATTCCATATGAAAAGTGAACATGTTCCTCAACAGTTAATATAATTTTAATTTATGGGATTTTTTGATAAATTTATCTAAAAAATGTGCAATATCTTGAGATAGGTTCATGCTAGCATTCTAAAGTTTGTCAATTGTTTTGTAAGGAAAAATTACATAAGAAATGTCTATTTGCGTAACTTTATTAAAGGTTTTGATTCTTTGATGATTTTTTTCAAAATTTCACTCGAAAATTTAGGGAGGTTCTGTACATTCGATTACGTTTAAAAACAATAGGCTTCCAGAATTTACGGATTGTGATTTTTGTATCAAATTTCATTCGAATCGCTCCATTCGTTCGTGAGATATCGTCTCCACAGACATCACCTCAAAAATGTTTGATTCGTGATCAGGGATGCTCGAAACGTACTCACCCGTCGAAAACTCGAATTCGAGTTTTCAAACTCATCACAATACTTTCCTTTATGCATATAAGAAAAGTAATAATGTATATGATCCACAGTGCTGTGTTTTTATCGTTGAATTGTACATTGGGTGATTTTCAGGATGACAAGTAAAACTATTTCAAAAAAATTCTGATGTGGGCAACACATGGCTTTCCTTATATAATGCAATGAATTTACTACTTTAACAGTAAAAACAATAGGTTATTCTTATAGTAGATAATTATATTATTTCCAAGATATTGAATTTTCGTCAATGAGTCGTCATTTTCATTGATTTAGCTTAATTTTTATCCATTTGGCGAGTTTTTCGTTAATTTAGCAACATTTAAACAAGTCGCTTTGGCGACATTCCACCAAATTCGTCGCCAAAATCTTGTCAAGCGTTATGGACAAAGAAATAAGTTATTCTTCCAGCAGATAAATGACTATTGGCATTCAAATACAAATGTATTACATAAAGTATCTTTTTTCATGAATGGAACGAGCTAGATGCACGAGAATGATGTCATCCAATTTATCGCATATTACATATGAAAAGTGAACATGTTTCTCAATAGGTAGTACTTTTTTTATTTTACATGATTTTTTTATACTTTTCTTGAAAAGTGTGTAATATCTCGAGAACAGCTAATGCTAGCGTTCTAAAATTTATGTCAATCGTAATTTTTGTGACGGGGTCGAAAACTCGAATTCTCGACCCCGTCACAATACTTTCCTTATACATTATATGTATATAAGGAAAGTAATAAATATTAATTATTTATAAATATTTTAGAACTTTCCATTTAAAATCAAACAATTAAAGGAATATTATTTTGCTGGATGTAGCAATTTTAATACTTTTTGTTGCTTTTATAACTTTGTCTTCATTTTTAATTAAGTGGTAGAATTCTAATTGGATTAATAAAATAATCATGCTCCTAGTGCAGTAACTGAGCATCAATTGACCAATTACAAATGCTTGTTGCTGCATTAACACTCCTCAGTGAGTTTTATAACCATGATTTTTTTTTTCTTCCATTTGTTGAATCCAATAGTATATAAATTTAATACAGACTAGCATCATACCCGTTCTTCGTACGGAGTATATAATATAAAGAAACTTATAATTCGCAATCATGTGCAAATTCTGTTAATATTAAATTTATTGCTCCTAAAGAGAAGTTTAAGAATATCTGTTCTCGCTATGCAAAATTATCTTCATGGGCAGATCTGAAGAATAAAACATCCTGGCCCCTTTTGCAAGCAAATTTACAAAAAAAAAAAAAGGAATTGAATCAACATATGCAACCCCGTACTACTTATATTATTGCAGATTAGAAAATATGCCAGTGTGTTAGAAGATTACCCGTATTACAATATGAGTCTCAAAAATATTTGCCAAAATAAAGATGACGTAATAAATTGAAAATATCAATAATCCCCATACTCTTTATAACAGAAGGTCGTAATTGATTCCAATAAATGCCAATATATATCAAAACATATGCAATATACCTGTACTACTTATATTCTCGTAGATTAGAAGATATACCCATGTATTTGTAGAAGATTACTCATACAACGTACAATATGAGTTTAAACAATTTTTGTCGTAATAAAACAATTGCATAACTTGGAAATATCAATAATCCTCAACAATATCAATAATAATGTTTAAACCTGAAGACCATAATTAATATTATCCAGTCAAAAATGCTATAAGAAAAATCAAATCATTTTTTTCTAAAATATATTTTTATATCCATTTATTTATTATTCAAATCAAAAAAATAATAATTAAAATTAACAGACAGATTTAATTTAATTGAGCTTCTGAGCAACATGATATAAGATAGAATCTTCCTCATAAACTGCGAAATTAAATAACCATTTTGATTTCTTTATACTTTTCATTGTTCAGTAAAAGCTTGTGATATAAACCATGGAGATAGATTTCCTATTTAAATCATGTTTCAAACAATTCATGTTTTCAGAAAGTGACTAATTGGCGCAAAAAATCTCCCATCAAACTCAGAGATAAAGTTTTAATTCACTTTCAAACGATTTTCAAGCTTTTCGTTTGGATAAACCACAGAGTTAGAGAGCAGAACTCCTAGGAAAAAGTTTATTTTTTCATTAATATCTCGACAACCCCTGGTCTTGATACTCGAAAAGTGGGCTAAATTTATGGGGGACTATTTCCAGCCTACCCACAAAATTTCATCAAATTGGGTTCAGCCGTTCTCCCGTGATGACCCGGACAAACAGATTTTCAATTTTATTTATATAAATTGCATAGTAAGATTTAATACTTGTATAAAACTAAAATGCTGTAGCTCCTCCAAACTCACTGAAAGTGCACCCAGTTCATGAACAGGACTTTTAATTGATAGTTCAATGCATATTGAAGGGGGCTGTAGGTGTAGCCTTCAGCTATCATAAGGAGTCCCAATAAAAGTATGCCAAAAATAAATTTTCTTCTAGCTATTACTTGAAGGAATTTTTAAAAATTATTTGTTTCGTTAATGGAGACCCAATATTCACACAGAGTGAAACATTTTTATACATATTTGTTTCCATTAAAATAATTAACTTGATATATACTATATATATATAGCAATGTTCAAAATCATTTTGATATTGACAGCAATAGAAATCTTGTTAATTACAACACTGCATTTCTAATTTTGGCAGTTAGCTTCTATTTACTGTAAGATTTTCTAACATAATTTCAATATAGAAATTTTTTTATCAAAATATTCTAATAAAATCCAAAATTTAATAGCTATTACACCCTTTGAGAGAACCCCCACATATAAAATATTCAGTCTGGGGTAATTTTTCCCCTTTATTGGAATATTTCAGTCAGTTATAATGTTATACTGTACATTACATCATAATTTAAAGCCCCTCAAATGAGTCTTAAAAGTGGAGAGCTTTAATTTTTGCTTACATTGATATATTTTACTATGTTTAAATTTTTAAATGTAAAGCATTATTGATAGTTTAAGTTTGTTGATTATAAAGAACTTGATTTAAAAATAACTTGTTGAATAAGGAAGCAAAATATTTAACTTAAAATAAAGTTGCCAAAAGCTCCTATTTTTTTTTACTTTATCATTTACAAAACTAAACAATAGCATTAATATTTTTATAAATTGAACTAGAAAGTGTATTTGGCATTGCCGAGGAGTTAAGATGAGCAGTTGTGGTATAGCCATAGCTGTGTGTGCATCCAACCCATACTAGTTTTATTTTATTTTTGTTATAAGTGAGCATACTGTTAACCCATACTAGTTTTATTTTATTTTTGTTATAAGTGAGCATACTGTTAAAGCATTCGTTGGTTTATGTAAATTCGCTGAGAGTTCTGGTGTAGTTTTTATAAGAGATTTGGATTTTAAATCCTGGGTAACACCAGAACGTTTCAGAAAATATACCCTGCATTCCCTGGGATTTAAGATGCAAACCTCTCATTTAGAATCACATCGGAACTCGCAGCAAATTCTTGAAAACGAAGGAAGATGCTTTAACAATTCACATACTTATAACACAAAAAAACCTACCGCAATAATGGTGTTAAGAAGGAAACAAAATACTCTGGTTGAATCATATCTCTTCAAAACACGAAGCATATATATATATATATATATATATATATTTAAATTTGCTTGTTGATACCTAAAAAGCATCCAACACTGATGAATATAGCGAATTTTATGTGCATTATTTAAAGAATTCCAGGTTTCTTATGAAATTCCATGACTTTTTCGGGTTTCCAGGTTGAATGGCAACCCTGTCTTTTGATAACCAACTCAAACTAATATCTTTACACTCAGATTTCTGAAAATCATCTGGTCACATTAATTTTGGCATATAATGACCATAATTTTCATACAAGGTGGTATGCATAAAGAGCCCGGAAATAATGAGTACTTATTTACTTATATGCTCTGTTAATGAATTAAAAACAACCAAACTAGAACACCTAGTAAAAAGTATAGGATCTTTCTGATTACTAATATAATTAATATTTTAGTTCTTATAGGAAACAGGTTAACAAAATCTCATCTCTTCTTTACCTGTGACTATTATTTTGTCATACTAGGTACTCATATGACTCAATAGGAAGTGGAGATTTTAATTTTATAAAATAAGAGTTTTTTATGAAATTAAAAATAATCTCCAATTCTAAATTTTCTTACATATGTTGGAATTTGTATAATTATTGTAGAAATAGTGCAATAGTTAATGGCTTGCTTTTTGCAATTTCTGTAAAATGTATCAATAGTGTATGTTTGCTTTACACCAAATGCGAAAATTTCAGAAAAATTATTTATGTTTCATAGCAAGAAAGCAAAACCACCAATCAGTATTGAGGAAATCAGAAACCAAAGTGCAGTAGATGAGCATCATAGCATTGAACTACAGGAGCTTAAAGCATTTCATACTATCGTATGAGCATTAGCAACAGTGCTTCCCCTCCCAGTGAGTTTTGCTGATACTGAACATAACTACTGTTGGGTTTCAGGTAAGGTGTGCAAGCTATAAGTTGAAGGGAAGTAGTTGTCATCCATGGATCCATGCTGAGAAGTGCTTATGGAAACTGTTGCTAATCATATATCCAAAGAGAAGTTATTGATATACAATGTAATGTGCATGGGATATACAATAAAAGGGGATGGGAAATAGCTCTAAATTTCTAAATTGACCAATTTATTCATTATCTTTTACCAGCACCTGATCTATTTTCAAAGAATTTTGTGTAATCAATCAATGAAATGCAAAACTCAAAAAATGAAAACGAAAAATTTTAATTCACTTTTTATTAAAAGATTTCCACAACTTTAGTAGTTTCTGAAAAAGAAAAGTGGACAATTAGAATTATCATTAAAAGCAAAATACAGTAGTTTAGGGGGAAAAAATTATTTTTACTTACTTTGCTATAACTCCATCCTTTTTTGCTAGCCTTGTAATGCAGTCATCACTTTCACCCTAAAAAAAAATAATAATAATAAAAATAAATGAAGCTTTAAACATAAACTTGTTAATTAATTGCAAGTTTCTTGAAAATAGTATATTACAGATATATCAACTTTTAAAATCTAAAAACCAGGAACCTCTTTTTCAGCTAATAAAAAGCAATGCATTATCAAACATAGACATTTTACATAATAAAGTGCGGTGGTTATTTATGCATAGCAGTTTTATTAGTAAAATTAAATAATTTTTATATGCTTACCTATAGATAACATATTAATATTAAAATTGAGAGCAAGCCACTAAAAATTATGTAATATTTGCCTTACTGAATAGATAAATTATGTATGGTATTTAGAAAATAGAAAGTATAAGTTTTGACTACTGGTCATCACTTTTATCAGCATGAAAAATTGAAAGCCATGATAAACAGTACAAAAACCTTAAGTGATGCATTTCTGTGCTTTTGAAATTTGTTTCACATAATATTAGCATTTCAATACAAAAATAAACACAAGCACACTAAACACAGAAACATATAATTTAAGGACAAATAAATAAAATTGCTACAAGAACATTTAAAAAATACAAAAATGATTATGATAATAATCAGGAGAGCAGGAATATGGGTAGAAAATCGGGAGTTGGCAGACCTGTGTAAAATATACTTTATCTGGGCCTTATGGTTTTAAGATCCATTAAATCAAAAGCAGTGCTAAAATTAAAAAAAGTCCTATGTGTCCCACACATAAATTTTCATACTGATTAAAGAATTTTCAATTTTGTAAAGATACAATAAAGCAAATAAGAACTTTCTTATTATTAGATCTCACTGTGAATCAATAAGTTTATTGCTGTTACAGATTAAAATAAACATACCAAATACCATGTAATTTGCTTAATTATTTCATGGTATATTACACTCTGTGGAAAAAGAAAGTTTCTAATATCTTGAGAATGGCCCTACTAAATAATGTCCATTTACTTTAAATTAAAAGTACTTCATTTTAAATCAAAACATTCAATATCTGAAGACTGGCATTCTGCAATTTATGTCATTAGCTTTTAAATCTAAAATTATATATAAAATTACAATTTTAAACAAATTGCAACATAATTATGTTTAAAAAAAATTCCAAGCCCAATGATGCCAATGCGCAATGTAGGATTGAGACATTTCAGTAATATTCTTAGTAGCACCAGATGGGGATAGAATCCTATCATTTTTGCAAAGCTAGTTACTTGAATCATTGACCTTCACATTTTAGCTTCGGTTTTTGTTTTTCATGAGAATGCTGACTATGTCGATTGTATAAACAAACACACATGCAAGCTGTTGTGGTAGTTCTGATTCAAAAGGCATGTGGCTGAGAGCATGACTTTCCAAACATAATGCAATGAATTTACTTCTTTCACAGCAAGAAAATATGTACAAGATTCATGGCCCAATGTTTTTAACATTAAATTGAACATTTAGCTTCTTTCTGGATGACAACATGTTAAACTGTTTCGAAATACCCTATAAACTTATATTTCGATCAAATCTAACTTGACAATTATCAATATTGATAGCATTCACTAAGCAACGTAGTCTATATATTGAAAGACTTGAATATATAAATTGAAAGAAAATGCCACAGTCATGAATTTGGCATCATTTTCTTTAATTTAGCATTATTTAATGATGTAAACAAATATATCGCATAATATTGTATATGAAATGTAAACATATTTCATGACAGTTAAATTAACTTTATAATTAAATGTCATTGTTTTATATATTTATTTGAAAAACGTTCAATAACTCAAGAACAGTTTATGCTAGTGTTCTAAAGTTTGTGTCATTCGTTTTCTAATAAAAAATTACATTAGAAACGGATTTTATGTAACATTATTGGAATGGGAGTTTAACATTTTAATGATTTTTTCAACATTTCATTAAAAAATTTCGAGATCTTCTGAACAATTATGTTTAAAATCAGTAGAGTTCTAATATTTGCCAATTCTAATAGGTGTACAAAATTTTATTCATACACTTATTTGAATTGGCTCCATTCATTCATGAGATATCACATCCACAGACATACATACACACAGAGAGACATCAGCTGAAAAAAGTTTGCTTAAAATGTGCTTTTTTACTGGAAATTTCATTTGAATTTTCAAGTTTTTCACAATACTTTCCCTAACATTATACTATGTAGAGAAAATTAAAACAATGCCAAGGCTATACATACTAAATATGTATATTATTAAATGTTAGAAGTCTACTGATTAATATCCATTTGTGTTTTTTGTCGCTCACTACAATTAGAAATCACAAAAGACAAAATTTACATTCTTGAAAGAAATGGGTTTTATTGTTATTTTTTTAAACTGCAACTTCGATTGATACATACATATTTTGATTATTAAAATGATCTACATTCATGCATGAAAGAAACTTAATGTTTGTTTTCGCAAAAAGCTCATGCAATGATTGGAAATTTTCTGAATAATTAATTAAAGGATTGTGTAGTCAGTGATCACTATTAGTCCTAAATTAGGTTTTAGAGTAGGGAGCAAATTCTGCAAAAAAAAACTGTTTTGGAGCAGGCATAGTGATTTGGAGTAATTCAGAGCAATAAAAGAAGAATTATAACAGCAAGTCTAGAGTAGTTAATAAAAATATGGAATCTACTAGCCAGCGGCTAATAAACTTCAGAATCAAATTTAAGCTATATATTGAGATAACTCTAAAGAAGAAATTGTCCATTTCACTTGGCTACCTATTCTAGAGATAAGGTAAAAAGATACTGTATGTGACTCAATTGCATGGTTGCCTCCCTCCCCTGAACAACTTCCTTTCCTAGAATTTGTTTATCATGTAGTACAATCTGTTATTGGAGTCATTTTTGTCCTCAAATTTTGCTATTAACTTTGCTTAAGATAGAAGAATGTCTTTAAACTACATTCAGTCAATCAGAATTTGCTCATTTATGACCTGGCAGATTTCACTCTCATAAATGTCAATGTTGATGGTAAGGTGGAAACAATGGACAAGTTCATTCAAAAGAATTTAAAAACCCTTGGGCATACCCTTGGGGTTTGGGTTGCATAAAATCGCTATCTTCGGCATAATAGATTTAAAGGAGGGGGGAATAAAACTCATTGCTAAAACTATAACAAAATTGTATTAAAAATTATTATCAGTACTTCAGTAAGAATAAAATTCAAGTATACTTTAGTTGTCCTACATGTTTGCTCAGTCGAAGTACAAAATGGTGCCCTCTCAAAAGCAAAAAACTTTTACTGTTTAAAAAATAAAACAGATTTCCAAAGAAGTCAACAATAATTGTCATCTAACCAAAATTCAGCTTGCAAAAAATTTGAATTTTATCTATATCCACTCAACTCTATAGTTTATAACCGAGCATCCATGTAATGAAATGCAAATGCTAGTGATTCATTTGCTTCTAAGAAAATGCATGTTCAAGAGGAAAGAATTCAATAAAGTATTTTATAAGGATATATTTGCTACTACAATACTTCTGATGTGCAGTTAAACCATAAGTACTATTTTATTAAGATTGATTTTTTACATATATTTTATTTATGCATTTATATCAATTTTGCTTTCTTTCATTTAGTTCCTTTAAAAACTTAAATGGCATTCAACTGTATATACAAAGAATTTACTCATTCAATTAGTGGTTTTATTTTATTATGAATTTTCCATTTGAAATCCAAAAATATAAAATATCTTTAGAACAGCACATGCTATGAAAAGCATTTGCTTTTCAATAAAAAATCATATTAAATATCTATTTTCATAATTTTTTATACATATATTCTATAATGGTTTTTTTTTTTCATTTTCAAAATAAAAATTTGAAAAATTAAGGGCATTTTATTAGTTAAATTCATTTCAAAAATTAAGATGCCTCTGATGAACTATTCAAATAATCACACAATGTATAATTTGATTTTATAAATTTCTTCCAAGAAATATTGTACCTACAGATATCCTTGAAATAATGGTTAATTTATATTTAGCTATGCTGAATATGTATATATCCATCAAAAGTTGAGGATCAGAATTTTGACCACATCACAAAACTTTCCCTATACTATGTAATGTGGGGAAAGTAAAAACGGTCAAAATTTTAACATATTCAATTAGTTTAAAATATTGTACATATGAAATTAAGAAAAGTCCAAGAATAGCATATTAAAAACAAGATGAATTTCATACTCCTGTGTTCATGACATCACAATTAGGGTGGTGGCTCTTTGTTGCTATGATAGCAATAATGTGTTTATATTTAAATTGTGTTGTACAATTGAAATGGTTGATAGCAGAAACAGACTTAAAATAATTTTTGTTCAAACCAGGCATTTTAGAAGAAAGTGTGATGTTATCTGTATTATTTATATAGCGAGCACTACTTGTTTAGCACCGAGCAATGCTAGGTAATAATTCTCTTACAATAAAAGAAACTGCCTGTTTGTCATGTAGCAAAATATCTAAGTGACCCACAGCTATAAAATATGGTTGATATTTCTGGTCAGACCTGACAACACCTCGATAATCTGTACTTTGTGATAATTTTTTCGATTACTTTTGAAAAAATTGAATGAATTAAATTAATCCCTGCTTTAAATTCTGAGCAACATGGGTACATTTTCTAGTCCCCATATAAAACCCTCTAACTGGTAAGGTAAGCTGCTGAAACAAAAAGCATAATGAATACCAGTGGTCTGATATTATCTTAGCCACATGGTGTCTCAAGAACACATTTCCTTTTAAATCAACTTGTTAATAGAAACTTAAATTCTAAGGTAGCTCAGATAAACTTAATCAACATTGTTGTTCTGCGAGGGCAAGTTAATCATCACAGCCAAACCCATATTCATGCTCAATTTAAGTTGTTAAAACTAAGAAGCATTAATTACCAAAATAAGAATAAAATGTTTCTTAAGACAGTAAATATAAAAGAACAATGCCACAATCAAACCCTAAGCAATGATCTAACTGCAGTTATGAACACTTATTCTTTCAACAGCTGATTGGACTTTCAATTTGTTGTAACGAAAGAAAAACCCAGAGCAAATTAACTATATTTTGAATAACTGAATGCATTACATTAGTATAATAGCTTAAATTATGATCCTGGAATTTAAAAGCCACTAGGTAGTAGACTCCATACTTTTGCTTACTATACAATCTTGACTCATTACTAGTCACTGACATAAGCACTAGTTAAATGATATTGAGAAAAAAATATATTGATAAGCCAAGATTTTTTTAGGGGGGGGGGATAAAAACTGATTTTGTTTTCCCGCTATGGAGCACTAATGCTCAGCCAATAGGAGAGTTTGGATGTTGAAAAATTCTCACCATCCAACAAAGAATATAAATCTGCTGATGATTTTCCAAATATGATTGTATAGATAAAAATTATATAGACAAAAATATCAATTGTGAAAGATATGCAGGAAATTTAAGCATATGCAGGAAATTTAGGAAGGGCCAGAACATTTGAATAAAATTGTAGATCCATGAAATAAAAATGCAGATTTATAACATTTTCTATAAACAAATGAGAAATTAAATCAAATTCACAAAATTTTTTCAGACTGACAAAACTAGAAAATAAAGCTAAAAAAATTTAATTGTGCAATCACACATTTTCAGGATGTTTAAAAAAGTCTAAGTCAAATTGTAAAAATATGATCGTTCTGTCTGTCAAATTTGGGATACTTTATTGATTAAAAGTGATTGAAAAAGAATGTTTCACACTAAAAGAAATTTGTATTTTGTAAAAAATATTTTCTAATAATAAAACATACAACATACTACAAAGAATGCTGTACATCTTTCAATTAAAAACTAAATATAACTGGAAATTAATACTTTTGGGATAAATTGAAAACATAGTGTTCTCGCTTCACTGAATAGCTTAGTAATGTTATGAAACAATAAAGTTCATTTTTGTAAGAATTAGACAGAAAATCTTACCAAACACATTGATATATAACAATGTATTTAAAACCAGGTGATTAGAAAATTTTGCTGAGTGGGGCAAAATTTGGCACACACTCGAGCACACACACACACACACAAAATAAAAAGATACCAAGGTGGGAGGTGAGATAACATCTGCATTTATTAAAATTCAATTAAAGTAAAATTAACATTTTATATGTTAATTCTTCTCTTCTTTAATGTGAGTTATCTGCAGCTTTTTTATATAATCAAAAGTTTGTTGGATCTGGTCCAGGGAAAATCAGCATTAGATTATTTAGTGTGTTCCGCTTCACATGATTCCTTATCCAGGCTTTAATTTGCTTCACAACACATCTTTTGTACATAGCAGTGCTTACAGGAAAAGTTAATCATATCATTAAGATGAAAACTGTAGTTGGCAGCCTGTAAAAATTAGCTGGGTGGCGCACCCATAATAAAAGGCCTGTTGCAGAACACTGATATAAGATACCATTTTGTGATATATATGATAAACAAGTGTTTAAAATTGTAGTCTAAATAGTTGCAAAAATATTGCAGATTTATTTCAACATAGTATTGGCATATGAAATATTTATCAACCAGTCATGATAGCTATGTAAAATATCATGCCAAAAAAGATATATATGTATATTAAAATTTAGAATTTTTGTTGCAGGAATTTACTGTAAGTTTGACTGTACTAAATTTATTGTAACTTTGCAAGATTATATACAGAAAATAATTCATATGAAAAATAATTATTCACAACTATTTTAAGCACATTAAGTAAATAAGGAGTGTATAGTCGAACAGGTAAAAAACATTATATATGTAGAAAAAAATGCATTACCTGACCACAAGTGATTGTCTTGTACTTACTTGTGATGAGGAAATGCAGGAGTGCAAGACATTTCCAGATATATTAGTAAATGTGCAAGCCTCCTGTAGCACTACTTACTACATATATAATTTTAGGTGGGCATTTAATGTTTTTAAACATTTGATGTTTCTTCTGCTTTGCTGAAAGCAGTGGAATACTGACAATGGATTTTTCACTTCAAAATTCTAAATGATTCTTCAACAGTTCCAAAAATGTAAAAGTTAAATAATTGCAACTACCAAAAAAACAAAGATGCATTCATTAAAACTTCATATTTTGTTAGAGTATATACACATATTAAAGATGCTGACCACTTTTTACTAACATAAATGAAACTGAAAATGAAGGATTTGCAGTCGGACTTAGCAGCTAAGTGAAAATGACAACTTTATGCCGGTAAAAGGTCCCAAAATGGTGGTGGTAAATTAGTTGAGGTTCTTGATATAGAATTTTTTTTATTTAAAGAATCCCAAACTTTATGACGTTTTTTAAAAACTTGGCAAGAGCAAGATTTTCATTAAAAATCAGGAGTTTCAGTAGTTGGCGACTACATAATAAATAGTATATTTTCATAAACAAAATATATTTTTCTACTTTGCGAGAGATCAAACATTATTAGAAATTTTGTACAAGAAGTTCCAAAAAGTATTCAAATTTATTCCTGAACAGAACCTTAATAAATCATTTAATTTTTCTCATAAACTATAATTATAAATTTAGCATTCTATATTCTTTTTATATAAAGTTTTTCAATACAATTGAGTATAGAGGAGAATTTGTATTTAAAAAATGTATTAATTTGCAGTTTTAATGACATATATAATTTTAATAATCAACTAAGATAAAATTTATTACCATTCTTCTGATATCACCACAAATGGCATAAGCTATTGAACTTCCTGTAAATCTGCCCGTTGTTTCATCAACCTGAAAATATGATACAATAGCTGTTAATAATTGCAGACCATTATTCAATTTTCACAAACATATATTTTGTAAGATGGGTCATTCCATGTGAAATCAAAAAAAAAAAAAATATTTGGTTGCATGACCATTTTTAAAATTTTTTATATTTTGCACATATGTTCCTACATATTCCAATAGATAAAAAAAAAATTTTTAATTTTTTTCTTATTGTTTGTTTTTTAGGTACAGCCATTTTTCCAACATAGCAGACTATAAATTTGGCCAATTTTGATACTCGCGTAAACTTATATATATATTGGAATTCAAAAGAGATAGACTGATAAATACTATTTTACTGGTCTTAAAGTGGACTACATTTCAAGTCAAATGTTTGGCTAACTGCTGAGGAGTTGAAATTCAGCATTGAAATTTAGCATCAATTTTACTAAAAATGCAGTTTTCAGGCCTCTTAAAATAAATAACAGAAATTAATCTGAATCTTCAAATTTTCACCACATCTTACCATACTCTTATAGTCTTAGCCTAAAAAAAATTTAGTCTCTACTCCACTTTTTACTTGGGTTTTAGGGTTACCAAACTTCTAAAATTTAAAAAATGCTCACTTTTAACCCCCCAAAACCCCATGTGGGACATAAATTAAAAATTGGTTCAATAAAACAACTGCATACAGACAGTCAGGTGAAAGGTCCTTTTTTGTATATTTTATCCTTTCTATTTTTAAAATTGAAAAGAAAAGTGACATTTTCAACAGATGGAAAATTTTCAAAACAGGATGTTACTTATTACTACTTAAATAGTTAAATGTCTATTTAAAAATATGTTGTTTTGCTTGTGCATTTATTTCTATATTATCATTAACATTAATTTAAAGGAAATTTCATATATTCTTGCTTATGATTGGCATGGGGGTGGGGGGAGAGAAGTTGTCTGTGTTAAAAAAAAGGCATATCAAAATATTATTTGTACCATGTTACCTGAAGCAAAAATTTCTTTCAATGTTCTAACTTTGCGTTATCTTCCACTGATATGAAAATTACCAATTTCTCCGCCCCCCCCCCCCCCCCCAAGATGAAAGAACAGTTCAGAAGTTAAGAATATAAAAACTGTTTCAAAGAAGCCACAAATACATACAGATGATCTGTATATTTCTTCCTTTCTATTTATAAAATTCAAAAGAAAAGTGACATTTTCGTTATTAAAAATTTTAAATGATAGGGTATTAGTTATTCATATTTAATGTTTGTATAAAAAATGCTATTTTGCTTGTACATCCGAATATATGTTCAATCATTCAAATTAATTTCATTAGATATCATCATATTTTTTATCTTTGGAAAAAAATCTAAGAAAATAAAATAATAAATAAATGTTCACGTTTCCTACCTAATTATATATTATGAAAATAAATTTAAAACATCTATTATGTTGAAAAAATGCGAAATTTAATAAAACAATTATTTTTTCTCTTAATTGCTTTGGAAAACATCTTAAGATATGCTCTGATTCTTCTCCAACAGCATTCGTTCTGAACAAGGTGCCCTACTAGGTTGCAAATGAGGGAGGAATAGGTCAGAGGTCACATCTGGCTTTGGAATCACTGGGCATTGGCTTAGATTTGTTCTAAGTCTCATTTTTTCTTAAATTTAGTTAAAATACAATCGTTTTTTTAATTTTTCATATTTTTTATAAGTACTGCCTTTTTTTTTTTAATTTCCGATGTTTCGAAGTTTTTGATATTGATTTTAAATAAAAAATTAATATAAGTATAGTGTTTTAATAAGTGTTTAAAATGCACAAAAATCGTATTTTGTAATCTTTTTATGAGTATTATTCACTTTCATTCAAAATGAAATGCACTATCATTTTTCAAAATTCCAGTTCATAAACCTACATAATACAACATCACTTTGGTAGGAGGAGCCTATTTTAAAACATGTGTATATACGTCACTTCAGTTGGGAGGAGTCAATTTCAAAACACGGAGAAACATGCCAACTTGTAATCATCGAAATTAAGCACGTATATTTTATCAAACCTCATTCTACTTGGGAAATTGAGCAAAGTTGGATTTCTATGGGGAAATTTTGTCCTGACTTAGCAAGTAAATAATTGAAAAATATAAGTAAAATACGAAAATGCATAAAAAACGTAAATAGCATGCAAAAACGAAAAATTGATTAAAGCTGCTTATTATCCCTTGTGATTTTTCATAAGAATGGTCATTCTCTGTTGAAGGCCGCAATGTGGTAACAGCTGTTTGTACAACACTTGTTCCATAGCAATTCAAACATGAACCTATGGCTGCTTTACAGGTTTAACTATGCTTGCTCTATAAAAATTACAGAATCCAGTTTCGCTGGCTGTCAGAGGTTGTATGTCACAACAGGTGTTCCATGGTACATAGACCACAGGCTTACGCCTGCTAAGCAAATATAACATAAAAATCAGAAAATTTATAAAGTATTAAAATGACGGTTGAACCGAAAAATAGGCCCCCACTCATTTTTCAAAGTACAATCCCGCGCCAAGTTGGTGCGATTCATCGGGTTGCAATTTCATTTCGTATATTTCGCCAATTCTGGTAGCCCACGGCTTCTGGTAACACACTGACATCCAATCAGCGCTCGGCTGTTTGGGAATTTGCATTTTAATAGGCAGTAATAGTCTTCTGTGTATTTCATCAGATTTTGTTAAATGATATTGCAATTGAATATAAATAAAAGTGAATAATACTCATAAAAATATTACAAAATACGATTTTTGTGCATTTTAAAAATATTGCATAATGGCAGAATTATAAAAATATCGCGTAATGGCAGATTGTACTTTAACTAAATTTAAGGAAAACGATACTTAGAAAAAAGATTGTACTTTAACTAAATTTAAGAAAAAACGATACTTAGAATAAAGATTGTACTTTAACAAAATTTAAGTAAAACGATACTTAGAAAAAAGTTTGTACTTTAACTAAATTCAAGAGAAAACGATACTTAGAAAAAAGATTGTACTTTAACTAAATTTAAGAAAAAACGATACTTAGAAAAAAGATTGTACTTTAACAAAAATCAAGAAAAAAACGATACAACACGGAAAAATACAAAAGACAATTTCAAAACACGGGATGAACAAAGAAAAGAACTAATCTTTATGTAACGGATATCCATATTTTTAATTACATCCACACCGGAACACGTTTTCTTACACGTACATTCAATACCGCAGCACGTTTTCTTGAACATACACGTACATTTAACACCGGAACCTGCATATTTATTGAAAATTTACGTAAAATGTTAATGTCCATGAATTACGAGAAATGTTTTAAATATGTATTCCAAAAAGTTTATACGTGTTTAAATCTTTGCAAATCAATCGAAAAAGATCTGTAAAAACAAGAGTTAACGAATTCGATTGAAAAAGGTCTGATGAAATACAGAGAAGACTATTACTGCCTATTAAAATGCAGATTCCCAAACAGCCGAGCGCTGATTGGATGTCAGTGGGTTACCAGAAGCCGTGGGCTACCAGAATTGGCGAAGTATACGAAATGAAATTAAGGTCTGATAAATACAGAGAAGACTATTACTGCCTATTAAAATGCAGATTCCCAAACAGCCGAGCGCTGATTGGATGTCAGTGGGTTACCAGAAGCCGTGGGCTACCAGAATTGGCGAAGTATACGAAATGAAATTAAGGTCTGATAAATACAGAGAAGACTATTACTGCCTATTAAAATGCAGATTCCCAAACAGCCGAGCGCTGATTGGATGTCAGTGGGTTACCAGAAGCCGTGGGCTACCAGAATTGGCGAAGTATACGAAATAAAATTGCAACCCGATGAATCGTGCCAACTTGGCGCGGGATCGTACTTTGAAAAATGAGTGGGGGTAGGAGGAGCCTATTTTAAAACACGGGAAAATACGTCACTTCAGTTTGGAGGAGTCAATTTCAAAACACGGGGAAACGCGCCATCTTGGCGCAATTTTGTACTTAGAAAAATGAGTGGGGGTCTATTATCCGGTTTTACCAAAATGACAAACCAGTCTGTCTACTGCTAAAAAAAACTAAATCCAATTCACTTGAAAGAATTCCCTGGAACTTCCCTTCAATTATACAGAAAACTGAAGTAATTTATCCCAGTAAATGCAAAAGAAAAAAAATCAAAACAGTAAACGGTATAACCTGATTGACTTCAGCAATGATGACTACCTATTTTTCACTCTACAAAGAACAGAGTTGAAATGTAGCATTTAAAATAAAACCAAATGTGCACTCTTACATGTATATTCTTTGCTCTTACAATGTGTAAAGGGTTGAGAGAGTCCGAAGATCAAAACTGAATTACCAGATCTTGGAAAGTTGCACAAAAAATATCACCAAATATGCTAATTTGAAGGTTGAGAATCTAGTAATATTTAATTGCTTATCATTCATACAACTGAAGAATTATAATTAGACGTATTTAATTTAAATAATGTATATAATCTATTACAAAAAATTCATATCAATATTTTAATATAAGACATTGCAACGTTACTTTACCTCAGCGATGTTAATTTGAATGGACGCATGATCCTTCGCGTGAATAATTCTGTTACTTGCAGAACTGAAAGAAAACAGCTTCATTAATGAAAAAATCACAGATATATGATTTAAATCATATTTTATAGTAAGACCAATGATAGCTAGCTATAAAAAATACATGCACTTGCAATATTGAACAGAAAATTCACATCAAACAAACCATTTACGTGGAATGTATAGATCCACATATTCACCACTGTCGTTTTGCATGATTTATTAAATTTTATGATTTAAGTGTTAAAAATTAAATTCAAATTTAATTGAAAGAGCACGTTACAAAATGCGAGAGACCTGCCTGCAGCACTGTTCGAGTTGAGATGATGAAATGAGTTGCTGATTAATAAGGGACACAATTTTTAATTAATAATGAACGGGGATTATCAATATTTTTTTAATTATTTCACATCTTTCACTATATAAAATGCAAGATCTGACGTAATTTTAAAAAAATCCTGTAATTTAAACCAGAAATTAAGTTTCAGATCGAACTCCATGTTTTCAAGATTTCCGGTTGTCATTTTCACTGGCGGAAATTTTAAAATTTGGTAAGCTTATCAATTTTCGTAATATTTTACTAAAATTAATTGGCATTATAAAAAAGTGAAATAGCAATGGACAACGAGTTGCTTTGTAATTTCAAAAAGTGTCGAAAACCGCTTTCTTCACAAGCTTGGGTAAGAGGCTTTATTTTGTAATTTTAATTTTTTTTTAAGTCGACTTTCTTTTATTACGTTTTTATTTATTATTTCCGTATTTGTTTGAATAAAAAATCATACATAATTTTTAGCCGTAGAATTCTCTATAAATTGACACTTTTATCAACTAATATTTTCTTTTCTTTGTTTTTTACAGGTTACTTCTTGTTCTCATATCCTTTTTTGTTTAATTCATCCTATATTATAATTAATATAGTTCTCAGATTTATAAGTGTATTCATCAATACCTTTTCCTTTCCAGTCATAAATACTTTTGATGTGTCTCTAAAAATTAACTGTAATTAAGAAAAAGTCTGTGTGAAAGACATGTTATATATAATGAAATCACTACAGAAAAACGTATGACAATTTTATATATTTTTCAGTGTAGGATTGTCACATTTTCTGCAGATGTGGAAAACAAACTTTGTGACGTTAATACAGTAAAGTGTAGTAGCTTGAATTATAGGCTGTGTAACTGAATGGAAAAATAATAAAAAAATAAGAAATTATGGTGAAAGTTTTTTTAAATTGGGTAGCAAAATTTCTTAACTTGCTTCAACATAGCAGCAATTATGAGCGTTTAATATTATCTAAATTTAAAATTATCATTTTTTTAAAAAGTGATTATTTAAATGAAAATATCTGCCAATATATACTCATGTTTATGAAAATTGTGATACCATGAAGAAATTGTCAGATTAGAATGAAACATATGCAATTTATTAGAAATGCAAAGTGAATGCACATGCTTGGGCTCCCCAGCGTCTTCTGAACGGTTGTTTGAGAAGTGTAGAGGTTTGTAGAAGATCCAAAAAAGTATGGGTTGCAGACAAGGACCAATTTATTAATTTCTTATGGCTACTGGGCTGGAATTGGTTTGCATGAGTTTTTTTTTCTTCTTCCCACACCTTCAAGTCCCCACCAAATCATCTCATGATCCGAGTCACCACATCTGCAAAATCGTCCAGCAAATGTTTTACTTGACATATTAAAAACTTTAGCATTTTTTTTAGTTTCATAAGTAAAAACATAAATTAAAAACTTGGGGGGGGGGGGGGGGGGAGTGACTGTCTCCTGAGCCCAAAAACTTTTGGGAGGCATCCCCCTCCAGTTTCTACACCCGTGTAAAAAGGGGATCCAATGTATTCTCAAAACAGTTGCATTGCATATTAATTTGTGCTTAATTGTGTTCACTTTTTCTCAAGTCTACCTTTGTAGATTTTAAAGATTCATGAGTGAAATACTATTTTCTTATTAAAATATATGCCCCTTTTGAAAAGCACCCTACTCTTTTTTTTGATCTAGAGTGAACATTATAGACCTTTCATGAGTTAAGATAAAGGAAGTGTCAGATTTTCTTTCTGATAACATACGCAAGTATTGAAAATATGTCAGCATGCACCTGCACAGAGATTAAGTTTAGTCAGTGACAGCTGCTAGTGGTTTGCAATTGATGTGCTCTAGGTATGAAAGGCAAAAAGACTTTAGTATTTACGGGTCATTTATAAATATAAATTCCTACTGAACATTTTGATTTCAATGCTGAACATTGATTATACATAGCTAACAAATTCTTTCTTGGATTCTTTTTATCTGTTATTTATTCTGTTCTGTTCTTGAATTTCTTACTCCAACAGGATGCATGTACATTGCAGTTTACAGACCAGATGAATGAGAATGTAGGTAAGAAATCATAAGCAAAGGAGTACTAATATATACAAGCAAAATTATATTTTGCTTAGCTGTTCTCTATTCTATAAGACAGTGTTCATTTTAGCCTTAACAAATGTCAAATATATTTTGTAATGATGATGGAATGCGTGAATTTGAGAAAGCCTTTATTTGCCCAGCATGTAAGACATTTTTTTATATTTTATTTGAAATGAAACGTGAACTTTAAACATGGTATAATTAGTAAATGTTTGTAATTGAGCAATATTTTGATGTGGTAAAAAATATATAATCACAGATGTGACAACCAGAGCTTACTGTAATTTAATTTTATATTAATTTGATTTTCTTATTAACATTAAGGTTCCTTTTATAAGGAAAGTAATAATAGATGTCTTTGTATGTATTGTGTGTATATAAACCAAAAAAAAAATTGTTTATTTCATAAGTAATTTATTTTTCTGCCATTTTTTTATGTTCCTCAAGATTTTCGCGTTAAGTTATGTACATTTTTCGGCCTGCCAACTGTGCACGCCCACCTGCCACTGAGATTTAAGCTATGCCTACAGAATGATTGATTTTTTTTTTTTTTTTAAGCTTTTAGCTTTTAACATTTTGGGAGCGTGCTCTTTGCACTTTAAGGATTTCGCATTTTGTAGTGGTTTCGCAATTTGGAAACTGAGTGATGGGTTCTTATTTAGGACCTGGGCAATACCACATTGTTATAAGTGACTGTATGATTATCCCATAGAAAATTGTTTTATTGAATTAATGCAAGGGTGAAAAGATTGCTTGTTGATAACATTATGTATCATACTTATAGAGCTGCAACTGGCATATGTGATATTAAAAGTGATTTTTATTTACAGTAAACTTCTGTAAATCTGGCATCTAATGGTTCGGCATGCTCAATAATCTGACACGTCTCTCTTACATCATTCAGGTTCATTCAACTGTACTGAGGTACATTTACTTTAATAGACTAGATGATTTTATATGCAGATTTCTGTTCATTGAAGTTTACCTTATAATAATTAGCCTAATTACATAATGTTTTAGGCAAATGAATATCACATTTGTTTTAAATAAATTTTTCCCCTTTTTTACCCCATTTTAGTTTGACATCCAACAATAAGTCATCCATGAAGTCCCGAACATGCCCGATTATTGAAAGTTGTTTGTATATGGACTTTTGTTTCTCATAAAACTTAATTTGTGTTACTTTGTTGCAGGTAGCACAGCTTTATCAGGAAAGTATGACATAGTGAAAGTAGATCTTAATCCAAATGAGCAATATAAATCTGTAAGTAAAACAGTTAATTTTTTATTCATTTCAGAGATAGACAAAATTTAATTACTCAAACTTGCAAAAGTCAAAGAATTTTGCCCTTCAGAAATATACTGGTTTTTGATACGTTGCTCCTCAATAAGCTGCATTTTCTTAACAATTTAATGATATGTTAATACAAGTAGGGGAGACTGGGGAGGGTTGTCCCACCATAATTTTTTCTTTTATTTCAAGCTTTTCAAATTTTCTAACAGATGACAGAACATTCTGCAGATGTTAGCTATTCTCAAAATTTGGTAGTTGTTCTTAGTTTGTTCAAATATATTGAATTTTGTGTTTTCATCATCAAAAAATAAGTTTTTCTGTTCCTATTTGTAAGCTTTTTTGTAAATAAATTTGTTTAAACATAATTCAAATTTATATGCTGAAAGTTCAGAACTTTAGCTACATAACTACTATTTTAACTACTTTTTATACTACTTTTTTTTTTTATCAATACCTAATTTAAGTTCTGGAATCAAAACCAAAATCACTACCAAGGGAGACTTAACCCATGGTGCAAACCTTCCTCCTATAATTATAATGAATTCATATGGGTATTACATATAAGTTTAACTATTAAGAAATATTTACATAATTTAACATAATGTACATCTAATTTATGGATCAAATATTCTTTGACAAAGAAATGTGCAGATATTGTTTTATAAGATATTCTTTGATTTCAAAACTACATTTATAAAAATACAAGCTTACTTTATTTTAAATGCATCCACAAATAAACAAATATTTATTTTAAAATGGTCTGTATTCTATAATGCTCAACCATTTATATCTATAAGAAGACTAGATTTTTAAATTATACTTCTTTACTATAATCTCTAAAACACCACTTCATAGTAAAAACCTCACCCTAAAGTACAAAAAACAAGAACCTCTTTCCAAAAGAGTTATGAAATTTCAAAATAGTTTGTGGCCCCATAAGACCAAAGCTGTACTTTCAGATCTATGGTACCGTGCTGAAAGATCTTGAATTACAGTTACATTTTCAGTTTTCTCTATGTGACCAATGGATAAACCGATAAACACTCATTTATTATATTAAATCATTTTGCCTTATGTAAGTAACTGGAATCTACACCTTGTATTCAAAATATTTGTTTGCGATTCTTCTGACAGAAAGTCTACCGTTTCAGCCTTGCTACACCTTGAATTCAAGGAATCTACACCTTGTATTCAAAATATTTGTTTGCGATTCTTCTGACAGAAAGACTACCGTTTCAGCCTTGCAGAGCAAAGGAAAACATGATGTATTGAATTCCTGTATTTGCAACTATGTAACAAATGTTTTCTATAAGATTTCTTGGCTAGGAAATCTTTGTATTTTAAAATAGAAATTTGATAATGCAAATGTTTTTCTTTGGGAAAGAAATTTAGAAAAATTTTACATCTTTCACAGTACTGGAAATTCCTAATACTGATCTACGACTTGCGAAACTATGACCGTGTGGATTTTCTTTCTTTTAAATTCCATGATCACCTTTATTTAACACCAGAATTTTTTATATATATTTGTGCACTTATTTTATATTCCCAGAGACTGAAGGTGTATCTGTTGCATCAGCAAACAATTTGATAAAGTTGCCAAATCCAGTATCAGTAAGAACTACACAAATTGCACTAAGAATTTATTTTGATTTTTCTGATTATAAGTGCTGTTAACTGTGCAATTCTTAAAGCTAGTCCTATTATATTTTAGCATTTACTTACATTAAAACAAGTCAAGTGAGTCAAACCTCCCATATGTGGAAAGCCTTGACCCACAAATTGCTGCTTTTTAAAATCAATTATTTTTCTTTTTTGGTATGAAACATACTTTCGTTGTATTTTTATCTTAATAATAAATTGTATGGCCTTTTAAAAAAAATGTATCAAGCATGTCTGTAAGTGCAAAACTTTTTTTTTTTAAATAGATTTGTAAAATGTGGGTCAACCCTTCCCAGTCTCCCCTACTTGCAATATTTCCTTTTGTATTTATAGTTGATAATTCAATATCATTTATTTTTTCTAAAATATTTCTTGTTCTTTTTTTAAAGAACCATCGTATTAGCATTATGTACTTATTTATTTCTCAGTGATTCAAAGTGGAATAAGTCCAATTACAATGATCACATTAAAAAAAATTATAAAAGAAAATGAAAAAAAATATTCATAAATCATAGCAAAATCCAGAAATTTTAAGCTCCCCCAATTAACGCACCCTTTTCTTTCATATTTCTTATGTCACACGCTTATTGTAACCATATTAAATTCTATCCCACGCTATTACTATTATCAGGGAATACATGTACTTCTTTTCCTCTACAACAACATATTTGGCTACTAATCAAAAGCACAAAGTAAACTTTCTCATTTGAATTTCTTTCCTGTCTCAGCCTTGAATAGCATATAGTCATAACTAGACAGCTAAAAAATGTTTCTAGGATAAATTCCCATCTGCACTGTAACTACATCCCCATCACATTTTTGTAGTATAGAAACTGCAAGGGTGGCATATTTCCCGTGCCCTCAGCAATATCGTCATCTCCAAAAACAAATGACAAATGTAACATGCATGCAAAAGGCAGACTGATTTGAAACTATGTAAGAGATAGAAGCTGACGGAAAGCCCAGCCAATGCAAAAAGTTGTACTCTAATACTGTAACATTAATAAATTGAATTTTAATATAAGTACCTTATATATATATATATATATATATATATATATATATATATATATATATATTTATATATATATATATATATATGTATATATATATATAATGCAGTACATACAGTACTTCATTCTTATCTGATTAAATGTTTGGCTTTATCTAGGTATTACAATTTATCTCTATTATTTCTTTGGCTTATCATAAACTATTTATATATTAAATTAAAAGTCTGTCGAATTGTTTTGTATATACAAATTTACAGTATTTGAGAGATATTTTCTTTCAAATTTGATATGGTAATTTGGCAAGTAAGTAGAAACATTCAAATTTCGGAAGAAAACAATTCTATGGATATTTTATGTCAACAGAAAGTATGGATGTTGCTTACTCCAAACACTTACTACAAATTTTGAAAAACTGTTAGTAAGTTAAATGTAAAAGCACATTTTAAGCAATTATCCTTAATATATTAGAAGTTTACTTGTATACAGACATTTACTTATTAGATTTTTTATTGCATAATTTAATCTAAGTAAATACTCTACTAATCTACATAATATTAAGCTTAAGACTAACAAGATTGCATGTTAAATAATATTTTTTTAGACTAAGAATTATTAGAAATATAATACTTATCTCACAATTGTCCCAATTTTTTATGTATACTTTCCATTTATTTTATAGATGGTTTTAGCAGGACAAAGACCTGAAGTTATCTTTGAAGTCTGTTCAAGAGCAATTGCTTTCTGGTCATACCAGGTATTGTAATGTGACATGTCTTCTTAATATCATAACTTAATTGCTACATTTATGTTATATTGAACCAAAACTTTTTAAAGTTTTATAACCTGTATTTCCGGAATACTAAAGGGTCAATCCATTTCAAATGGTCCAGAAAAAATTAAATTTGTTACTTGACCAATTTTAATTTTTCCTTTTATTTTTTGCATGTATGTCTAGATAACAAAACCACCAACATATTAATTTTGTGATTTTTTATGTAGAGGTGGTAGTGATATTTGTGTCATGGTACATGACTTTTTAAGCCACTTTAGACCTTTACGTAAACCACTATATCTCAGCTTCTTTACATCATAGGACCGTGGTTCAGAAATCATTATCTTGAGCAGAACACAAGCTAAAAATGTGATTTATACATAATTTGCCTAGATTATTATGGCAGGAATTTGGGCCTAAACTTCAATCTTGTTTTTGTTTAAAAAAAAGTGGCTTTTTAAAACAATTTTTATAGAAAGGAGGAAAGTCTAGTTTTAAATTTTCTAGGTCTAATATCTTTTTTTTTTATTTCTATGTACCAGTACTCAATTTCCACTGAGTGTGCAATTTTAGACTTATCGCATTCTATTTCTATGGGTACTTGAAATGGAACATTTTTCATTGTATTTAAGGTCAAATATCTCTAGTGGGGGACTTGATAAAAATCTAATATTAGCACAAACTAAAGGTAAACTACAATAAAAATTATGAGTTTTAGATTCAGTCTGTACCAGAGTTATGACATACACAATATTGAAAGAAAAGAATACATCTGTATTAATCTGAAAGCAGTATAAATCAAACCAGGTGTTTCCTTTTCAGCTTGAAGCTAAAATTGATACTTTTTTCTGTAAAGATTGTAACTAGCAATCTGCAAACTAATCATTATTATCAGCTGTTTGAAAAGCCAGCCATATTTACTGAACTGGGTAAAATAAAAGGGCCTAGTATTGATGAAGAAACTGTAACATATAATTTTCTGTCTTTTACATATAAAACTACACTTATTTAGAGATTTTATTAAATAATAGAGATGGTACAGTTTGTGCTCTTTGAATGATCCACAAACTCTTCTACTTCTGTTTTGGACGGCCAGAGCATTGCCACCCAATTTAGATCAGAACCTAGTGGAGGCGGCATTCACAGGGACTGTAGCCTCCTTCCGCTACCACCTACCTCTCAGAAAGACTTTCAGATGTACATATTTAATGTGTTCATACTCTATGTAAACACAGGGACAGAGATGGGAATAGAACTTAGGTTGTGCGAGTGCAATCTCCATGCCTTTCATTGGGCTGTCCCACCCCAACGTCTTTCCACCTGAAGATCTACTGCACAATACCTTGATATTGGTCTGGCAGATGACAAATTATCTGAAGTCCCTGATGACAAATCATGATATATGACAAATCAGGTCTGGTACATAATAAATCATCTGAAGTTCAACAATAGAATGGCTGGTATCTTTTATTTTCAGCACTGTCTTTTTAATCCTTGCACAAAAATGCTGATAGTTGCCCCGAAATTATATTTAAATTGGAAAAGTTTATCAAGTGATTGGATAACACTTTCTCTAAAAATGGACTCTAATTACTTTTTTTAAATTTTCCATGCTTCTGCCATATCTGCCACAATGAATTAAAGATCTCTAAACTGTGGCACAATTCCGTAGTATAGCAACATAAAAGCTCTGTCTCAATGCTGATTAAAATCCATAACATCCCTCCTTCATGAATCTGTACTTAGCTATGGCTTCGTTCCATATATAAAACCGTTGCACGCCTTTTCCATCAATAAAAACTTGATATCATCCTTCCAGGTGAAGTTTCTCTTATTTAACAGAACCAATTCTGTTTCAGGCATAGACGACATTCCAAAGCTTTTCTTCTTACTTTGATACAAACAGCACTTTACCTCTGTGCTGACATATCACCAGCAGAAGCACCCTTTACCGTGAGTCTCACTAGACATAAAACCTGAGCCCATAACCCATTGTTAAACTTTAAGTATTGAAATTTAAAATTGCAGAGTGTGCACTTATGTTACGACTTACTAATCAAGCGAATCTTATTGTAAAATATCAGTGCTGGCTAGAGCAATAGACACACCACACATTTTTCAGGCAGGAACAACACTGTAGTCAAGTAAATTTAAACTCAAAATTTTATTCAAAAGCATCCATCTGACAGAAATTTCCAGCAGTAACTAAAACATAACATGACGAACAGAAATGCTGACTCGACATTCTGCATTGATAAAATGCAAGACTGCACAAAGCTTTCAAACCACAAAATAAACAAGCTAAACAGCAAATAATAGCCAGATAAGGTAATGAGCCCTCACCGGCTCGCAGTAGTTTTACATGTTAAAACGGTTTCATTATGGACATATGCAAATATCTGTGTAACACCCCCCCTACTTCTTGAGAGAGATAATTTTGACTGACGATCAAAAATGGAAAACATAAGTGACCAGTCGATGACGTCATTCTTGCGATCTGTGATAGCATGCATAGAATCATGATGTCACTCTGCAAAAAAGAGGGCACTTATAATTAACTAGTTTTAGACCTGTTTTCCAACAAAAACATTATATGTACATTGAACTTTGGTAAATGATTCTGAAACTGGTGTTTGATTTAAATCAACGTGTGCTTCTTACTTAAATGTTGAATGCCAACACCTCAAAACTTTAAAAATTCTTCATAATTAAACACATCTGAAATATATATATCGAAAGATTACTGTATATATATATATATATGGGCTATTTGTAATCAGCCACATGATATTATCTGACGTGTTCAAAGTTATGAAATGTTTCTTTAGAATGTAAAATATATCAGGTAACACAAACTATAGGCTTTGTACTTACCAGTGCCTGTATATTTCAACATTTATTTGTTGTACAAAAAATGGTTAACATGAAATTTTGGTTAATGCAGAAAAATGTTTTAGTAATCTAAAAATAAATCTTTGTCAAATTTATGGGATAACATGAAATATTAAAGACCCTATTTCCTAACCCACTTATTTACTGACGTGCATTTCTTTGACAACCCACGGGAGGAAATACCCCATTAATTTTGAAACATGAATAATTTCTACAAGTGTACTTTTTCCTACCCTTTCTTTCAATAAGTATGGTAATATATCTTGAAGAAACTTATGTGCCCCCAGTTGAAAGGGTTATAGAGATTTTCTTGGCAAAGGCAAAATAATTACAAGAACTATAACTTTCTTGTAAAAAGCAGCATAAGAAAATTAGATGATCTAATTTTCACCTAGAAGTTTCCTTATTTTCTTATGCCTGCTTTCTTCAAGAAAATATTAGAAAGTTATACAGAGGCTGTTCACACATTTTTTAGACGATGTATATTGTATTCACAAAACTAAATTACATAAAATTCTTGTGTTTTAAATGTTCTATTTGACATCCCTTATTCTGAACTATCTTTCGACACCGCAATTTCCAGGATAATAATGCCTTTTGAAGTGTCAGAAGAGGTATTCTATCCCATTCCTCCCGAACAGCTTTCCAGAGTCCTGTAAGAGTTTTGGGACGACGTTTGGATAATGCAGATTTTAAAAGTCCGAAAGCACAAAAATCCATAGGTGATACATCGGGAGATTTAGTAGGGATATCAGTGAAGGGTATGGCCTTGATACCAGTTTTTTGTTCCATTTCTTTTAGGAAATTTACCGTGGATTTTGATGTGTGACTGCTAGCTTTGTCCTGATGGAGTCTCACAGATTGGTGGCACTGTGGGTAAAGCAATGGTATTTCATTCAGAAAAATTGGCGATAAAATATGTTCCTGATAGTATTTGGAGTTAATCTTGGCATTTTTTCCCACTCTCTTTATTTTTAACTTGCCATTATAAGAAAAACCAGCAACAATCATGAATCCCTTAGAAAAACTTTCTTTCGATTCTTTGAACCATGTACTTAAATTTTTTTCTCCCCTTTTATGATAATAAATGGCTCTTTTTTTGTTGCAATCATTTAAATACACCCATGATTCATCTATTGTGACAATTGTTTTCCATTTTTCTTTGGATAAGTGTTTCTCATATAGAATTCTGCAGCGTGTCCTGAATTCAGCGATATGATTTGGAAGAAGACGATGCACACTGCGTTTTTTCGCTTTCTTAAGATTTAAATCAACGTTTATCATTTTGTTTACAGTGGACATCGAGCATTTTAATGATTTTGCAACTGTCCTTTGACTAGGGGGATTTTCTATTAACATTAAACAACGTACCTTTGCAATAGTCGAAGATGTCCGTTTTTTCCTTGGATACTTGTTTGGAATTTTTGTCCCACTTGAGGCTCCAATTTGACGTTTTTTTCCTTTCCTGTTGACGATATTACCTATCGACGCTTTAGATATCACAAAACCATGACTCTCACATCGTTTTTGGATAACAGAGTATGCATATTTCTCTTCGGAAGGAGCATAAAAGTAGCCTTCGAACCACTGTTTTGTTAAAAACGCCATTTTTGAATAAAAACAAAACTTTCAAGCCGCAGACGATAATTTTGACTTTTAAAAACATAGTACAATTGGAATTATTTCTTTTGCAGCAAACGATTTTTTATTACCACTTACCAAAATCGTCTAAAAAATGTGCGAACAGCCTCTGTAGTCTTACAGACACAGTTTTATTTATTGTTATTACAGAAACTACCATCTTGGAATGAGAGGAAGGATTTTGGTGCAGATTATTATCTATACTATAGCTCGCAAAGGTGTTGCAGCTATATGACTAGTACATATTTATTATCTGTAAAAATGTACATGTAGTTGCAAACTTCATTCAATGTCTCAAACTCAAAATATTTTTTTAATTTATCATGAAATTAGGGAAAGGCAAGATGTTTATGCTGGCTGACTCTTTAAATTTATGTTAAACAGTTTCCACTGTATTATGAACCATAGTTTAAAAATTTAAATATATTTAAAGAAAATAGACTTTTCTAACAAAGTTCAATGCTAATGTGCCTTTTTAAATTAAAAATTAAGAATATGTATATAGTATGACTTTGTGATTATTTAGTCAATGTATACCCAAATCATTATTGAACCACATTTTTTTTTTTTATCACTGCAGGAAAATATATTTCTCCCTACTCAAATTATGATTGTAATAGGTCCAAGCATCCAATACATGTAAATTAAACCTTTTCTTATCTCGAGAGTCACATTGTTCCGATCTTTGTTCCAGCATATTTTCTTGCAAAATACAATCTTAAATATGTATCTAGTTTTCATTTCATTTTTCAAAATTGCATGGTAATTAATTAATTATCTCAACATTTTAAATACTTGCACAGGTACCTGTTTTAGCAACTGGTTTATGAAACAAACTGAAATTTATATTAAAATGACTCAGTTTTTACATTCCATAAATATCATAGGATACCAGCGAGATTTGTCTTTCGATACATTTCTTCATTTTTCAAGAACACAAACCAGATTAACACTCCAATCTCTCCTTTAATTTATCTTTACAACTCAAGTCTCTCTTGAAAAGACTAATTTTTTTGTTTTTAAACTAAAGAAAAGACTGACTATGCCCTATGGTGAAAATAAGTAATGTAAACTAGTATATACTTTACAAGATTTAAAGAAACAAACTTTAAAACGTATATGAACCCTTAAAATTAAAATTTTAGTAAACACATACTTCTGTAAAAGGAAACAAACCTGTCTATATTATTTCATAGTTGCTGTTATCAATTCTGGCACTCTTTTGCCATTGCCAAAATTAATAATGAATACAATTTTCCCTGAATAAACTTGTATTATTACTTTGCTTATTGAAAAAAATACCAAATACATATTTTAATTTACTTTACCCCTATCTTTTTGGTGCGAAGTAATGTATATACATAATTTTGAATTAATTTACAATGAAGTAGGATGATAAAACTCTATCAGTACCAAACAATTCATAATTAATTATCTCACCAATTTCACAAAATTTTAATGCATGTAATTTGAAAAGTGCATGAAATAAATGAAAAAATATAATATAATATATAATATATAAAATTGAAAAAAAAACCAAGATCAGGAACAAAAATGTGACCTAGTAATATATTAGCAACCCAAAGCAGAGTTACAAAAATCAAATAAAATGGATCAACGCTAAGGTTTAAGGTGGTTTTCGGTCGTTTTCCACCCATGTTAAAGTATAGGCCATTCCTATTATCATAACCGCAAAAGAACGGCTGTGCAAATCCTTTTGGAATTTGTACGAGTGATAGAATGATATATGTAGTTTCTTGTGTAGTCAGAAAATTCGTATAATATCAATTAATTAATTATCTATAAATAAAATACTGAAACAAAATTATAAAGTTTTAGTTCAACAGCTCTGAAATAGATGGCGCTATAGAGGCGTCGCACAGCGAATGGAGTACTTTAAAAGCCGTTTTCTTATTTCCTACACCGAATATTTTACATTTTCTGACTACAGGAGAAAATAGGGGTTTAGCTTAATCATGTAAATCCAATGTTTTTATATTTTATTCAGTAATTTGCCCGTTTATATGATAATGCGATTTACAGTGGCTGGCGAACTTTCGGTCATTTTTGTAGCCAATGCCCGACAATATTGGCGTAAGATCAGTAGCACAGCAACCCTAGCTGTGAATGTAAATAAAAACACTTTGTTACTTCAAAAATATAGAAAAAAAATGTAAATAAGGGTAAGTATTATATTTGATACATTTCTAGCACAACTCCACTATTCCTATAAAACTTAAGATTGTAATTCTTATAACGCTGTTGCTTATTTATTGGACTCTGTTTCAGCAGTCAAATAAGGGCAATACAAAGTGAAATTTTTTTTTCTGTAAGTTTTGGATGCTGTACGTTAGAAAATTTCTCTTAAGCTTTGCACCTTATCAGTAAATGCATTAAAATGTAACTTGCAGACAGATTATGTTAAATGGTAATAAATGCGTGCAATACACATTTTTTTTAACAGTAGGTAATATTGCATGAAAACATTGGAGAGTTTGCAGTCGGCGTTCCCAAAATTGTACTTCATGAAAAGCCAATATTCTAAGATACAAATATAAGTGCAAGCTGGTGCTGCACTTACTTATTTATCTGAAAATATTTAAGAATGAAAAATTTATTTATAGTTATTTGACTACATTGGTTAAATATTTTACAGTGAAGCAACTAATTAAAGAGTTCAAATTTAAACAACGGGAGAAAAACAAGAGCTATAATCGAAAATCGCACCGTTTTTTATAGAGTAATCAAGATGCACAGTCTCCCAATACTATCTTAGCCAAGGATTGAACCTTGTAGAATAATATAATATCCATAACAAACATCAATCAATAATACGTTCATCACATTTTATAGAATCCTGCTATCGCCCTTGAAAGCGTTTCAATGCATTTTTATACTATTATATTAAACCAAATATATGAAAAGTTTAATACTACATTGCCATGGTCCATGAGGATTTAACATTCCAGCATTAATCATCGTATCCATAAATTATATAGCCTTATATAAAACGTGGCATTAAAATATATTCTTGAAATATTAATTCTATAAATATGGATTCCTTCAGTAATAGAAGAAAAATTTGTCGAACTGAACCAGTTTATTCTAAATAATTTTATCTTTTTTTCTGGACGTTAAAATTTTTCAGTGTTTTCTTTTTTGAACAAAGTACCCCTGCACCATCATCAGCTGCATGTGAACATTTGACCAACATTGAGTCATACAGACACTTTTGCCACATTCAATTAGCAATTAGTCTTGTTTAATATAATATGCAATTTGACACTAAAGGCTCTGTTTCTTCATTATCTGTACTGATACCTATCTGTTTACGTTGCTTGATGCCAAATTTTTCACTTCTGGAACAAATATATATATATCTGGTATGCGATGTATTTTACAAATGATTTAAAATAATGGATACCATTTATTTTAAGATGAGTCTGAATATCATTCCACGTTATACAAAATGCAAAAATAGATATTTATTTGTTATATCCAATTTGAAGTTTAAAAACATTTTCATTTAGTTATATAGTTATTTGCCGATGAATTTTAAAATTCATGTGTTAATTGTCATCGATTTAAATAATAAATGAATGACAAATCATTAGATTTTAATCGTCATTTTATTAAAACATCCATCAGATGTACATATAATATAAAAGCCCGAGCGCTTTCATCATCATACCCTTTCTCAGTGGCATTAAATAAAAAATTATGCTAATATGCTTATATCCATCCACTACCGGCAAGTTGAATTTACATATTACAAAATTGGCATCACTACTAACCATGTTTAATGCATCCACACAAAATCACCAGAAACAGATTTAAATTTTACAAAATTACAAATACAAGAAAGACAAATTGTCATAATCCAGTTTAAACACAAATATACATAAGTAAGAAAACAAAAATTATTATTCTTTTTTTTAATATTTTATATTTTACAGGTAACTTTGTAAAGTTTTGACTTGCATGGAGTCGAGAACGAGTCACCAGGCATAACTTAAAACATTGACAGGGTCGAAATTGCAGATAGAGGTGCGATATAGATAAATAAAAAGGAATTCATAGAGTAAAATAGACTGGGAGTTATTACAGCTGATCAAAAGAAAAGAATTTTCGAAAAGGGATTGAAAGTTATCACTAATCACTAATTGGGCAAGAGCTGTCTATTATCTACCTTTCTTAACATCCCTATTATGTTCAGCCAACTGTATACCAACCTAGTGTTTAGTGCTACCAATATGAAACTTATAAATATTATCTAGGAAAAGAAGGGATACTACATATACCACAGCATGGCTTTTAAAGTTTTCTTTATCCCAAAATTTATCAGTGAGTGGGTCTAAAATTAAACTCGATACAAAATTTGAATTTGATAAGGGGATAAAAAATTTATTGGTGGCACGGAAAACTAGCTTTAAACGGCAAACATTCATTAATGGGAATGAGTTTAGAATTGGGTTGAATAAAATTATGGCAAATATTTGAAAAGATTTTATAAACAAACTCAAAAGAGTAACCGGCATCCTGACCAAGTTTAAGGATGAAATCAATTTCACTGTGTAAAGACGAAATAGTAGAACAAACATTAAAAGCCCGGTTATATTAGCACATATTTTGGCATCTATTGGAATCAATTACGGCCTTTAGGTTTTAAGATTACTGGATTATTAATATTTTCAATTTATTATGTTATCTGTTTTATTTTGACAAAGATTTTAGAAACTCGTAAGTTGTAGTACAGGTTATATACAGTTTTAGCACTTTTATTTTGCATATATTTATTCCACTTCATATATTTTGTAAATTTGTTTACAAACAAGACCAGGACATTTTATTCTTCAGATCTGCTCGTGAAGATTACTTGAGACACTTTTTTAATTTTCATATGACCCCCTTAGACAAATTGGGTCAATCAGAAAATTTTTATTTTTGATGCAACAAGATCATTAAAAATATCCGCATATTTGTATCTTTAAAATCAACTGAATTATGATAAAGGAAAAAATCTGACTTATGCCACTTTTCCTTACCATGTGAAAGGCTGTTTCATCAGTAAAAATAGGGATCATAAACAAATTGACGATGGAAATTGTTTAGATTAAAAATACTTTAATATGTGTCAAAATTTCAGTTTTCAGTTTTTTAAAATTATTTTACTATAAACGTTTGAAACGGCTAAATTAAAGTTAAAGGAAAGAAAAAATCATCTGTGAGTTCTATTCTTCATTTCGAAAAATTATATTAAATTTCAAAATCAAATACATACTTGCATTTGTTTATTTATTTATTTTAATTGTTTCAAATAAAAAATGGCATGTCTCAATGTGAAAAGTACTTAAGAATCCGTGATTGCATCGTGAGTCTAAGCGGAATTTGCAAAAATGTCTCCTATGTATTATCATCCAGTTTTATCTTTTTTGTGATATGTCACAAATTTACATTTTTAATTCAATATATGGCCCCCATTCACAATGTTCAATTTTCAATTAAATATAACTCGCTCAATTTTAAAGATGCAGATATGCTGTCATTTTTAATGATCTTGTTGCATTAAAAATAAAAATTTTCTGATTGACCCAATTTGTCTAAGAGGGTAGTATAAAAATTGAAAAAATGTAACTTTTTGAAAATGAATGGGAGGACTATTTCATTAACATAGTCTTATTTCCTACCTTACTTTCAACTTTTTTGCAATTTGCATTGCCCACTTATCTCCAAAAGGTAAAGAATTAAAGCACATTTCAATCTTTTTGGGACACCCTGTATACAGAGCTATTACAGACAGTAGCAAAGCCTCCTGTTTTGTTTCCTCTAAGTGCCAATTGGGATTTTCAGCAGAGACGAATCTCTCTCAGTCTACCTATGTCAGAAGATATTCTATTGGAAATAGAACCAAATAAAAATGTGCATGCAATTTCTACCTATGCTTCGACATTTCTTTGATAGGCATGACTAAGCTAGAAGGAAGGAACTGTTTTTTACTTTTCCTATATATGTAGTATAATGTGTCAGGAAAGTATTGTGACTGGGTCAAAAATTTAAATTCAAGTTTTCAATGGAAGTTTAGGTTTCAAGCATCCTTGAACTCGAATCGATCAGTTTTGAGGTGGTGTGTGTGTGAGTCTGTGGAGATGATATCTCATGAACGAATGGAGTGTTTTGAATGAATTTGATATAAAAATTACAATCAGTGAATACTGAAAGTCTATTGATTTTAAATGAAATCGAATATTTTGAAAACTGCCAAATTTCCGAATAAAATGTTGAAAAAAACATCAAAAAATAAAAACATTCAATATTGTTTCATAAATAATCATTTCTCATGTAAGTTTTCACTAAAAAATCGATTTTTTATGGAGCTGATTTTTTTAAAAATATGAGACATTAAGATATCCAGATGTTTTATTTGAGTAGATTTCACCTATATTCTCTGATTTTCATTTATAAATTAGAAGCAGGATTCATTGATTTAAATCATGATTAGAGTAACAATTTAAATCAATTTATTTTTTTTTTAAATCATTGGTTTAAATCAGGTCTTATTTATGAGAGAAAAAACTCTGATTTGTCAAATTAGTTTATTCTACTTGATTTTGGGCAATATATATTTACAAAATAAATATATATTTTTGATTTTACAAAAAGGAAACTGTTAAATTTATTTTTTTTTAATTAGCTAAACTTTATATGCATTTGACACCACAGGTTGGGGAACAAACACCACCTTAGCCGAGGCTTGAAGTATAGCAAGTGTATAATATTTGCTACACATATGTATAGCAAATATGGATCAGTGCATTACTTTTTATTGACCTTCAATCCTGATATTAATCAAATATGTCATTTTAAGCAAAACATTTCATTAAAATATAAATTCTTTTTAAAGGAATTTATTTTCATTTTCAAATAGTTTTCTAATTCCAAGATACAATTTGTTTTTTATCTGTTCAAACTTAATTTAAGTAGAATTTTTATAATTTTATCCTATATGTACCATGTCTATCTTCATCAGGGTCAAAAATTCTCCATTCTACATAATATTCACAAAAATTTAAATTTGTAATCTTTATATTGTTATGACATATAAATGAAAGCCATTGGAGTTGTGTTTTAAGTGTATTAAATATAATATTTACCCTTGAATTTTGTTTTCTTATTTTTTGTAACCTTTAATGTGATTTTTTAACCCTTAATTGTAATCATTATTTTGTTATAACAATAACATTTGTTATTTTTTCTAGATAACATGGGGGGGGAGGGGAGTAATACAAAATTGTGTTAGATGCCATTTGTATGTTTTAGCAAATAATCTAATGAAAGAAAAAGAATTAATGAAAACCTAAACAAATATTAACTTTTGTCTAGTTAGCATTTGATGTTTTGATTATTGTTACAATTAATTTTTTTTCTAAAGATTCTTTACATTATTGCAATTAAAACTAAAGTTTTGATTTGCAAAATTTGATTTTGTGTTTTATCATTAAATTGGCTATATTTACATTTTAATTTTTGTGTTATTAATTTCACTAAATAAAACTATTATACTACAAAATGTTGTGAGTAGATAATTGTTATTCAGGCTATGGAAGTTTGCTAAAATTCTTCTGAAGACTGAGTGAATTTCATTGTCAAGTTTGAATATGAACCCTTAAAATAATTGCCAATTATAAAAATATTTTCTATATCAAAATTAGTTAAACAAGAAAAGTTCCATTGTCATCAAATAAAAGTTTTCATTACCATAAAATAAAATTAATATCATAAAATAATTTAATTATCATTAAATAAAAGTTTTCATTATCATATTAAAGATATCATTAAAGTTTTTTGTGTGTAATAGAGGACTAAACAAAACTTTTGCTAAAGATAGATATTCATGTTTTTGAATGCAAATTTTACCTAATAAAATTCAATTTTTGTAAGACTAAAATCTGTGTTTTAACCATTTCATTTGATCTGATGAAAGTAGTCTTAAGTCCTATAACTTTGACTATTGTTCACGTCAGATTTCTTATATTAGAAAACCAAAACCTAGATTTTTTTCAAAACATCTTTGCATAAAGAACAATTTGCTAATTAAAAATGCTTCTTTTGTAAAAGGCCCATATAAAAAGTTAAATACTTTACTTTATGATTAAAATATGTGACCAAAACTATTGTAATTTGAAAGTTTATCTTTTTTGAAGACCTTCCAGAAGGCCCTTGGTAACCTAGAAGACTGAATCTTTGCACACTTATAGTATTAATTATAATTAACTAAACAAAACTTTTGCTAAAGATAGATATTCATGTTTTTGAATGCAAATTTTACCTAATAAAATTCAATTTTTGTAAGACTAAAATCTGTGTTTTAACCATTTCATTTGATCTGATGAAAGTAGTCTTAAGTCCTATAACTTTGACTATTGTTCACGTCAGATTTCTTATATTAGAAAACCAAAACCTAGATTTTTTTCAAAACATCTTTGCATAAAGAACAATTTGCTAATTAAAAATGCTTCTTTTGTAAAAGGCCCATATAAAAAGTTAAATGCTTTACTTTATGATTAAAATATGTGACCAAAACTATTGTAATTTGAAAGTTTATCTTTTTTGAAGACCTTCCAGAAGGCCCTTGGTAACCTAGAAGACTGAATCTTTGCACACTTATAGTATTAATTATGAGACAAAACTTAACGAAGCAGGATATTTGTCATTCTCCACACATACGCACACATTCCTGTGACAAAATATGAGTTTTATTTTTTGTTAAAGTCTTTCCATAACCTCCAAAAGCTCACTGGTAACCTAGAAGGTTGAATCTTTACACACTTATACTATCTTTCACTGCATGGAATCACACAGGGAGTAGAAAATAATTTTAATTTTTATGCCTTACAAGACCCACTAGAAGCACATTACACCAAGAGTCTAGAAAGTTGAAACTTTGCATATTTATTGTATTGACAACAGGGCAGAACCTAACTGATCCAATTTTTGATTAACAACTGTTTTCAGTGCTAAGTGTTATATATTTTTAAACAAAATAAAATATGAAAAAAAGTTCCAACTTCATTTTTTATGAGTGTTATTTTCCTTGCCTAAGAGATGCTATACTAGTTGTAACTATAATAAAAACTAATAAGTACTTTTAAACCCTCCTCTGTTGACCTAGAAGTCGGAATCTTTGCACACTTATTCTAGTGACTACAATACAGAGTTGAAACAATTGTCATCACCTAACTGACATATGCCTGCTTTCTTCAAGGAAATTTTGTTGACTATTTTCTCTTATCTAACAAAATCGATTTTGGAACAAATGATGTATTTATAATGCTGTCTGTCTAACCCAGCATTTTAAAATACTAGGTAATGTGTACTATTTCTGCTAGATGCAGAGATTCATGACCGTACACCGAATATGAATATTTTTGTTAATAAATAGAAATATATGTATACTCACATAAATATAATAACATTAATGACAAACAATTTCTTTTGCCTGGTATTTTTTAAATTATGTTGTCCGAGGAGCATTCCAAACGCGCCATTTCTGTCAAAATAGTACACACGCATATATATATATAAACTAAATAATGATCATCATTGATACTAGAGCCCTTTGTGGGTCATTATTTGTTCCTTTCAGTTTTATCTTTAAAAAAAAAAGGTATATTTAAGAATGAACTAGCCTCATTATCAGGAGAAGAATAATTTTGTATGAATGTGATTATTTTGCATTTCCGAATGGCTGTTGGCACAATATTTTTTAAATAAATTGAGAAATTAAGATGAATTTCGATAGTCATTTCAATCAAGTAGCGAGAGTAAGAGGACTTTCAGGTAGATCTGACATAAAACACAGTCATAATTTTTCAATTATTAGTTTCTCAAAAATTTAAAATTAGAAATGATTACAAAAAAAAAATAATTTTTATAAACAATAATAAAAGCAGTGAGTCATACATATTTGTTTTACTTTTATAACAAGACTGGTTTTTATTGAGCTGCCAGAGGGCTCATGGCCTATTTGGTCTCCGCCCCGACGTAGGATAAAATATATATATATATATTTTGTTTTATTTAAAAGTGAGTGATAATGTTGTTTTCAAGATATTGCATGGTCTTTGATATGAAATGAAAAATGTCCAGAGTGTAAGGCTCCACTCAAATCTCTTAAACATCACATTTAGTACATTTACATAAACAGAAAGAGTTTTAACAAGACATTTATGAAGAAGCTTTCATATTGTAGCAAGTGCTGTGTACACTCCATTTTTGACGAAACTATTAAAAATTGTTATATTCATTCGCACATTTATTTCGTACAGTTATACATTTTTTTGTGAAAACCGCTAGTGGAAATCATTAGTGAACCCTCGTACTCTCTCTGAAGTTTCAATTTGAATCAATATTAGGCATCATCTAAGTTCCATTTATAGCCAATTCTAAGAAATAGATGCTTCAAGGAACATTTTAACTTGAATTTGAAATTCTTAGTGAGTCCCTCTACCCATTTAAAATTTGATAGTGAATTAATATCGGTCATCATCTAACCCAATTCTGAAAAACAGATGTGTCAAAAAGAAAAAAGTGGAAATCCTTAGTAAACCTCTTTCCCCCATGGAGTTTGATGCTAAATCCATGAGTCATCATCTAAGCTCTATCTCTAGTCAATTAAGTGTTTCATGGGAGGGGGGGATTTTAAATCGAAAGTGGAAATTTTTAGTGAATCCTCTATCCTCTCTGAAATTGATGCTACATCCATATCAGTGGTCATCTATGCTATTTGTAGATGGTCTTGAAAAATAGATGTTGCAAAAAAAATGTACAATTTTGAATCTAAATTGGCATCTGCATAACAGGAAGTGGAAATCCTTAGTCAATTATCCCATTCCACTCCAGAATTTAATACTGAATCCATATCAGTCATTACTGTGCAAATTACACTACTTGCCAACCTATGAAGATTTCTTTATAAATTTCTTATTTCATTTGTATTTTCAAAAATTATTTTATTTAACTTTATCTATTTGAGCAAGGGGTACAGATCTACGGAGGGAATAAAGAGAAAATTGTGGACTAAATATTTAGAAAGTTATAGTTAGTAAGGGCTAAGTCTAGACTGTCGCACTCGCAAGTGAAGGCAGGATGAAGTTCTGTCACTGTCTATGGGTATGATACAGGGATCGCATTTTTCCTAAAATTTCTTATTTTTTTCTGAGTTCCTTAATTTCCTAAAATATTCATTTTCCTGAAATTTTCATTAATTTCCTAAAAAAATAATAATTTAATCAGTTGAGATCGAGAGTATATTTTAATAAGTGATGAAAATATTTCCACACGGGTTTTCCCATTTGTTTTGTAACGAGTCCATGCGATGAATGTTTATTTTCGGTTTCTCTCACTCACAGACTAATATTATATAGTATTTCGTGCTCTCACTAACGTGGCCGATCCTATTCTAAAAATAGATTCCCCCTCCCCCCCTCGAAGGGAGATGCAGCAGGACGCTGGTGGGAAAGCTAGGGTTTATTTTCTTTCATTGGTGAGTTTGAGTAACGTGTTAGACGTTGGGGGGAAAGAAGGAGGAACCAGATTGTTGGACTCCGCGAATTCTTTTTTTCAAGGTTCTTGCGCACTCTGGAAATCGGGAATTTGAAAGTGGAGTAAAATGTCAGAGAAATCGCAGGAAAAATCGATTTTTTGTTCAGGGGAGAAGGATGCAGAACTATAAAGGGGGAGGGGGGGGAATAGAAAATAATGGAATAAATATTTAAGAAGTTATCTCGCAGGATGTGAAGTTCTGTGGGCACGATATATCTCGAACAAATTGAGAGATCCAAACAGTGGTGTAGCCAGGAACCCCACTGATGTTCGGAAAAATGATAGATAAATGGGAAACAAAATACTTGGTCTCCCCCACCCACCACACAGTGAATACCTTTCTAAATACCTTGCCCCCCCCCCACACACACACACACACACACACCAAAACCACTGACACACAGATAGTGAAAAAAAATCTGTCGACATTACTGGATTCATCTGAATTTTGATATAACTATTTCAATCATTAAGTGACTGTAAGGGGGTTATAGATTTTCAGACAGCTTGCACGTTAAAAGAAGGCTATCCACAAGTATTATGTCTAAATATCATGCTTATGACTTAGTTTATTTTAAAAAATCTGTGAACAACACATGACTTTCCTTGCAGATTCAAATTCACTTTGTAATTTTTTATTTCATTATGCATTACATTGAGTTTAATTACAGAAAATAACATGGATACTTTTCTGATATTATACCCAATTTTCATTTTTATTGCATCTTCGTTTCATTTGGCAAATTAATTCACTTTAAATTCTTGAGCTCCACAAAATTCCAAAGAAAAAAAATCTTGAGAACGGTTTATCCTACAGTCATGAGATCAGTCTTATTTGCTCAGTTGTCAAAATTTACCTGAAGAACAAGTACTTAATATATTTCAACAATTTTTGTCATTTATTTCAGATTTCCACGATCTTTGCGGGCCATTTCGCATAAAAGAGTCAGTTATACTTTTTCGAATTGTATCAAAATCGAATCAGCATCAGGATACCCATCAGGGGACTTAACTACAAAATTTTACAAAAATTTATTAAATAGTTTTTTAACTACAGTGAAAATAGTCTTCATTTCCTCAAAATTAAAAATTTAAATATCTCGAGAATGGTTCACTTTAGAGTAATGGGGTAGATCTTCTTCCTTTATTCGTCAAAAATTACGTGTAAAGCAAGCGTTAAATTGATACATTTGAGCATATGTCGTATTTTATTTTAGATCGTATATTTTAGAATTGCAGACAAACATAGGCAGATTCTTTTTTTTTCTCTCTTCGAATCGTACCAAAATGTTACCAGCACCACAGTATCCCACAAGCTACTTATCTAACAAATTTTGTGTAATTGGGTCAAATAGTTTGTCAGCTAAAGTGGGCACATACTATTTTCGAGGGCCATTTCGCAAAATAAGGCAAGTTCCTTTTCCCGAATCATACCAAAATTTAATCAGCACCAGGGTAAGCTATAAGTGACTTATCTACCGAATTTTGTGCAATGTGGTCAATTAGTTTTTTAGCTAAAGTAGATACATCAGATTTTTGCAGAGGGGAAAAAAAGGGCGGGTTCTTTTATCCCGAATCGAGCTACAGTCTAATCAACACCAGGTTCACACACAAGTACCTTACCTACCAAATTTTATTAAATTTGGTTTATTAGTTTTTTAGTTGGAGGATACATACACTGGAGTGGATACATACACTGCACAGACACAGACGTTACGCTAAAAATAGTTTTTTCGTACTCTAGAGATCCCGAAACGTATAGATCCGTCGAAAACTCGAGTTACGATTTTCGACATGGTTTCAACACTTTCCTTATATATTACCATGTATTGCAGTGAAAGTAAAAATGCATAAATTACTTAATTATCTCCCCTCCCTCCAGATGAAATCTTCTTACACTAGATAAAATAGCCCCCACTGGATTCCGGTCTAAATTGGGTGCCACTTCCCGGCCGTCCAAACAGCTACCTTGCACCTTTCTGGTAGGTCGGACGGTCTGGGTCTCAACAACAACAACTAGATAAAATAGCATTTTGATTTATATTGTATGATGTCTTACCCACTATAGTACACAACACTCATTGATTTTAGGTTTGTTAGTTGTATTTTTGTACATCCATAGATCAGTATTAATCAATCCAGAAGAAGTGGTAGATGAATATGCAAGGAAGATAAGATACCCACGGCAAATGAAGTTACTGTATGGAAAATATAAAAATAGTCATTTATGCAGTTTTTTATTTTTGTTTATTTCCCAGTGTGATTAAGTAAATGCTTCAATGTTGAATATTTCTGTGAAAAATTATTTAACTGTTATTAATTCTTATTACAATCAAGCTATTGCACTTACATAAAAAGAGTGCGAGATTGTACTAAAACTTACCCCCCCCCCCCCCCCCCACACACACACACACACACAAATCTGGATCTCCTATTTCGTGCGTGCCCCTAGTTACACTTTTTACTTTCCCTAGAAAACATGGTAATGTATAAGGAATTATTGGAATCATGCCGAAAATTGCAACTCGAGTTTTCGACGGATCTACACGTTTGGGGACATCTAGAATACGAAAACTTTTTTTCAGAGTGACGTCTGTGTGTGTGTTTGAGCAATGTATGTATTCAATCTAACTCAAAAACTAACGGATCAAATTTCGTAAAATTTGGTCGGTAAGTCACTTGTTTGTGATCCAGTTGCTGATTAGTTTTGGTACGATTCGGGATAAAAGAACCCGCCTTTTTTGCGAAATGGCCCGCAAAAATCTTATGTGTCTATACTATAGCTAAAAATCTAATTTACTAAATTTCACAAAATTTGGTAAGATAAGTCACTTGTGGAAAACCTTGGTGCTGATTAAATTTTGATACGATTCGAAAAAGAAGAACCTTCTTTTTTTACGAAATGGCCCGCAAAAATCGCTAAAATCTAAAAAGACTGCGTATGCTCAAATATATCAATTAAATGCTTGCTTTATACGTAATTTTTAACGAGGAAAAGAATAAGCCCAACTTCATTATTCTAGACTAACCATCCTCGAAATATTTGAGTTTTTTCGTATTTTTGTTACGCAGCCTTTGAAAAAATGTCCAATTACCAAATAGAAACAAAAATCTGATGTGGGCAGCACATGACTTTCCCTACAGACTTATATCCATGTTCTCTTTATTTTAGTTTAATTCACTTTTAATTCAATTTTCGTTCTCATTTAGTAACTGGACTTATTTTCAAAGGTAGCGTAGAGAAAATACGAAAAAACTAAAATATCCCGAGAACGGCTATGTCCTGGTGTAATGGGGTTGGACTTATTCTTTTCTACGTTAAAAATTACGTATAAGACTAGCATTCAATGGATATATTTGAACATACGTAGTTTTTTATTTTAGATTTTGACGATTTTGGGGGGCCATTTTGCAAAAAAAAGGCAGGTTATTTTATTCCGAATCTTACCAAAATCTAATCAACACCAGAGTAACCCACAAGCGACTTATCACCCGAATTTTGTGAAATTCGGTCCATTAGTTTTTCAGTTAGAGTGGATACAGGCATTTTTTACGGGCCATTTCGCAGAAAAGGAGGGTTTTTTTTATTCCGAATCGTACTAAAATCTATAATCAGCACCAGGGTCACACCTAAATGACTTACCTAGCAAATTTTATGAAATTCGGCCTATTAGTTTTTGAGTTAGAGTGTATACATACATTGCACAGACACAGACAGACACACACAAAGACGTCAAGCTAAAAATAGTTTTTTCGTATTCTAGAGGTCTCGAAACGCGTAAATCCGTCGAAAACTCGAGTTGCGATTTTCGGCATGATTCCAATACTTTTCCTATACATTACCATGTATTGCAGGAACAGTAAAAATCTGATGTGGGCAGCACATGATTTTCCCTGCCGACTCAAATTCATATTTTCTTTATTTTTTTAATTATTCATTAGATTGAGTTTAATTGAACCAAATAACACTAAATTTGCATTTTTAATTCAATTTTTGTTTTTATTGGTAATTTGACTTTTTTCCGAAATCGGCATAACAAAAATGCCAGAAATCTCAAATAGCTTGAGAACGGTTAGTCCAAAAGTATAATGGAGTGTGTTATATTATTTTCCTCTTCAAAAATTGCGAGTAAAATAAGAATTTAATTGATACATTTCAGCATACACTACTTAGTCTTTTTTTTCAGATTTTGGCGGGCCATTTTGTAAAAAAAGGCAGGCTGTTCTTTTCCAAATCGTACCAAAATCTAATCAGCACCAGAGTATCTATCAAGTAACTTATCTACCAAATTTTGTGAAATTTGGTCAATTAGTATTTTAGCTAGAGTGCATACATGAAATTTTTGTGGGCCATTTCGTAAAATAAGGAGAGTTCTTCTTTTCCGAATCGTACCAAATTCTAATCAGCACCCGAGTATCCAACAAGTAACTTATCTACCAAATTTTGTGTAATTTGGTCAATTAGTATTTTAGCTAGAGCGGATAAATGAAATTTTTACGGGCTATTTCGCAAAAAAAGGCCGGTTCTGCTTTTACGAATCGTACCACAAACAGACACACACACAGACGTCACGCTAAAAATAGTTTTTTCGTATTCTAGAGGTCTCGAAACGTGTAAATCCGTCGAAAACTCGAGTTGCGATTTTCGACATGATTCCAATACTTTCCCTATACATTACCATGTATTGCAGGGAAAGTAAAAATTGATTTAAAAGTGCACATTCAGTGTTATTTTGTGCAATGAAACTCAATTTAAAGAATTATTAAAGAAATAAAGAGAAAATGAATTTGAGTTTGCAGAGAAAGTCATGTGCTGTCCACATTAGATTTTTTTAAAGGACTAGTGAAAATGTAAAGTAAAAAAAATAATAATAATGACAGTCAGTCTTTATAGTTAAATTTATTAGTTATTTTAATAGTCATTTTTAAAAGTAACACTTCTTTTGTTGCTAATAATGCTGGCTTGTGCAGTACAAAATGTCGCTTAGAAATAAAAAACATGCTAGGGCCTACATTTTGCATCTATTAGAAATATTACATTTTAGAATCAAATACGGAAACTAACAAATGTATTTGGTAGGAAGAAAAATCATTAGTAAATAATTATTAATTAATAGTAAAAAAAGTGCGTGAGAGAGCGAGCGGACTCAGAGACGCACTGGCCACAACAGGGCCTGTGATCGCTTTCCACAAATTAGCTTATAATCATGTGTAGATGTAGATGCAAATTCATTCATATTACTTCCAAATTTCTCTATCCTACGGGAGATAAGCGAGAGGTCAGTTTTGACCTCTAGACAAAGAGCTAGAATCTTGATTGCTTTTCGAAGCCTCTAGGCAACAAAGTACATGTGGAGCACTCCCCACCCCCCTAAAAGAAAAAAATAACCACCCCATTTCCTGCATTCCTTATTCAAGGACACGGGTTGGTCTGCATGAGAGTTCTTCTACAGCTAGACGTAAATTCCTTCGTTTATTCCCCCGTGCTTTTATTATTTTTTTTTAGAATACTTAGTTGACTTACTACCGTTGACATACATTTGACTTACTACCGTTCAATTTTTCAGCTAAATGTATTTGTAAAAACATGCAATATCTCGGGAACGGTCCCAGCTAGCGTTCTAAAGCTTGTATATCATTCATTTTATAATAAAAATTGCGTATAAAATAATAATTTATTTAACAATATTGAATGTACAGATTTTTTTCAAAAATTCATTCGAAAATTTGGGTGTCTTCCGAACGTTCGACCAAACGAAGAAATTAATAGGGATCCACATCCATTCACTAATAATCGCGAAAAATTACGTTTGAAACGCCCAATTCGTTTGTCAAGATATCGTTTCCACGAAAATACGTATAGACATTGTCTCGAAAACGTTCGATGCATGAAACGTATTCCATCGAAAACTTGAATTCGAATTTTCGACACAGCCACAATACTTTCCGTATACATTATGTAGGCAGAGTAAAAAATCTGATGTGTGCACCATATGACTTACTCTATTGGCTCAAATTCATTTACTTCTTTTATTATATAGTATTACAATCGGTAAATACTGGAACCCTATTAGTTTTAAGCAAGATCCTCAAATTTTTGATTTAAATTTTGAATATCATTAAAAGAATCATAACTTTCAATAACGTTATGTTAATGATCATTTCGTATGTAATTTTTTATTCAGTTCTCTCGATAGTGCACGCTTTCAAATGAATTTATCAAAAATAAAGATTAAAACGTATTAACTATCGTGAAATATGTATATATACAATATTATGCGACAATTTTGTTAACATCATTCTCGAGCATCCAGGTCGTTCCAGTCACGAGAAAAGATACTTTGTATAATGTTGTAATTTTATACTCATTCTCAATAGTTATCTATACACCCCGTCTGTCTGTAATACTTGCAGTGGCGTATTTTGAAATTCAATTTGAGGGGGGGGGAGCAGTTTTAAGTTAAGTTTATATCAATCTCAAGGGTCTTAAATTAACGGTATGCTCGACCGGGACATGTTTTATTATATTCGGGTCGGGTTGGATCAAAATAAATAATAAAGTCAAAAATAGACCAAAATTGAAAGAGAAAAATTTGAAATTACATATGAAATAAGATTCTCAATTAGCGGATGAAAATCTCCCTGTCCCCCATATTAAGTAGTAGTAAGTTTGCCCTACGAAGAATGTGGATGGATAAATTAGAACCTGATACAGAAAAATTATAATTCTAGATAAGAAATTGAAAACTTATTTATTCAACGATATTCTGAAATCAAAATGAAAAATTGCTCTTCCCAACATTCAAGTTGTTTGAAACTACAGTAACAGAAAATATGTTCTGGCCTGGATACAGCAAAATAAATAAACAACGCCGATGTACGTCATGTTTCATAACATCATGTGACAAATGAATTTAATAGGGAAGAAATATTTTCCAAATTTCGTCGCCAGAATTCCGCCAAACGTTACAGATGGAGAAATAAGTTATTCTTATGTTCTTTCCAAAATATTGAATTTTCGTCAATTAGTTGTTATTTTAAGTGATTTAGCGACATTCTGATCAATTTGGCGACATTTTTTTATCAATTTGGCGACATTTGCATAAATTTGGTTACATTTAAAAGACTCGCCAAGTTGGCGATATTCGCTAAATTTGTCGCCAAAATTTCCTCAAGCATTATGATCGGTGAAATAGGCTGTTCTTATAGTAGATAAACGACTAATGGCGTCCAAATACAAACCAAAATATCTTCTGTTATAGGAGATTCTTATATTCTCTCCAAGATATTAAATATTCATCAATTAGTCTTTATTGATTTAGCGCCATTTTTTATCAATTTGGTGACATTTTTATCAATTTGGCGATATTTTCGTCTATCTGGCAAAATTAAAAACTTGCTAAGTTGACGATATTCCGCCAAATTCATTGTCAAAGTTTAGCCAAGCATTGTAGTTGCAGAAATAGGTTATTCTTATAATAGATAAACGACTATTGGCGTCAAATTAGAATGCTATTACCCAAAGCGTCTTCTCTCATGAAGGAACGAGCTAGATCTACGAGAATAATGATAATAATTTTATCGCATAATATTACATATGAAGAGTGATTTTTTTTCACAATAGTTAATACTTTTTATGAATTTTATGTGATTTTTTGATAAATTTATTTTTAAAATGTGCAATATCTCGAGAACGGTTCATGCTAGCATTCTAAAGTTTGTCAATCGTTTTCTAATGAAAAATTACATAAGAAATGATTATTTAGGCAACTTTATTGAATGTTTTAATTTTTTGATGATTTTTCAAAATTTTATTTAACATTTTAGGTGGGTTCTGGACATTCGATTGCATGTAAAAACAATAGGCTTCCAGAATTCACGGATTGTAATTCTTGTATCAAATTTCATTCGGATCGGTGCATTCATTCGTCAGTTATGGTCACCACAGACTCACTAACACACACATCCTTTCACATACACACAGACATCGCCTCAAAAACGTTTGATTCGTGTTCAGGGATGCTTAAAACGTGCTCTCCAGTCGAAAACTCGAATTCGAATTTTCGACCCAGTCACAATAACTTTCCTTATACGTTATACTATGTATATAAGGAAAGTAAAAATAATAGATACATAAAAAATAACTTCAGCTGTTATATATATAAATTGAGAATGAGATGCGTCGGTATAGGTTCACGACATAACGAACTTTTCATTCCGAAAATCGATAAAAATGTTATAGAAACATAATTACGTTATAAAATATTACAAAAATTCCTATATTTATGTGGATATTTATATAAATGCGAATACTATCATTTACAAGATGCACACATACGCCGTTCTCGCGATATATCCCGTTTTTGATCCAAAATAAGAAAATTCATAAAACATCGAAAAAACTCACTATTGTCAAATGAATGAATGTTTTGTAAATATTTTTAATCTGAAATTAATGAACAACATTGTTCAGAAGTCATCTCGAGCCGTTCTCGGATACGATTTTTTCAGTCTATTTTAGGTTTTCGGTGTTCATCTATATTTATTTATCCGTATCCGTACATAAGCGGTCTGCAAGGCCGAAAACCAGATTTTCACCCGGACAGACCCGAAATGCTAGTGTTTAAACTCAGCCCGAATCTAAAACGTATAAATTCACGATCCGACCCGACCCGAAGACTAATGAGTCTCAGCCCGATATGATTTGTATTCAAATGTGTTAAAAACACGAATGTGGGGAAATTTTCTATGAAGAATTGAGATAAAAGTTTGTTTTTAAGCATGTATATCTACGTAACTGAAATAAACACAGTAATTTAATATACTTAATTAAAATTAATTTCTTCTTCTTCCACCCAGACCGTCCGACCTACCAGAAAGGTATAAGGTATCTGTTTGGACTGCCGGAAAGTGCCACTCAATTTAGACCGGAACCCAGTGGAGGAGGCATCCACAGGGACCGTACCCTCCTTCCCCTACCACCAACCTCTTGGAAGGACTTATGGACCCACATGTTTAACGTGATAGTATTCCGCGTGAAAACACGGCGACAGTTTTGGCAGTGGCGGCAATCGAACCCGGGCCAACCGAGTGCAAATCACGCGCACTAACCACTGGGCTGTCGCGTCCCTTAAAATTAATTTAAAATTTTCTCAATGAATATAACCGGTCGGAGCGTTCCAAATAAAACGTTAAAAACAAAGCTTGAGACTTCTACCGCATACTCAATGATAAAAGGTATTCTTTAATTTCCCGCGTCTAGGATTCTCCCGCGACTAAGATTGTTGATAAATACTAGAACTGCTTCCTCAAAACTATCGAGCAGCAGCTGTGGTTGCAACACGTAAGCAATTAATTTTTTCAGTAGAGGTACAGTCACTGTAAAAGATAGTAATGTAAGGCCAGACAAAATATTTTCTTTCTTTTTTTATGTAACATTAGAATCAGCGCAGTTCTCTGGGACATTCGCGAATGGAAGTACTTTTAATTTTACACATTTTCTTACATTTTAGCTTTTCTTAAAATTACAAGTTTTAAAGTTTTTAAATAGAATTGCTACTTTTAGCGATTTTAAATAAAAATATACATTTGGGCATTTTTTTAAAATTGCAAATGTTAACGCTTTTCTTTAAAATTGTGAATTTTAGAATCATTACTCAAAATTAATGAATTTTAATGTTTTTTCCCAAAATATTGTGAAGGTGAGTGAGTGCTTCGCCGGAAATATCGCGAATTTTAGTGCCAAAAATTCTAAGCAGACATATTTTATTATTTTAATACAAATTAAAAAGTGTTTTAGGTCCTAAGAAATTCCTTAAAATTACTTATTTTTTTACTTTTTAAAGTAGTATGAATAGTATTGCTTTATGTATGAGTATTTTTATAAATAGTTCTCCAGATATTTGAAATTTTGCTTTTCCTAAAAAGGCGATATCTCAAAATAATCAAGTGAATTTCTCGAAATTTGGTAAGCTTATTACTTTCCTTATACGTAAGTTGTATAATGTATAAGAAAAGTATTGTGACGGGGTCGAAAATTCGAATTCGAGTTTTCGACGGGAGAGCACGTTTCAAGCATCCCTGATCACGAATCAAACATTTTTGAAGTGATGTCTGTGTGTGTGTATGTGTGTGTGTCAGTGGGTCTGTGGAGACGATAACTGACGAACGAATGGACCGATTCGGACCAAATTTGGTACAAAAATCACAATCTGTAAACACTGGAAGCCTATTGTTTTTATACACAATCGAATGTTCAGAACCCCCCCCCCCCCCCTAAATTTTCGAATGAAATTTTGAAAAAATCGTCAAAAAATCAAAACCAATAATAAATTTACGTAAATAGACATTTTTAATGTAATTTTTCATTAGAAAACGATTGACATAAATTTTAGAACGCTAACATTTCGTTCTCGAGATATTGCACATTTTTCAAAAAAATTATCAAAAAGTCATATAAAATAGAAAAAAAAAATTCCCTATTGAGAAACATGTTCACTTTTCATATATAATATCATGCGATAAATTGGGTGACATCATTCTCGCGGATCTAGCTCGTTCCATTCATGAAAAAAGATACTTTGAGTAATACTTTTGCATTTGAACGCCAATTTATCTGCTGTAAGAATAACTTATTTCTTCGTCCATAACGCTTGGCGAAATTTTGGCGACGAAATTGGCGGAATGTCGCCAACTTGGCGACTTTTTGAAATGTTACCAAATTAACGAAAATCTCGCCAAATGGATAAAAATGACACTAAATCAATGAAAATGACGACTAATTGTGGAAAATTCAATATTTAATAAGTTATATAATATATAAATATATAATAATAATAGCTATATAATATATGTGGAAAATTCAATAAGTTATATATATATATATATATAACTGATTTCTTCGTCCATAACGCTTGGCGAGATTTTGGCGACGAAATTGGCGGAATGTCGCCAACTTGGCGACTTTTTGAAATGTTGCCAAATTAACGAAAATCTCGCCAAATGGATAAAAATGACGATAAATCAATGAAAATCGCGACTAATTGTCGAAAATTCAATATCTTGGAAAGGATATTAGTATCTACTAGAAGAAAAACCTATTTATTTTACTGTAAAAGTAGTAAATTCATTTCATTATATAAGGAAAGTCATGTGTTGCCCACATCAGATTTTTTTCTTATGGTATATAATAGTATGATGTTGCATGTAGTAAGTATTATTTACTCAAAAATTCTTAAATTTGATAATTTGAGGGAGAGCACGTTTTAAGACCACCTGAACACATTTCGAACACTTTTCGATATCCATGTGTGCGTGTGTGTCTCTGAGATATGAACACTAAGCTAAAAACAAATGCTTGCATCGCTATGAAATCTTATTTTGTCATGATATTACGTAAAAAAACCCCAGAACTAAATCAAATATTTTGTAATTTGCACTATTAGATCACAAATTATTTGAATTTTAGATTTTCCACCCTATTTCCATTTTCCATAAAGAATGTATGGGATATATCCAAGGTATTTAGAAAGATATATCTATGGGGCAATAAGCTAGACAAAAACTAGCTATATATAAGCTAGACAAAAACTAGCTATATATAAGCTAGACAAAAACTAGCTATTGTATAAGCTAGACAAAATCTAGATATATCTACGGGGCAATATGTAGATATAACCCTAATGTTTTGCTTGAATAAGCATGCATTTTCTACATACATGTGTTTTCTAATGATATAAAAATAATTATTTATTTAATATTATATAATATCCTGTTATTGCGTTATTCACCATTTGTAATAATCGTACCGAATTTCATTTAAATAACTCTTTTCAACTCGTTTGTGAAATATCGCTCGCCCATGGAAGGTTTATACATCGCTTCAAAAACGAGCTCAGGGATATTTAAAACATGTAAATCAACCGAAAACTCGAATTCGAAACCATCACAATATTATGCATTAATTATATTATAGTATATATTTCATTAATTATATTATAGCATATACTTTAGTTTTTTTTACGTAATCTGCTTTCAAATCTATGCAGTATTATACATAGATAAGATCGATGCGTAATAAGCAAAATAACATTTCATCTGAAAACTCTAAGCAGCAATTTGCAAAGAAAAAAAAAACATGAAAAGAGGGGGACATTGTTATGACATACGTAAATGACGTAACGATGCAACGCAATGCCTTGAACATTTAATAAATAAAACTGTTCGGCGAGATGAACTGTGTGTCGAGTCTTAGCTCCCTACATGATCTGGGAGCTGAGAACGAGACCGTCAAAGATGTTGAAGAAGGAAAAATGGGCAATACACGAGTTTATCAGGTTTGCGCGCTGGATTTGCACGCTGCCACAACTGCCGCCGTGTTCATGCGGAGTACGATCACGTTAAACATGTGGGTCCGAAAGTTCTTCCAAGAGGTTGGTGGTAGGGGGGAAGGAGGGTACGGTCCCTGTGGTTGCCTCCCCCACTGGGTTCCTTCCGGTCTAAATTGGGTGGCACTTCCCTGTCGTCCAATTGGTTACCTTACACCTTTCTGGTAGGTCGGACGGTTTGGGTCTCAAACAAATAAACGACGTTGCTCGGAATTTAAGATGCAAAACTTTGATTAAATTTACACCATGACCGCTGCGCTTTTCTAATAGAGCTTGATTAGAACAGCATCCTTGCAGTAGCTCTCGACCACGCAGAAAATGTATCCGACGTTGCTCGAGATTTAAAGCAAGAATTAATTAAATTCATTCATCCAATTTTTCTAAAAACGTAGTCGATCGCTGCGCGAACTCATGGGGCTGCACTCGATCCGATAAAAAAAAAATCTTTATTAGGCGTTTTTTCTCAGGAGTCGAGGTATCTCTGTATCTAATTTCATTGCCGTACGGAGATTAGATTTTTCCGCTACAGACTGCACAAACAGACATCTTTTTCATTATATGGACAGGGTAAATAATATGGAATATTAGTAAATATATATAAAAAGTCGAGTGGAAACTCATTTGGAAAGACCTCTTATCGTATTTGGTAAAGCTTTATTAGTGAATTACAAAATCTGATGTGAGCAGCACATGACTTTCTCTGCAGACTCAAAGTCATTTCCACTTCATTTCATTAATAATTCGTTAAATTGAGTTTAATTGCATTAAAGAGCACGCATAATTAATTGAAATGACACTAAATTTGCACTTTTAAATAAGCTTTCGTTTTCATTTGGTAACTGGACTTATTCTCCAAACCAGTGCAGCAAAAATGTGAAAAAACTAAAATATCTAGAGAACGGCTAGTCCTAGAGTAATGGGGTCGATCTTTATTTTTTCATCACCAAAAGTTACTTGTGAAACAAGCATTTAATTGACATATTTGAGCATACGTAATCTTTTATTTCAGATTTTGACGAATTTTGAGGGCCATTTCGAAATAAAAGCCGGATTCTTTTACCCCGAATCTTACCCAAAACTAATCAGTACCAAGGTCATACACAAGTTACTTACCTACCAAATTTTATGAAATTCGGTCGATTTGTTTTTGAGTTAGAGTGGATACATGCATTACACAGACAGACAGACACACACAAACGTCATGCTAAAAATAGTTTTTTCGTGTTCTAGATATCCTGAAACGTGTAAATCCGTTGAAAACTCGAGTTGCGATTTTCGGCACGATTCCAATATGTTCCCTATACATTATTATTGCAGGAGTATTGCAGAGAGAGAGAGAGGGGGGAAAGTAAAAATATATATAGAGAATGTAAGTCCTCACTGGACTTTCTCTTAAATAGTGTATAGGCCTACTTCTATTTTGTTTTCTCACCAAATGGTTCATATGTGTTTCACCAAGAAAATAAATTTTTATGCTTTCTCTACACCTAATCTATTTCATAATTTTCTGTAAATTACATCAAATGTTAAAATAAATTCCCTTTATGCAGACAGTGGATGATAGCACAGCTGTAGCTAACGTATTCGTGAATTCAATATCAATGTTATTTTATTTGCTTTAAATATATTTTCGACATTTGTCATGCAATTTTAACAATGGATTGTTAATAAAAACATCCAAACATATTTTTTAAATCAAAATATTTAAATGGCAAATTTGTTAATTTAAAATAAAAATAAGAAGTTAAATATTTTTTTAATTAACAAAAAATTTGTATTTTTCTATCTTGCTTATAAAGACTTTGAGTATGAAATGATGTCTAATTTGCTTATATCCTTTTCATCACATAAATCAAAAATAAAAAGTGAAAATATTTAGTCATATCATTTAATTTAAATAATTTTTACATTCTATTAACAGGCCGCCCATAGGTGGGTGGTGCATATACCACTTGAGTGAAGGTCCCAAACCTCAATATTTTTGAGGCTGAAGAAAACATAAAAAGTTTACAAAGAGGAGAAAATCCAACATAATTAGGGTGGGGGCATGGTAAATATTTGTAGTGGGTTCGTAATTTCTATGAGCAGCCCAGCTATAAATGTCTTTAAAAAAAATTAGCAACACATAAAAAATTGTAAAAAAAATATCAACCGGTTTCAAAAGCAATAAAGAACCTTCTTCGTCATGATAAATGAGATACAGCATTAGCATCATCCCAACAAAGGTGATGCTGTGTTCTAATGAAGTTGTAGATTTATGATTCTTTTTGACAGCAGTGAAAAATTTTTTTTTATATCTTTACAATTTTATTAAGTTTAAAAAAATATTCTATTTCCATTAACATTTCAAGTTTTGATATCTTAAAACTGATTTAAATCAGTAATTACTCCAATTCAGATTATAAATTAGATTTCATTCACCAAAGGTAAATGTCTAGCATTACTGATATTTCACAGGATATAAATGTCAATAATAAGTGAAGAACGTATTATTTTATCAACTTATAATGGTACTATATACAAATGAAAATTAATATATTTTTTCATATTCAGATTAGATACTCACTTTTACATTTAAAGATTTAATACACATTCAATTTGTAATGTGCGAGGTTCAAAATGTGGATATGCAATCAAAGCTGTATATTACATTTTCAAACCCATTACAATCTTTCTTATTACATATTTATAACAAGAAACTTTTCCCCGAGCATTCCATTATTCGTAACTGTTTTTGCTCTGTTTGAACCAAAAATTAACTCATCACATATATCCTCATTACCATCCTCCCCAAACATGTTCTTTACCTAGTTGACTTATGACTTAGAGGTGGGTGGCTTAAAGAGAGCCTAACATAGCGACCAGAGGTCTATTGTACTTTCGTTACCTAGTTACAAAAGCATCTATTAAAACTACATCTAGAAATTTTTAATTTCATCAAAATACTTTATATAAACCTTACACTGAATGGAAACAAAAACATGAAAGTAGAATATATATAAGATTATTAATTACAATAAATTTATATTTCTTGTATATAATTATATATATTTCTTAGTAAAAAGATACTGCATTATACGTAAATAAAATATAATGTAACACACCTTGTAATTTGTGACTACTCCTGAAATAAGTAAGGCATAATCAGAGCTAGAAGGAAGCTTAGGGGACTAAGCAATGTGCAAAGTTACATTATCACTCTTCCCAGTGATTTTTCACATGTACATGGTATTCTACATTGTATCTGAGATTATGGGTACTAAATCCTACCAAAGAAATATTCAGAGCCCTACTTATAAAGTGGGGTTCTTGCCTCATGTGCAGAACTACAGAAAGACAATAATGGTTTAAAACTATTTTAATATGTAAAAACAAACATGCATTGAAAATTGAAGTATATACAACCAAACATATTTAAAGTAGATACAGAATATGACCGAGTTCATGCCAAAATTATTTCATTGCTTTCATTTCCTTAATATATTTTCTTTTATCCTTAAACTAAATATACGTTCACCACAAATAAAAACAAATAAGAGAAAGAAAAAAGAAAATTAAAAAATATATACTAAAAGTGTGGAAAAAACAGTGGATAAGCAGATAAAAATAGGAAGGGCTTATTATTAAAAAAGGAAGGTGGGGGGTATGAGAAATTTTATAAAAATTAAAATGCAAGTTTACAATATTATCCTAGAATAACCCTGAAAATAGGAACTAGCCAGTTACCACAGGTTGATTACACAATGCACTGTGGTGATTAAATGAAACAACTTTAGGCCACATCACCCCTCTTCTATTCTGTTTTAATCAGAAAACTGTCCAAAAGTTTGATAACTGTTTATTATTTCCCCAATTCTTATCCCTCATACCTATATATATATAACACATTATATATATATATATATATATATATATATATATATATATTAAGTATATGTAACCACACTTACTGATTTTACAAAAAAATTGTGATACAGTGGCTACTAAACTAAAACTGCCTATTGGGCGCTTGCCACTAAATGAACATTTGAATTTTCAAGTTTAAGGGAGAGTTTCCTTAACATTTATTGTTGAAGTGAAAAGTAAATTCCATGGTTCACAACTGGAAAAAAGCATAATCCCCCCACCCCAGACCTTCATTACAACCAAGATATGGTAATCTGCTTTAGCCAAATCTGTTGAGAATACAAAGATATAGAGCTTTCGCTTAAATTTTGAAGTACAAAAAAATAGGGTTATGCATAGTGCGTAAGGAACATAGGTCCCTAATATACAGTGTGTCGATTATTACATTTTCTGTCAAAATTACTTCAAAACTATGCAGTAAAAAACAAAATATAAACTTTATAATACAGCATACATTAAATTTTAGCCAGTTGACTACTAAAATGTAATGTATGCTGTATTTTGACAAATTTCTTATTTTATTGGTATATTCTTATTACATTTACTGTTAAAACTCTGCTATTTTATTAAATAAAAAATGTATAACCAAATAAACAGCTGCATTTCAATTAGTAAAAACTTGTGATATTCATTGAGCAAATTTATCGGAAATAATCCCTTGAGTCCGGCTATGCTTTCATAGAATGATGATGGTCAAAGATTTTATTTTACAGAATTTCCATTTGTTCACTTATATTATCAAGACAAAATATAATATACAAAGCTAACTATAGGAAGTAGCTTGAAAAAATGCAGACATACAAGCAAACATATTTAAAATGCTGAATAAACTTAAACAACAAAAAATATTTGACATTTTTGTATGAACCTATTAACTTTTGTTGTCGGAAACAGTTTAGAATTGAGCATAAAAAATAAACAAAATATTATTTAGGTCAAATACTGGAATTTACCTACCTCATGTGCATTAGAAAATAAAAGCTCTTAAAATATACAAAACTTAACAAACAATGCTTAAAAACAAAACATAGGTACAACAAGTAAATATATTTAAAGTGTTGAAATTTCAAATACACTTCAATAAAATCAACTTGTCAGTTTTGCATCAGTTCTTGTACTAATATTCAATACTATTATAAGAACATGTAAAATGTTGTTATACAACATTTTACTTTATTTCTATGGGCTCAAGATAATTTGCATATAATGTAAACATCAAATATTATCAATAAGAAAGAAAAAGATAAAACTTACTTTTTTTATTAGGTAATTGCTTCTTCGAAACCTATAGTTATCCTATATTTCATGCCATACCCTACCATTAATATACAAAATAATTTGAAAAACACTCGGAAACATGTTGAAATAAAGCTGAGTTCTTCTCGGAGAAAAAATTTTGAGTGTTGATTTTGATTATCCCCCTAATATCGGGTTTTGTTCAGAATTAAATTAGAAGTGAAGAGTTGAAAACCCAGACCACACGACGAACCCGAAGGCTTATGGTAGCAAGATGTGTGGCCGGAAGAAGTGAAGAGTGCTACTGCAAATTAAACAATCGTCTTTTGCCACATTTCATCAAACCTGCAATATTCAGCATCATCTGTTGACAAAAGATGACTTGGTTGGTAGTGGGTGTTTTTAAAGCCACCTTAACTTTGATGTGTACACAATGTCTTAACTGTGCCAGTTTTATTTAGCATTTTCCCAAAAGAAATCTTGTTAAAACATGCCATTTTAACTAAAATATTAAAAATCATAAACACAACATTAGTCCTAGGATTCTGGATAGCATGAGCATTTTGAGTGAAAGGAATTTCTATTGTGCATTAAAGTGAAAAGGATGTGAAATTTTTTAAATTTGCATATCTTATTATTAGTTAAAATTGGTCAATGGTAAAGAATAGGGACTAGGGATAGAGACGTGTACTTTGAGCTGTGAAGATAGCAAATTATGATTAATGTTAGAGATAATATGCATCTGGTAATTTTCTGAAGGGAATCCAATTTTCTATAGATTTTGGCATTAGGGTTTCTGGAATATTAAATTAGTCTATGATTCTATTTATATTTGATAATTAGCCCCTGCTATTCATGGTTGAAATGATATTACCATATTAGTATGATTTTACATTTGAGATTTTAGTGTGATTTATATTTTAAAGATAATTCTATAGTAATTGATAAACATTTATATCTATTTCACTTTATATCTATTTCACTTTATATCTATTTCACTTTAATATTAAAAAAATCAAGACTAGCACTTTGGATAAAAAAATAGGAAAATTCTAAAATAATTTTAGATTTTAGTAAAATTGTTAAAGATTTTAATATACCTGTTTAACCCCTGTGCGCACATATATGGGTTATGTATAGAGAGCAGGGAACATAGATCCCTAATACAATTACTGTTGAACATTATATTTACTGTTATGACTCCGCTAATATATTGAATTTAAAATGCACACAGTTGAATTTCCAATCAAACAGAAAAAAATTTCAATGCTCGCTAACACTGGGTTTATAGGAAATAAGGAAAGGGATGAAATTGTCAATATCATTTCAAGCCAATATCAACTTTCATTTTGTTCTTTTTTCATTTAAGTCTGTGTGTTTTAATAGCACTGATGCAGGGCCACAATAAGGAAGTGGTTTCTACTATTCACCTTTTGGTTCAAGATGAGTAAAGCAACTTCCTTATAAAATGATGATGAAGTATTCATTTCTTAGAATTTGGCTTGTTATGTTATTAAGAGAATATAAACAACATACAAAGTAGCTCCACAAATAGTTAAGAACATACATCATAGGTAGAAAAGGCAAAATATTTAAATTGCTGAAATTTCAAATACACTCCAATAACAATAAATAGGAATCTCTCAGTTTCACCAGAAACAAATTTATTCCTGTTTCCTGAAATAGTTTAGAATTAAGCATAAAACAATAAGCACATCATTATGAACGCATATAAAACATTACCAATGCAGGTACAATGAATTTTGCTAACCCATGAGCAATAGAAATAGAGCTAATAAAATATGAAATGCTTAAGAGTGCAGATGATAGGCACGACAAGCAAATCCATTTAAAGTGTTAAAATTTCAAATATACTTCAACAGCAATATATGAATTAACTCGTCAGTTTCCCATCAACACTCATTATTTATATATCAATATTTATTACAGTAACAATACGCATATAAGATTTTAAGATTTGTACTGATACGTAAGAACATGCAATATAAACATGAAATTTTATAGAAAGAAAGTTTCTACATACTTTTATGTATAGTAGTCCATTATTTGAACTTATTAGCCGAGAAAAACAGGCTCTGTCTTTGAGATTGAATGCATTTCATAACATCCGGTTTCTGGATTAATCCGGAAGTGAAATAAGGGCTACCGCAAATTGAACAATAATCGCTGTTTGGCGCAGGGTCAGATCTCGCCAAACCTGCGATATTCAGAGCCATCTATCGGAAAAAGGTAACTTTTCGGATCGGTTTAAATCCGCCTTAAGTATGAGGTCAATTCAGAATTAAATTTATTAACACAGTTAGCATTTAATCTGTATTAACTTAAAGCAAATATCTATTTTTGCTTTTTTATATTTAATACATTGATGGTATGACTATATTGAAATATTTTATTATGAATAGGATCAAAAATAAAGTTTTAAAATGTTTCTAATTTATTAGGTACATCAAGAAATCATGTTTCAGAAATATGTAACAACAAAAGCTAAGCAAAATTCAATGAATATAGAAAAATATTATCAAGATGCTCTCCAAAGAACTAAAAATGATCTAATATGTATCCTTTAAAATATTATTTTAAATATAAATTCATTTCGTTCACATTTCTGTCTTCTATAAATAACATTATGTATTCGTTAAAACTATTAGTGTTCGAAATTTTGTTCAGCTACATGATTATTTTCTATGTCTATAAAATAAATGCTGTGGAACATCAACAGAACTTTAAAACATTGAAACTGCTACAAAAATGAAAACTTGGTAAAAAAATGCAGTATGAAACAAATTAGTAATGGCATTAATAATATTTTGATTTTGTTTTATACTGTGTATTTAAAGTAGTTTTAACTTTTTATCAACAGGACTGTCAAACTTAGAAGGAGAAAAGGGAAACCAGAGCTTAGAAGGCATGTAATTTATATGGAATGAAATTTCTTTGTCATTGGGCAGTAATAAATAAAGCTTTAACAGTGTTAACTAGCTTCATAAGCAAAATAAATTTCCTAATTCAAAACAACAGAAATTATAGAGTTACACAAGAAAAACCAAAAACTGACTGTTTAACTAATACCATTTGTCTTTTTTAATTTTGTGACAAGGTGGGATGGGAATTAGTAGTGGCTCTAGTCCGATACAGCCAAAATGGTTTTGAGTGAATAACATCTTTTCTTTTTTCCTGTACCCAGAAGGTCTAACCTACAAAGGGTGTTGAAGACCCAGATCACTCGACTGACCCGAGGGTTTTCAGTAGCCGTTTAAAGTAATTGTTTAGATGGCCAGGACAGTGCTACGCCACCCAGTTTAAACTGGAACCCAATGGGAATGGCAACCATAGGGACCATACCATCTTTTTTCTAATCCATTACCTCTTAGATGAACTCTTGGGCTAAAGATCTGCACAGGCTCAACTTCACTGAACCAAGATAAATTTTAAAGAAACTACCTTAGGCCAGCCCAAGTTTATGTCAGGTTTTACAAAATTTGGGTTAAGTTGGACTGGGTGAAAGTAAATATAAAAGCCAAAAATAGATCAAAACTGAACGCAAAAATTTTAAATTGCATATGGAATAAAATTCTCAATTAATGGATGAAATTTTTCCTGTCCCGTATTAAATAATAAAAGTTTTCTGTGTACGGAGAACGCAGATGGGTAAATAGAACCGAATACAGAAAAATAAGAATTTCAGATAAGAAATTGAAAACTTATCTTTGAAGACATTCTGAAGTCAAAATAAAACATTGCTTTTTGCAACTTTCACCTGCTGAATTGAATCGTTGTATGTAATATATAATATAATTTATGTTTAATTCCTAAAATGGCAAATTATGGTCATGATATGAGGCAACTTTAATCAGGCTTCAATGCATTTTTAAAGAATCGGGCCAAGCTTTGAGTGTTTTCATGTCGGATCGGGCCTGGGTAAATTATTTTGAAAAAAAATTTATGCTCAGATCGGGTCTAGTCAGGTCATATCGTAATAGTTTTGGGTCAGGCCAGATAAAAAAATTTTAAATTAGGCCTGTGTAAACCTCTATCTTGGACCTACAGATTTAATATGACCATACTCTGTTGTTGTTGTTGAGACCCAAACCGTCCGACCTACCAGAAAGGTGTAAGGTAACTGTTTGGACGGCCGGGAAGTGCCACCCAATTTATAGTGCTATTACACACGGCAATTTTTATTGCCGATCTTCGGCAATTCCGCCCGTCAATCATACTTTAGGCTCCTCCTCTTTAATAGGTCCCTTCTCTCTAATCTCGCCGATTTTATTTCAGAAAGCATTATTTGGTGTGTTTTTCGTATAATTTGAATCTTATATCCTAAAGGTGTCTGTAACTTGTTAAAAGTTCTATTATTATTTTTCTATCTCCAGACTTTAGAAATTCCTCCCGGCAATGATACTTTAGGCCACGCCTTTCTAATACCTCAGAGTTCATTCCAAGAAGCATTATTTAGTTGGTTTTTTTCGTATAATTTTGATCGTTTATATGCCACAGGAGTCTGTAATTTGGTAAAAGTTCTATTACTATTTTTTCATCTCCAGACTTTAGCAATTCCGCCCAGCAATGATACTGTAAGCTCCTCCTTTCTAACAGGCCCTCCCTGTTTAGTGCAGCCGATTTCAGGAAGCATTCTTTAGTGTGTTTTTTCGTATAATTTGGATATTTTATATCCCAAGGTGTCTGTAATTTGGTAGAAGTTCTATTATTTTTTTCCATCTCCAGATTCTAACATTATTCAGCTGCTTCGTGTTTGCATTACAGTCGCCATTGCCATCTTGAATGCAAATGAGGAAAGGCGGAGCGTAGTGACGTCTAATTTTATCGTGCTCTTATTGGGTAGCCGCTCAGAAATTGAGCAATTTTTATTGCCGAGTATGAACGAATTGCCGCAATTCGGCAGCAAGATTTCTTCCCATTGAAATGTATGGTGTTGCTGAAAAATTGCTGGAAGGAATTGCTCCGTGTAATAACACCATTAGACCGGAACCCAGTGGGGAAGGCATCCACAGGGACCGTACCCTCCTTCCCCTTCCACTAACCTCTCGGAATGACTTGCCCACATGTTTAACGTGACCGTACTCCGCGTGAACACGGCGTCAGTTGTGGCAGCGTGCAAATCCAGCGCGCAAACCACCGGGCTACTGCGCCCGAAATGTGCCAACAGCACACGGTGTTCCCAAGTGGTCACCCACCCAAGTACTACCGCACCCAATGCTGCTTGACTTCGGGGATCTAACGAGAACCGGTGTTATAAGCACGGTAGGGCCGTTGGCTCATGTCCATACTCTGTGTAGCAACAGTGAATAACATCATGTAAAATAATACTCCAGTGAAGTTCCAATTATATATTCTTGTAGGGCTTTCAAAAAGCTACAAATTACTTACTTATTATAGCAGGAAATCTGAATGTGGTATGGCCATAAAATTTGGTGCAGCTTGGTATTATTGTTTTTAAATTCAAATTAGTTTTTTAGTTTTTATGTTTAAGCCTGATTTTCACACAAATCAGCCTCATAGCAACCGAAAATATTATCACAGAGTTTGCATAGGGACATCATCTGTAAGATAAAAAAAATTCTCTTTCAAACAAACTTTAAATGGTATCCATATGATTAATAGATGAATTTTCGTTAATTTTTAAAATATATATACCCTTCGTAACATCCCCGATTTTTATATTGCAAAATAAAAAAAAATTGACTAGCAATCCGATGTTTATAATTTAACAGCCTCTCTTTAAAATAATATGGCCTTAAAGCTACAGAAGCCTTCTCTACTAGAAGAAGGATTTCCTTTTGAATCTTTTAGTCTCATAGGTTCAAACCCATTTTAAAGGTAGAGGGAAAAGGATAATTTGGAGATGGTGTTGTTGCACTAGTTATACAAAGATTGTATACAATCTTTACTTTTATTTATATGGAATTGTTTTCTCTGTTAACAAATGCAATTTATCCCTGCTTTAACTCCCAGACAATGCCGGATACATTTTCTAGTATCCCATAAAATTTATGTTTAATGGACATGTTAAATTGAAAAATAGTTGCAACTCATTCTAAAAGATATTTTCTTAATGAAATTTAGCTATAAAAGAGAACCAAGAATGTAAGTATATTTCTTTTTAATTGTAATACATTTTATATCCATTTACAAATTAGTTTTTACTCCCCTTGCATATATGAAAAGAAATTGCTAAATGATGTTGAAAATAAAGCTAGCAAATTTTAGAAATATAATCATATGTAAAATACACAAGCTGTTTACACATTTTTAGAATGATTTTATTGCAAAAACTAACTAAAATTAATTCAAAACAAATTTATGGCAACAACTCATTTTATAAAAGCTAAATTATCGTTTGCTGTAGTTAAATTTTGTCTATTTTAAAAATGGCACATGTAAAGAAATTTTAAATTGAAGACTACATTTTTACTCTTTCTGAAGAGAAATACTCTTATTCTGTAATTAAAATTTGGTGTAAAAACCATGTAATTCACTTTTCTAAATGCAAAATAAGCAGTATTATCTTACTTAAAATAAGATGTCTGTGTGTGCAGTCTGTACCAGGAAATCTGTCGTACAACCATGAAATTCGGTATACGGGTACTCCTCAATGTACAGGGGTGCACCTTGGCATTATTTTTTAAAATTTTAAATTAGTATTTTAGTTATTTTATGTTTTACCTAAATTTAGTCCGATATTTACGCAAATTGGTTCCTTAGTGACCTAAAATATTATTACAGAGTTTCCATCTTGACACCATCAGAAAGATCAAAAAATTCTCTTTCAAACAAACTTTAAACTCGCAATAGAGGAGAAAGAGACCTAAAACTTGGTTCCAAGAATTAAAAGAAAATTCCAGTAAAGAATCCATGATCATTGCTGGCTTTTCTTACATTGGTAAATTAAAGTTAAGAAAAAGCCAAAAAATGTCAAAATCAATTCAACGTATTACCAAGATAAAGTTTTAACTCATTTATTTAAAGAAAAAATACCACCCCTTTATCCACAGTTTTGGTAGAGTAAAGCTTAATCAGGATAAAACTATCAGTCACGCATCAAAATCTACTCTTAAATTTCTTGAGAAAAATTACAAAGATACTTTTGCTCATTTTCCTTCGAAGTCCCCTGATGTGCCACCAATGGATTATTGTGCTTTTGTGGTGTTAAAAAAAGAATTTTCTAAATACAAACCTAAAACATAGATGGACTGTGAAAGAGGAATGGAATAAAATACCACTCATAACTTTTAAAAAAGCTCTCCTACCTTGGAAATCAAGATATAGAATGATAGTCCAGAGAAAGGGCCATCAGATAAAACAATTAAGAAATAAATGTGGTTACTTCAAACCTTAATTATATTGCTTCGAATTTATTCCAAAAATGTATAAACAACTTCCATAGTTGATAAACATGATTTAAATTTTTGTAATTATATCTGTGAATGTCTTGATATTTTATGTGCTTGTATACCAAATATTTCTTTAAAAATTTGATCATTTTATTGCAATTTTTGTATTTATACAAAACTGGTTGAACTCCCGATGTGAACATCTCACCAAGTTTTAAGTTTGAATTAGTTTTTAGTTATTTTATGTTAAAACATGATTTTGAGTGATTTTCACACATAGATTCCTTAGGAATCGAAAATATTATCACAGTTTCTATCCTGATATCATCGGAAAGATTGAAATAAGTTTTTTCTAATGGTCTTGGAACCGAATTCGAAGGACAATTCCTTCATATTTCTTTTAATTTTTAAATAAAAGCATAGAAATTGCTGCATTCAATTTTGCTGGTATATTGCTTCATTCTAAGGTTCACAAATTGCTACTGCTGAGCAATGCAACCGACGTCACAACCTGTATCTGTTGCTATGGGAAGCAGTGACACATTTATTGGCTGGGTAATGAGTTAATGACATTTTTCGAATGTAGTTTTGAATTAAATTTTGGTTCAAGCAATTTTCAGTGTTGTAACAGTAATGTTATCTAATAGGTAAATGTTAATATATTTTTATGTGAATGTTTTCAAATTTACTGATAATTTTAATTGTACTGATAGGAATATAAATATATTTAAGTTTACTAAGAATCCGGTAGGGTTGCACCGAATATTCGGTTGGTATTCGGTATACTACCTATTCGGCAGTCAAACCGAATATTCGGTTCGGCCGAATACTTTAATATTCGGCCAAACCGAATAGTAAGAAAAATTTTAAATATTCGATAATTGGTAAAGCACATTTTTTAATACAATGAATGAAAATTATAGTATCATAGTTCAAAATTAATTCAAATTGTTACTTACCAATATTATCATATTTAAAATAATTTTAATATAAAAGTAAACAATCTGATATTAAATTTTGTTGTTTTTTGAATTTTTCTTAAATCTTATCACACCTTAACCTTACTAACTCGTTTAAATATGAAGCAGTAACCAGCAAATAAAACTCATAATATTTCGTGTTCAAAAATATAACAGTTAATTTTTTATAAAATATGCAGCTAAAAAAAATCAATTATCATTTCACCAATATTAAAAAAAGGTGAAGGCGATTAATATATATAAAAAAAGCACTTTGATGAATATTCAATTTTGCAGTATTTTAATTTCGATAGAGATAGAGAAGATACCGAGGATGCCATAGGTGTTCCTTTGTATCCATTAAAATGTGTCAAGTAAGATAACCAAAGAATTTCTCTCTGTGTGTGTAGTCAACCCTTCTAATTTCTTTCATGATTTCTGAAGAGAAGATTACTTTGTTGAGTCTTTTGTCACAGGGTGTAACTGTTTAGTTATCTATCAGTATCTACTCTGTTGTAGTTTGTTGTGACAACTTAAAAAAGAATGGCTAGACATTCTGGCAAAGTATCCTTTGCACTTTAAAAAGAAAAATGATTTGACAATGTTTGAATTTGACTGCTCAGTTTCAATTTTGATAAAATTATTTATTAGTTACATTACAAAAGAGAGTAAGATAGCAAAAATTCACTTGAATAAATTGTAATTCTAATTTGTAATGATATTTTAAGCAACTTGGGTTTGAATTTGTATATAAGGTAAATGCAAGATTCTCTATAACATAACATGAAGCCATGATTATCACATATCAGGAATTAACTATCAATTATCAATTTATGCAGATAAACATAAAACAAATTAAGTACTATATTAATTTGCTTTTGAAATGATTTATTTCATTTTTTATTTATTTTAAATTAATAATTATACTTAATGTAAATGCAAATAAATTTAGGATGTTAAATGTAAATACATTTAAAAAAGGCACAAAATAGAAACATTTTCTATTTTAAATTGGCATAAAGTAGAAATATTACCTTTAAAAAAATTTAACCGAATATTCGGTTAGAATTTTAACCGAATATTCGGTATTCGGCAAAAGATGGTATTCGGTGCAACCCTAGAATCCGGAAACTAAAGCCATGCACCTAGATTACATATGCCCCACACAGTTATTTAGGATGTATTAAGCTAGTGCAACAAGTTATTAATTATTTGCAATTATGAATTATTAATTACTTATAACTAGATGTATATAGTGTAATTAATTTACATTAATTTCTCTTTCGAAAATTTTTGGGATAAATTGATAAATATTTAAAAACAAGTCATAAATCAGTCTTCTCAAGAATTTTGGTTTAATACAATAAAAAATGAGAGAAATAAAAATCAATAACGAAAAATGATGAGCCTCTAAACAGTTTTTAGAAATTTCCCCCCATTCTGATCATCAGCAATTCTTATACAACTCATCCTACATCTTTATTTGTTTACATTCTCCATAAGTGAAAATTAGGCTTTGTTGTAGAAATAATCAAAGTTTGATGATCATTTAAACTCAAATATATTGTAATTGCATTGTTTCAGAATGTAGATGCACAGAATTTAAGCAAAAATAAAGCGGTTTTAGGATGAATATAACACTAAGTATAAATTAAAAAGAACTTTAAAAATCACGATTTTGACACAAGATGGATGCCATATTTTATTTTGAAGTGGGTCAAGTGATCTCTTCATATAATATGGGTGTAATTATTATTTTAATTTTTATTTAAAAAACTACCAAAAATATATTGCTGAAATTTTGTTCATATTTTTTATGGGATAATTTGAATAGGGTGTTTCATTATTTTAGTAAACATTTTGAAAGTAGGGTATTGTTTAGTAACAAGACTTATATAATCATGTTGCAAAAAAAACTACTTTGAGCTTGATATGGCTCTGCACTATGCAAAAGTACTTATTTCGACTTACTTAAGTTGCTATCTAAGCTCATCACCATATTATTGTAAAATTGGATTCAAACAACAAAGGATGTTATGAAACTGTAGTGGTGTATCTCACAGAATCAGCCATGTGCCCAATTCTCTAGCTTGGTGCAAATCACTACAATTTTCTTTCAAAGATGTTAGAATTTAATTTTCAGAACTTGACAAATTGTATAAAAACCTACTCTCAAAATTTATTCGCTCTTGGCTCAACACAGTACATGCTTTTAATATGTTCTGAGATTAATTGGTGTTTCATAAAGTGATTATTTAAGGGAACTACAATTTTTTGCATTATTATATTTCCTACACTTTTTACTAGAATGATCCTTTATGCAATACATATTTCCTGAAAAGTAACACTTATTAATTGGACATTCTGATTCAAACAAATCATCGCCCATTCTTAAATTTCAGTTTATCATACTAAAACCTCTTTATGAAGAATTGGAGGTAGGAAAGACTACTACTGTTATTATTATTTGAAAGAATAATGGAAAAACTGTTCTTGTATAATTAACTCATTTACACAGGTTGCTCTGTATTTTTAATATTTTTTGCCAGCCCAATCACCAAATACATATTTTATTCATCAAATGCAATTAATCTTTAGTTGACAAATTTTAATTTCACAGAAACTGAAAAATTTGCTTAAATTATTTATTTTCTCCCTTCAAAGAATATCTTAATATAGCTTAATACTCGTATGTTATAGCCAGTAACTATATGATTAATAAATTTCAAATTTCAGTAGGATTTTTTTTTTTTTACTGTATTATGCATATACATTATGACCACTGTGACTAATAATGCGTATGCATTGACTTGATAGCCAAAACAAACCCAGTCATGCTAAAAAGATAACAAAATATCCTTACAAATTTATTAACTAAAATCTTTAGGGGGGGGGGAGGGAGATCCACATTTACAAAGTCATTAAAGCTCCATAAATTATTTCTATATTGAGAAAGTATCTTCATTATTTATTCTATTTAGTGTGTATAACATTTACAAATTATATAATAGTGTTTAGGCATCAAAACAATTTTGTTCACTGAAATGAGTGATTGAGTCAAAATTGGTTTGTAAGAAGCTGTAGTCTAGCCGGTGGCTAGTAAACTACAAAATCATAATTTAAACTATATTTAGCATTTTAAACCTACAAAAAAAGTTGTTTTGTTGAAATGTGACTTTCCTTTTTATAGTCTTTCTCTTATTGTTTCAAGCAGGCTACTACCTAATGGATACTAAAGAAAGATTTTGATCCAAAAGTGCCATAACTCATGATTCTAAATTCAGATTTTATAAAGCCTTAGATATTTGTCAAATAGTGGTTTCCAAAATAAACTTTAGAAAACATCACAAATTACAAAAAAAAAATATTCGAAATCATAATCCCCTCCATTTATTTCATGAATGTCATTTACTATCATATTCATCAAAATATGTTACATTGTTTAGAAACATTTCTTTATAGAATAAAGAATTCTATTTTTTAGTCTGCATAGTTCTATTTTTTAGTCTCTGATAATTCTGCAGCTACTCATCATAATGACAAAATCTATTTTCGCCACAGATGAGTTGGTGATTGTTGGTCAAGGTAATAATAATTGCAAATAATTTGTGAATAATCGTTAAATTTTAACTTTCTTTTAAAAATGGCGAAAATCAATTTTGAAATGCTAGTATACACAGGTTTTAAAAGTATACTCTTATTTTTTAGCTGATTAACAGGAAACAACTTGCCAATTATTAATTTCTTTATGTGAATGACCTGTCACATGTAGTTATTTTTAAATTAAAAGAATGTATCATCATACTGTATTACCATACACATGAAATTTAAATGCTTTGCTTTCTATACTTGACTTTATATATAGCTAATTTCAACTTTGATATATTTAGGTACTCAGAAGGATTTGGAAGCATTTAAAAAGAAAACTGCAGAATTATCAGAGAAACTAACTGAACGCATAAGACAGTATCAAAAGTTGCAATCCCTTTATGAAGCCTTAAAAAGGAAATTCATATCTCCATCCTTTTTTGAAAGACAAGCCAATGAAGAAAAATTATTAGAAAAGTCCAAACTTCCTTTTGTTATGTCAACTGCATCAGGTACTATATTAAAAAGAAATAAATCAGTGGTTAATGTTTTAAGAGGATTAGTTCTGATCTTTTGTTATTCATTATAAACTATTATACATATAGAAATGATACATTGTGAGAATTTGTATTTTAATAAATATAGTGTTAATTTTGCATACAATGTAGTAATCCAGTGTTTCTCTTCTGTCAGTCTGCAAAAATTGTAATTTGAAAAAATGTGAAGAAAATTTATAATTTCGTTAATATAATTAATGCAGATATCCTCAACCAACCTAGTGCTAAAAAGGTATCATATGCCATGCTAGTTATTTTATTTTGTACTCACAGTATATATGTAAATTTTACTGTACTTCTTGAAGATGAATTTCTGTTGTCTCTGTGCACTATTTGTAGACAAAATTCATTGTTTTAAAATGGAAAATTATCGCTGATGCCTATAGTGTTGTAGCTTGTTACTGCCATATCTATGGCTTCTTCAATAAAAATTTAAAATGCACAATTTTAAGTATATTTTAATTTAACCATACTTTTGGAATTTTACTGTACGCAGTTGGATCATACTTTGTTCTATACTGCTGTGTTTTTCAGTTTTATACATTGTGAACCCCTAGTTATAATACAGGTTTATGGTAAAGCTGCAAATTAAGAATTTCTATTACTGGCTTATGGCCCCCAAATAAGTTACCAGCCAAAAAATATTTTCACCATGGTTTTAAGCCGTTTTTGTTGTTTATTGAGATGTATAAGTGTACATATATTATGCCAGCCACTAAAACTATTTACTGTAGACATATATTTAAAAAATATTTATTATTGCATGCATATATGTAATTACACAGGGTTTGTGCACACTCTGGAAATCGGAAATTTAATGGGAATTTGAAAATAGACTAAACTGACAGGTAAAATGCAGGGAAAATCAATTTTTGTGTTCAAAATTCTGGAAAAATCAGAGAATTTTCAAATTGCCGACCTGCTCACAAAGATGCCGATTAGTACGGATTCTCAGTTTCTATGGGAAACATCATACTACAAATTACTGAATTTGCATAGTTTCCTATGGAAAATTGTCTTCTGTGAAGGCCAATGTAAATTTATAGCCGCATGCACACAGAGCGACTTATACTCCAGAAAAAATACCTATTGATAATCATATACAAACTGTCGATTATGCAATTAAAGGTCTTGAACGAAGAAACTTCGTAACCAAACAGTAAATAATGCCCATCTACTTACAGGATAAAAGAAAAACTGCTTTCCTACAAACCAAAATTAATGAAACAACAAACATTAGTTCAAATGCTTAAACAAAATGACTTGTAACTTTCTTAGTGTAAACTTTTTAATTGTAAACTTCTTTTTATTTCTTGTATATGTATATTTTTTCTTAAAATTTCTTTTCTTCCATTTTTTTGTATTACATACTATTTTAATGGGTTAATTATCATTATTTTTACTAAAAATAATGTTTTATAATGTATTTAGTTGATGTTAGGTTTGAATTTTTCCAAACTCTATAATCCAGAAAATTCTAAAATCAGAAATTGGCAAAGCCCAGATTTTTGAAGTTGTACTGTATATGCAGATGAAATTGTATACAAATATAGAAAATTTTGAGTTATTTAGAATGTTTGTTTTTTTCTCACTGTCACTATGTCTTCACGGTAAATATCAGTTAAATCTAAAATTATTTTTTAAAATTGCCGTTAAAATAGTAGTACACAGTACATGGAATTTTAACAGGGAACACCTGGAAAATTCAGGAATTTCACTTTAAAAAATGGACATGAATCCTGATTACAGGGGTGATTGTGGGCTGAGTTTTCCCCCGGAATTCCGGGGTTTTTTTTTTTTATTATTATTATTATTATTATTATTATTATTATTATTATTATTATTATTATTATTATTATTATTTAATTGACTCATCCCTAAAAATCTGGGATTTTCAATTTTGCCTTTTTACTTCGAAATCCTTATTAGAATTTTTTTTTCATCACGTCATTCAAAAACAATTACTATACTGTCAAAATTCTTGCGAAATCAGTCATGAATTTTGAGATAGGAGTTTTCCTGTTCTTACAATGCATTTGGAAATTTATTTCCCCACAATTACATCTATGCTCGTAAGCAGTGATTCTCACTGCATAATGAGATGAACAATAATTATCTTTCTACCCTTTTTGCAATCTATTTGCATCGACTATGATTTTTATATTTATTTTGTGTTATATACAAAAAGCAGCTATTTTTCAGATATTAATGAAATGAAGGGCTATTTTGCAACAGTATTCCAAAAAAACTGCATTTGTACATTAGCATATTTTGTTTAATTGTGAAAATATTTTCTACTTATGCAATCTGTTTACAATGATTAAAATTTTGATAATTATTGTGTCTAATATACAAAAAAAAACCCTATTTTTTTCAAACATATTATTATTGAAATAAAGAGCTATTCTGTAACTGTATCGTGAAAAACTGCATTTGTAAACTATCCTTGTTATATTTCATTTAATTTTGATATGCTTTTGATTTTGCCTAACATTATGCTTAAATAAAATAAACTCGCCAATTTTATTGAGTGTTGCAAATTTTAAATTAGCCATTTTTTAAAAATAACTTGCCAATTGGCATGTAGAGAGTGCTAGACTAGAGCTCTAGTTTACGGAGACATCAAATCACCCACATTATAAGGGGCAGCCATGTTATAAATGAGGAGTGCTATTTTAATGCTCAACTTCCAGTGTTAAAAGATAATTGTCTGTTTTATTATGTTCTAAATGTATGTTCTTATGTTCTATATTTTGTTGTCTGTTAAACAAAGATGCTTACATAATGCAGAAGTCAGTATTCTATAGATTTTAATTAATTTTTTTAGTAATAGAACTGCAACTACATTGCACATGCATTACAATACATACAAACATCTTCCACTTCAATATTCTCATTGGTTGCTGCAACAGCTATTTGTTCATCATTAATAACTTAACAGCTTGGTTCCTGTGCGTCAATATCAATCTACTGATGTATCTATAGTTTCTTCTTACAAATGTATCTATAGTTTCTTCTTACAAATGTATCTATAGTTTCTTCTTGCCATAGTGTGATTTTTAATTTAGCCAAACTGCTGGATGTAATCCTAAGTATTTTGTCTACTTCATCAACTTTCATTCACGTAAATCACAACATTTGCTCCAGTAAATGGTAGCCCAGTGGTTAGCGTGCGGGAATTGCACTCGGTAGACCCAGGTTGGATTCCCGCTACTGCCAAAACTGCCGCCGTGTTCACGCGGAGTATGATCACATTAAACATGTGGGTCCGTAAGTCTTTTAGAGAGGTTGATGGCAGGGGAATGAGGGTACGGTCCCTGTGGATGCCACCCCCACAGGGCTCCCATCTAAATTGGGTGGCACTTCCTGGCCTTCCAAACAGTTACCTTACACCTTTCTGGTAAGTCCGACAGTCTGGGTCTCAACAACAACATCATTTGCTCCAGAAGTTTTTAATCACTTTCTTGGTTATGCATTCCCAAGCTAAGCCTTCTTTGAATGATATTTCTTTCAGTGTTAAAGATTTAAGAAAAAATTGGAAATTTTACTTTCAGAAGGTAAAATTGCAAAGAAGGCTCTCTTCTTAAATTTGACTCAGAAGGGAGCCTTTATTTGTACTGTTTGCACCTGTTATATCCTAATAACACATGTTATATCCTAAATTGCAGTATAACCAAGGGATAATAACTGGGGTTCACTGTAATAACTGAAAAAATGCTATAAATCTTGAGAAGAGGAGGTATTTAAATGTTCTGCAATGTATTATTTCAAAGTCAGGTCTTATTAAGTAGAGTTTGCATCTTTATACTAAGAAAATTAAATGTAAATGCACCTTCACTCAAATCAAAATGCTATCTTGAGATTTGACATGCTTCATACATGACTTGAGGCAAGATAATTTGATAAGCCAAAGAAAATCATTTTATAATTGCAACTAAATTTAATTATTACAGATTGAAGAATAAATTCAAAACTTTGCAATTAGCCTAAGTAATAACTTTTGAGATGCATGAATAATACATCAACTTGCATGGCATGCTTAATTGCCATTATTTTAGCACTTTCTTTTTTCCCGATTCAAAACATTATAGTTAGCCTAAAACAGTGACAAAACTCAATATAAACTTTAAGAAAACACAAAATGATGGAAATACAGGTTATGCATTAAATTAATAATACCTTAATATGTTGAAATATCAATTTTAAAAGCTTTTTACTTTTATTTGCTTTTCAATAATATAAATTATAAAATGCTTTTATTTACTTTAAAATGTTTCTATTTACTTTAAATTATTTAAATTTTTAAAGATATTTTAAGTGCTTATTTTTATAAATTTACAAAAATTTTAAGTTCTTAATTTAAATTTTCAATTGTTTTAACTAAAATAAAGCACTATACTGATAATAAATGTGTAATATCATTACAAATATATTTTTAGTTAAACCTACAAATCCTTTATTAATAATCTGATATTAAATATATAAAATACATAATATCATTGCAAATATATTTTTAGTCAAACCTATAAATACTTTTTTAATAAGGTGATATAAAGTATATTTAGGTTGGTAGTTATTATTTCATATATTTACAGAGATAATTTGCCCTCAAGATAACAAAAGTTCTCATAGAAGGAAAAGAATGAATTATACTGAAGTTGAAAGTAAGTAAATTTCTTCAAAACTATTAAATAGTCAGTTTTCACTTTATTTAGTGGACACTTATGTGAACTAACTCTATTCAACTAACTCATATATTATTATGAAAATTTATAACAGTTGACAAACATTAATAACATATTATTTGCCTTTGACCCTTCTTAAATATTGTGGTGTTTATTCGGTGTACATAATTGAGAACATACTTCAATAATAATGATTTGACACTTGTCATTTCAAGCACTTTAATTGTAAGTAGACATTTAGAGTCCTTGTAATTCTTCTGAACAAGCATTGGGAACCATTTATTCCACAATACTTACTTATTACATGCAAATCACTGGTGGTCCTGTACCACTCTTAAACTTTTTCATAACACAGCACACATACACACACAAAAAATTGCAACTTCTATGTGGTGCAGTGGCCCGGTTGAAAGTATATGTGTATCAATTGAACAGTGCCATGTAGGGGCCAAAATTTAACTATAATTCAACAACCATCTTCTAGATTAGTATAGTTAGTGCATAAAATCTTGAAATGTTCTTGCACGTCATGTAAAGCTGTGAATGCTGATATGTTGAATTTTGTTTATGTGTACTTAAAACACTGTGAATGAAATCAGTTGCTCTGAAGATCAAATTGTATTGTGTCAAGTTCTAGACAGGTGCATACAGTTAAAAGCATCATAGTGGTAACTAAGAATTAGTTAAGTGGTAACTAAGAATAGACTAAGTGGTAACTAAGAATAGAACATTTCAGATCAACTAGAAGGATTTAGAATAGTTCCAGCCTCAAGTTAGGAGGGGGAGAATTAACATATTTAATCATAAGACTGGTTGTTAGTGAAAATAAAATTAACAATACATAATTAAGATTCTAGGTCTTTTAAACATACATTTCATAAAATTTAATTGAAGTTTACCTGGATTCTCTCCACTGCTTGGAACAGAACTAAACCATCCCAGTAAATTCCTAGTAGCTAAAACCACAAAAAATTTTATTTTTAGAATTTTATAGATATACTTTAAACATAAATAAATAACAATTGGGTAAGGAGATATGTAACACAATAATACTAACAAAATCTAAACATTTTATTAACACATGTTTTAATTGAATGTTACTCTAACATCAATAAAAATCTATTGAACAACATAAATTTCCTCTTAATTAAAAATATCAGAAGAGGTAAATAAATTCTTAACATCGATAACATTATGCAGTTCTTTAATTTTCAGTTGGGAGATTTATTTAATACTGTATTGAAATATTCTGAAGAAATTTTAGAGTTTTCCTTTTCCCCTGGATACTCTAAATCAGTGCTCCACAACCACTGTGCCGTGGCACACTAGTGTGCCACGAGATGATCTTGGCTGTGTCACGATGATTTTCTTGAGAATAATTAAATTTTTTAACCACCACATTAGTTAGAAATTTCTCTAAGTCAAATATTCCTCTAACTATTTGCCAATATTTAATTTCTCAGAGTCGAAATTATACATAAAACAAAAACATGTAGTTACATTATATGTATGTTCATGTACATATACGTACTGCGAGTGTTTGGGCATATTACGCCGCTCAAGCGTCAGCACCTTTGTGTTGGCACCCGTGTCACGACGCACTTTTGTTCTATCTACCGAACCGATGACCGTTAGTCAGTCGTCATCCGAACACGAAAGAATAAAGACATTGGCCCACTGAACACCACATTTTTAGGTAATGTTATTGTTATACCCTTAAAAATATGGACAAGTATTTACGAGGAAAATTTTCAAATTCACTGACAAATGATAATGAACCTAACACAAGTGGTGCTGTAAAAAAACAGAAGATTTGGGAAAGAAAGTATAACAAAGACTACATTCGATATGGATTTTCATGTTGTGATAAAAAGCCACCCAAACCAGAATGCATCATTTGCGGAGAAATGCTATCTAACGAAGCAATGATACCCAGTAAACTGCTTCGCTATCTAAATTCAAACCATCGCAGGTACGCTAGGAAGATAAATCATTTTTTCTTAGACTGTTAGATCAAAGGCAAAAACAAAGGCAATCACTGTTATCGTCAGTTACAGTTTCTTATAAAGCCTTAGAAGCTAGTTACCTTGTTGCAAGATTAATTGCACATCAGAAAAAACCACATACTATTGCTGAGACACTCGTTAAACAAGCATGCATAGAAATTGTTAAATCCATGCTTGGGCCTAGTGAAGTTAATGAAGTGAAAAAAGTACCTTTTGTCAGCTGATACTGTTAAAAAACGTATCAACGATTGAGCAATATTTTAGGAATACTAATTGCAAAACTGAAAACGGCTCAGAAGTTTGCACTTCAAATTGATGAGTGAGCAGACATTAAAAACCGAGCACAACTGATAGCTATTGTACGTTTCGTTGATGTACACTATTTATTTTGCAACGAGCTTCCAGAGCGAACTACCCGTGAGGAAATTTTCCGAGTAACAGATGTTTTTTTAAAAGCCTATGATATTCCATGGAATAATTGTACTAGTATTTGCACGGATGGTGCTGCGGCAATGATGGGCAATAAAAAACGTTTTATTTTGTGTGTAAAACGGCAATTCCTAATATAGAAATTACACACTGCTGCATACATCGCGAAGCATTGATGATCAAGAACGTGCCAATGGAACTATTGCAAACAATGAATCAATGCATTACTATCAGAAAGATTATTAAATCAAAAGCCCTAAATTCACAAATTTTTAAACTAGTCTGTGCAGAAATGGGATCGGATTATGAATCCCTATTGTTTTACACTGAAATACTTTGGCTATCCCGAGGCAAAGTTTTGGCTAGATTGTTTGAGCTTCGCAATGAGGTTCGTGACTTTTTGTTAAAACAAAATATGACCAAACTACACCAACTTTTTGAAGATAATCACTGGATGGCCAAACTTGCATATATGGCTGATATCTTTGAGCACCTGAATGAACTGAATTAAAAAATGCAAGGTCAAAGCGAAAATTATCTGACGTATTCCGACAAGTTAATGGGGTTTAAAAATAAGCTCGAACTTTGGCAGAAAGAGTTACAAAAAAGATCTCTAGAAATGTTCCAAAGGACTTACAAGTCCATGATTAAAAACAAACAATTAATTCTGGATCTGACTCAACACCATTTAAGTTTGTTGCAAGAGAAATTTAATCACTATTTTTTCACAATTAATATAGAGCAATACAATTGGATAAGAAATCCTTTTCTAGCCGATGCTGAAAATTCAGCAGAAGCACTTTCCCTTCAAATTCGAGAGGAATTTATTGAATTCAGGAACGAAGGTATTCTGAAACTCAACTCAGTGAAATGCCATTGGCTGATTTCTGGATTTCAGTTAAGAAAGAATATCTTCAAATTTCTGACAAGGGTATTGCAATTTTGCTCCCTTTTTCTATGACATACTTATGCGAACAAAGATTTTCGACACTGGTTCTAATTAAAAATGACAAACGATCGTGTTTAAAGGGTCTTGACCATGAACTTCAGGTAGCACTTTGTAATATAGAGCCAAATATAAAACGTATATGTTCATCAAAACAAGCTCAAATATCTCACTAATAAATTAGTTATTATATTTAAATTTAAAGAGGAAATTTTTTTACATGTAATCTATAACTATATATTTTTACTTTCCCTGCAATATATGATAATGTATAGGGAAAGTATTGGAATCATGCCGAAAATCATAACTCAAGTTTTCGACAGATCTACACTTTTTGAGACCTCTAGAATACGAAAAAACTATTTTTAGCATGACGTTTGTATGTCTGTCTGTGCAGATTTTGTATCCACTCTAACTAAAAAACTAATTGACTGAATTTCATAAAATTTGGTAGGTAAATCACGTGTGGGTGAATCTGGTGCTGATTAGTTTTGGGTACTATTCGGGATAAAAGAACCTGCCTTTTTTTGCAAAATGGCCCACAAAAATCGTCAAAATCTAAAATAAAAAACTACTTATGCTCAAATATATCCATTAAATGCTTGTTTTATATGTAATTTTTAACGGTGAAAGAAATAAGACCAACCCCATTGCACTAGGACTAGCCGTTCTCGAGATATTTTAGTTTTCTCCTATTTGCTCTATGCCACCTTTGAAAATAAATCCAGTTACCAAATGAGAACGAAAATTGAATTAAAAGTGAATTAAATTTAATTAAAATAAAGATAATGTGGATATAAGTCTGCAGGGAAAGTCATGTGCTGCCCACATCATCTTTTGTTCTTGTGTTGGTGTATAATTAAAATTGCTTTATATAAAACTTAAATAAAAGTAAATATCTACATACATAAAGCTATTTTATTGGATTTTTTATCTAATAAAAACATATACGTATTATTTTAATTTAAGTATTTGCAAGCTTTTACTTGTGGTGTGCTGCGGAGTTGTTGAAAAAACATTGGTGTGCCTTGGAAGATAAAAGGTTGAGGAGCACTGCTCTAAATTATCCATTCATAATAGAAAATAAATATAAATGTGCTTACAATATCTTGGGTCATAGTTGAAAACCAAAAATAATCTGAATAGCATGGCATATTGGTGAAATCAAAACAACAATTTATTTTGTGGAATATTTTATAAGATGATATTTCGTAGATGATTTAATAAGATGCTTTTCAAATCCTTAATTTAAAAATGCAGTTTCCGAGGGACCATGCCCTGATAGAATTCCCTGTGCCTTGCATTCCAAAAAATGGCACAAGATTCCAATCAGAGGACGAAAACATATCCGATAGCTATCAAAGTTCAGGGCCATCACCATTGAAGTAAAATTGTACAACCTAAGCCAAGCCGCTCATCAAGACACTTAACTAATTACCCAGCCAATCTGATTGCAGTCTTTAAGCCAAGTATGTAACTGGCAAATTAATTCAAAATTTGCCAATCAGAGGCCAGCGTAGCTGGAAGAGCTTCTGAATAAAAATAATTTTTGCTTGGCATATGAAAAATAAGGAATGGAAATTAAAAATATTGATACTTTTAAGAATTGAAATGCTCGCTTCAAATAAATCAATGTAAAACATATACATTGACAATTTATACTTTTTCACATTAAAATATAGGTACACTTTTTCTCTACGCTCTGGTAGAATATAAAGATAAAAATTATTCTAAGTTATAAAATACTTGTGACATATGGATGCAAAAATTCATATTGGAATCAAAATTGTAAAGGAAAAATAAATTTTATGTTGAATGAGAGATTTTAAATAAAAATGCAGGAGAAACAAGGATAATTAGAAATAGGGATGCAACAATTGTTTAAAATCTATTAATGATTTGTTTTGTTTTTCTTTGCAAATTTTACAAAAAGAAATTTGAAAAATTTGTATCATTGGTCCAAATGATCGCAGTTATAACATGTTAACCTTCATTTCAAAGGGCTTGAAAACATCTTTCAATTGATACAAAGTTTGACTAAGCTTACATGTCATTTATTATTTATATCAATTCCGGGAAATTTTGTATTTAGTAATTGTTAATATTGAGGACTAGGCATGCTTAAGTCAGTTTTGAACCACAGGCAGTCACAAACTTCACACACCGAACCAAATAAATTTTTGAAGAATTTTTGTTGAATTCTCGGTGAGTGCTCCGATTGTCACTGAAAGTTGCCTATAGTATACTTATGGCAGTTGAATTACATTCTCATTCATATTGATAAGCGGTTTGTTTTAATTGCCATTGATTAATAACCTCAAATACAGGCATGAGATTCTTCTGCTTTTTTACTTTTCTCCAAAATATCTGCTTTTTCCAAAAAATTCAATCTTTTTTTAATAAATTTTTCTGCTCGGGCAAAGTTCCTCTTTTCAAAAAAAATCTCCGAGAAATCTGCACGCTCCTTTTGTCTACAAAACGCTTAATTTGTAAATTTAACTACATTGATAAATTGAACACTCCCTGCCCATTGAGCGAACTTGGAATTCCTTCAGCTTTATTCTTACCCTCTGTAATGTTGGCAGCCATTTCGGAGATAGTACACAAGCAACAAGGGGGATTCTAGAAAAACCATACATATCCTAAAAAGAATCCTTATATAGGATATCTACGGGAAAAACCACTACCTCATTCATCCCTTCTCTTTTCAATCATTTCGTTCTTATGTCCTGGGCTCTGGGTCCTGCACCGTGATTAACAAAGGTCAATGGGGGAGCTAACAAAGGAGTTTTACAATCAAATTTCTAGGAATTCGCAAAAAATTTGTGTTTTGTGAATTATTTTATTTTTTTAATTTTACATAACTGATAAAATAAAAGAATGAGTTACTATAGATAATAAAAGCATAGTTTAGAATTTAATATGAAAGAATGCATCAAAATTAAATTTGCCCATGTATTTAAACAATCTTGTTTTTAAACTCAATTGCCAAGTTTGTACTATACTAAATATAGTATGAATTAAATCATTATTTTTCCAATGTAGTTTCCTGTTTTAGTTATGTGAAATTCTCTGTTTTAACACTTAAAACGCCTGCAGTGTATAATTTACTCAAATATTTGTTTTCAGCTTTTTTGGCAATCTCATCCCTGCAACTAGTAATGATGCATCATATCATTACTTGTCAAGGTTATTGATCGCTGGCAACTGATTAGCTACTACTGAAGCACTTTAACACCAGATTTTTATTTAACTTATTTAATTTGTGTTTTGTGAATTATTTTATTTTTACAAAACTGACAAAATAAAAGAATGGGTTACTATAGATACCATTAGTGGAGATACATCAAACTTCAAATCACTGAATCAACTAATTAAATGGCAAATCTTAAAAGCCAAATTAAAACATCACTTTATTAAAAACCATCCTACAGATGTACAACAAATAATTTGAAGCCAGAGCGCTTTCGAACATCTTTATGCTCTTCCTCAGTGGTGATAGAATCAGAACAGATGCCAACATGTCTAAATACATTCCAATGCCGTCAAGCAAAATTTGCATATTACGAAAATTGCCATCCATACAAAATTGTATGAATGGCAATTCCAATGTAGTTTTCTTTTTAAGTTATATGAAATTCTCTGTTTTAACACTTAACATACCTGCCGTGTATAATTTACTCAAATTTTTGTTTTTAGCTTTTTTGACAATCTCAATCAGCTTTTTTGGCAATTTGTTTGGCTTTTTTGGCAATCTGTAAAATAGATCTAATTTATGGATTCACAATTTTGTATGGATGGCAATTTTCGTAAAATGCAAATTTTGCTCGACGGCATTGGAATGTATTTAGGCATGTTGGCATCTGTTCTGATCCTATCGCCACTGAGGAAGAGCATGAAGGTGTTCGAAAGCGCTCTGGCTTAAAATTATTTGTTGTATGTCTGTAGGATGGTTTTTAATAAAGTGACATCTTAATCTGTTTTTTAAGATTTGTCATTTAATTAGTTGATTCAGGAATTCATTAAAATTAAATTTGCCATACAACCCTGTTTTTAAACGCAATTGCCAAGTTTGTATTATACTAAATATAATATGAATTAAATCATTATTTTTCCAATGTAGTTTTTTTTTTTCAGTTATATGAAATCCTCTGTTTTAACACTTAAAATGCCTGTCGCGTATTCTCAAGGTTATAAATTGCTGGCAACTGATCAGCCGCTACTGAAGCACTGTAACACCAGATTTTTATTTTGATGTCTTTTGCCTTGCTCAAACTTTTCTTGCATGCTGCAGCTCTTTGGTAGTTTATTTGACTTATGCCCTTACATGTGCTATACTAGATTTTGGTATAATTATTATATTTAATAATTAATACAGTAATTGAAAATCACAGCACATTACAATTGTATACAATATAACCAAAATATGAAACATACTAGTAGTCTCATTCACTGGTCTGTAAAGAGTGGGACGAGGGATAACCACTCCCTCCACTGATTCACTAGCTGGTGTACTAGAAAGTTAACATGCCGTCCTTACTCTACCTGTCTCAATTGTTGCGACACTATTGGAGAAATTACACTTTTTGCTATACTCAGATTTCCATCAAAAGAACTTGCACTACCGGGCCTTAAGAAATTTCACGTCAATACTGTTAATCAAAATTTGTGCAAAATTCTAAGCTACTGATATATTAATTGAAATAAAAAAAAAAACCTACATTATTTTTCATATTTGTGAATTTATTGTTTAATAATAGAAATGCTTTTTCTATTTCTAGAGGAATTTGTTTTGAGACCAGCTCACACCCCTACTGATGATATTTCTCTAGAACCACAGTTACATTTTGCATCTCAAGAGCAATTTGAATCTCATGATAAAAGAAATATTCCACCTAAGAAAACTCGAATTGAGAATAAATCCATATTGTAAATATTTTTAAATATATATTTGAAGTCATTTTTGTCTAATATAGCACTGATGAATTAGAGCTGATATATTAATAAATTATTTAATAAGAGTTCTTAAAATTTGTATTTTCTGAACTTTTCAATAATATTACACATCTAATCAGTCTTATAGACAAGATTTTAATCTACTTTATAGCTTGCCTTCTGATAACAGGGTTTGTGAGCTTCCTACCGTTTAAAAATTTTTACTTATTTCCTATTAATTTCTTGCTTTTCCTACTTTTTAAAAAGAAAAATATATTTTCATATATTATGCCAATCTGGATAAAGAAACATATTTATCCCATGGAATTGCTTCAAATTTCATTTCTGTACTCTTTAGAGATATGTGACGAAATATTGACAATACATATTCATTTATATTTGATAAAACTACTACTGCTTGGGTAAAACAGCAATTTTATGTGTATGTATACTAGTAGTAATCGAAAAATATGGTTGAATGTGCCTATTTACAAGTGTACTTCTAGAGCATTCAACAGCAGAAATAGTGAATGATGTGAAAGACACTTTGCTTGAAAATTTGGAACAACATTAGTTACCTTTAATAATCTTACCATATTGTCAATAGATGGCCCAAATATAAATAAATTGGTGTTAAAGAAATCAAATTTTGAACTACAAGCAATTGGAGAAACCAAAGTATTGGCACATGTTCTCTACATAATATTCTCAATGCAATATCGAAAGGTTTGAAATTTTTGGATATGGGCATTGATGAATTTGCAACTGAATTATTTGCTTTTTTGTTTTCTTCAAAACAAGTGCTGCACAAAAAGATTTTGCTGGAATTCAATCTCTTAAATGTTGAAATTCATTTTCTTTTATATCATGTTAGTTCTAGATGGCATACCACTAAACCAGTATGAAAATGCATGATCAGACACTATAGCATTATTTTGGAGTATTTCCTACAGTTCCTCCCAAAGGAACAAAGTTGTGGTAATATTTCATCAAATACCGTATATAACAAAATAAGTCAATATCAAAATGATCCTAATATGCTATCCTATATGCAATTTATTGTTGCATTATCTTCTACATTTATACAGTTTTATTTCCCTTTCCCAAAGTAAAGTTTACATTTTGTATTCTAAATGTAATGAAGTCCTCACTATATATATATATATTATATATATATAATTTACTCTAATAGTATATGAAGCCTGAATCTGTCATAGGAAAAGCTTAAAGAATTGCAGGTATCCAGTGAAAGTAATTTATTACTTTATAAAGCAAGTGGAGATTGATGCTGGTGTAAAAAAAACTCTTGCTTCTTTAGAGCAAGCAAAATCAAGATGTTTATGAAGATTTGTATATCCAACATAAAGCAAATTTGAATACTAAAAACCTTTGAGTATAAAAGAATTTGTTTATTGGATCAAAAATTTTGAAGCGATAGGTACACATTTTGGAAAGCCAAAATATTCCAATTTATCCTAGCCAATTAAAGCTTATTGGACACTTTTCCATGGAAACACAGATATTGAACATGGCTTCCCTATAAATAACGAGAATGAACCTTGATAAAAAGACAATAACATCTATCTGTGTAATAAAAGTAGTAATTCAAAGAAATGGTAACACCATGAATAAAGTTCCAATTACTTCAGTTTTACTTTAAAAAGTTAAAGTAGCAAGACAAGAATATTTTTAAACTGAAACAAAAAACAAGTTGAAAGAGAAAATATTTATATAACGAAAAGCAGATGGCATTAAAAAGGCAATGAGAAGCAGAGGCATTGAATGAAATTGCCTAAAAATGCCAAAGACTTCAAAATTATGTTTAAATAAGCCAGCAGTTGCTTGATGAGGATTCAGAAATACTAAGTAGTGCTCTGTGGAGGAAGGATGTGAAGGAAACAACTCTTGCTATAGTCACCTAACCTGTAGCACTTTAGAAACAAGAGGCTTTTCACTCAGTAGCCGGTAGTTGGGTTGTCAAAATCTCAATGTGAATTTTGGCAACAGAAAATTATTGTAAAAGAAATTTTCCACTTTGCCAGCATTCCTTAAAGTGTGATCGATTATATGCATACCAGATATAATGGAATTACAATTAATTACAAGAAAATGAATAAAAACTTGTGTATACACATACAAAATTTTTAAAAAATTATAAAATTAGCATAAATTAATCCGTTCATAATATCATTTCAAGGATTCAAAGAATTTGTGTTTCATATCACTATCATAAAAGTGAATGAATACAGTATAGTTAAAAACATTACTTCCTTTTCTTACAATTTTATTTAACTCTGTGATGCTTGTTTCTTTATCAGTGTGGATCAAATCTTTGAGGTTCTAACTAATCAGATTTCATTGCTTATAATATAAAATTTGGCATGTCATTATCTTTTACAGTACATTTTAGTTTTCTTTTATTTTGAACCTTATTTTACTCATTTTTGGGGAATTACTTGAGAACTGGAACAGCTATAATGTCCAAATTTTAGTATGTTGTTGTCTTTTGTGGTATAGTCTAATTTTTTTGAATATTGAATCTTATCAGGCTAACTCGTTCTGGGTCCACCATAAGAATATATTAGTTTTTTAATGACAAAAAAATAATTATTTTGTACATGTAATTTAATATTATTGAAAATTATTTTTTTGTTTTCAACAATTCGTTTGAAAATTTAGGGATTTTCCAAACATTCAATTGCATTTAAAATCAATACGATTCCATATATTCACCAATTGTAATAATCTTACAAAGTTTTATTTGAAACACTTCATTTATTCGTGCAATATCACATCCTCAAACTGAAGTATATTTCACTTCAAGTTTAGGGATGCTTAAAACAAGTAAATTCATTGAAACATCAGATTTGAATTTTCGATCCCTTTCCAATGCTTTCCCTACACATTACACTATGTAAGGGGAAAAGTAATTCTAAAATACATCAGCTGACAAATATAACCTAAATAAGCAGAATAAATTATATTTTTTAAGTTTTTTTCTAATATACTCAAAAAATAAGACTTGACAATGAGTAGTTTCAAATTTCTTTTTAATGAGTTTGATATTACAAATATATCAATATTTATAACACTTATCAAAATAACAATTAAGTGCAGTACATTTTTAAGCGATCTGCAGGAATTGCATAAAATAAGTACAGCTTGTGCATCAAAATCTTCCTAAAAAATTTCAAATGGTAGAAAAACGAGTTTGTTAAAATGTTAAACAGAACACAAAACAGTTTCGAAAATACTTATGTCGTAATTCTCTTTACAAACTATCTCATTCATACAACACACCACAAAATCAATACTTTTTTATTGGAAATTTGGCACAATATTAATTTTACATCTTTTGTATATATTTTTTTTATAAAATAGGATGCTACAATATATATCTTATATAAACATTAAATATGGTTTTGTACTCAAATGAATGTTGTAATAAAAAAAACTTCACTAGCGAAACCAGTCGAAGGGTACTGTTGACACTTATCCAGTACTGTATCTAATCCTTTATCTTAAGCTAAAGAAAATAGAAATCATACTCTTGAGGAGGAAATCTACAATTTTCAGGCAATTTAAATTAAATTCAAAATCTCAAGGGGGAAAACTTTTTATTATTTACTCTACTCCAACTGCATAATTTTTATTCTCCTGTACTTTAAAGCAAAAATAGTATGAAAATGTTGAATTTGGCATTTAGTATAATGATATGTGCAAGATAACAATCAAAATTTCATACTTTTGTTTACTTTACATGGCCACTATGTTAAGAAACAAATTTTATTTTCCTTTAGGCATAAGGAAGTGATACTATCTCACAATATTTTTATCTTTGCATTAGTGTTTCAATGGTATAGATGTGACATGCATCTGGCATATGGGGGCCACCAATTGAAATGGATGAATTTCTGTAAGATTATCAGTATAATATTACAGCAGCTCTTCAGTTTCTATTAAAAGCCCCATACATTAGATGCATATCAGCCATGCTACCTAGACCATCAGACCTACCCAAAGATGCAAAATACTTGTCTGGATAATTAATAAAGAACCACATAATTTAAACCGTAATTCAATGAGAACATTTGTATCCCAAAATAAGGAACCCATTACATCTCAAATGGATGTTTGTACTTAGAGATTTAGTATGCACATACTCCACATGGATAGTTTTAGGCATCATATGTCAATCTATAATAATAAAATATGTCTGTCTATTCATAGCCGAAAATATAAATGTTGTACAGCCAAGAAATTTGGTACAGCAGTACCTTAACTTCTGACAGTTAACACCTTGAGATTAGTTTTTCAGTTATTAAATGTTGAAGTGACATTTTGAGCGATTTTTGCACAAATTGGTTCTTTAATGATCGAAAATATTAACTTAGTTTATTTTTTATCTTAACACCATCAAAAGATCAAAGAATTCTGTTTGAAAAAGCTTTGAACAGAATCCGTACTATCAATAGACAAGTTATAGAGAACAAACATGTTCGTACAGTGGGTGACATCTTTTAAAAAATTGAATGAAGAAATGTAATAAATCCTGGGCAACACCGGGTACATTTTCTAGTTAACATCATGAATGTTATTTTGACATGATGAAGTTGTCACAGACGAAAAGATAATTTAAAGTTATAATTTGACTTCCCCTCGTGCATGACAGTAAACACTCACTGCTAAGTGGCTCTCAGTACCAATGATCTTTTATCACAGAATTACCTTGCTTTTATAGTGGCTTATCTTTCTCATGTCTTGCATAAAGGAAGTTTTAGTTTCTTTTAACTAGATGATTGGCTATACTTTTATTTGATGCTGTTTATTTCATTCAAAATATTTTAGGCAGTTGAAACTTTACTTTTAAAAAACAAAACCATTCTAAAGGTACTGACAATATATGTGAACATTGCTTTACTTAATATAAAAGCAATCTCATGTTAAATTATGAATACTTATAATGTCAGATAATTAAAATATACTTTTCTTTGTAGAACACAGCAATCTAACTATAAGATAAACAGCGATTGTTGCATATGTGAACAAAAGTTTTTACAAAAGAAAACTATTTGAATCTTTCTTACACATTTTATCTGCAATGCTATTATTTTCTTTTCTAACATGATGCATTAATCATACTCTCATTGAAGATAAGCATCTGTGGATCCTTTTAGAACTTTTTATGATGCCATGACAAAAAAATTTGCTATGTGCTACACTAACCCTCCCTCCATGTAGCTTCTTTGACTATAATGCAATGATTCATTAGCTTTAGATTGGATATGCTCTATCCTTTTTATCTTAAGCACATAAAACTAACTTTTCCTGGAACACTAATTATATAATTTTATTATACAAACTCTTTGCATCTTTTATAATGATTCAAAACGTACCTAATAAATATGCATATTTTAAATATAATCGTACATAATTTTTCCTTCTAACACAACTTGACTCTATTCCTAAGTAAGTTCATATATCTTTCTAACCTCATATAAATTATTTTAAAAAGTCAAATATACTTTTCTAAAAAATGGTATTTTTTGTAGTTGCTTTCTTATGATACTAAGCCCTAGATTTAAAATCACATGCCAGATAAATGCATATAAATATACATCAAAACTTAATCTTGAAATAGAACTTAAATCTCTTTAAATAGCATGTAAGTTAAACAAAATAAAAATATATATACTATTCAACAAAAACATTGAAGTACTTAAAAAACAAAATTAGTAGAACAATGAAATATATAATAAACTTTATATTAAAATAACAAATATAATCACAGGTGATTTCTTTAGTCATAAAGATGATTTCTTTGGTCAAGTAACAAAATAACAAGTAAATTTGTAGCAACATTTTGTAACCATTAAAATTGTAAATAAACATGGTTGTAAATCCAACATAACAATCTTTGAATAATAGTACAAAAAAAAAATTTATGAGCAGCCAAGGATCCTCACTTTTATACATAAAAAATATTCACAAGACAAAATTGCACAATATTTTTTGCTTCATATTTAAAATACCATAGTAATTGCATAATAGAAATCAAACATTGAAAATCTTGTTTTATTTTATTACATAACAGAATATTATTTGCAACTGTAAATCTTTTCAGAAGATTCCACTGAAATGCAGCACTTTCAACAAATCTATCTATCTTACAAAAATTTCGTTAAAGTCGAAAATAATATACTTTGGAAATAACAATATTTTTATTTATCTGTCTCCTGTTTTGTTACTTTTTTAATGCTTTTTGTGCTTAAATTTGAATTAAGTATGTGACAGTATCACCTACAACATTAAACAAAAATTATTACAGCCTTCAGCTTCACAGCCTTTATTATATTAATATTAGTCATCCTATAATGTTTAATTTTATTCAGGGCGGAGAAAAGTGTGCCCCCCTCCCCTTTAACATACATATAAGCTCAAATGAATTTTAAGATGATCTAGGGGTCGTAATAACTTTAACTTAACATTAACGTTTAGTTTAACATTTTTATTTGCATAAAATATCTTTCTGTAAGACTGAAGCTTTAAGTTTTGTTCAGAAACCGCTTGATGTTACCAATAAAAAATGCATACCCTAATATACATAGAAAATTTCATTTGCTATTTAAAATCAGACAAATGAGAAATAAATGCAATTATTAAAAATTTTGTAGTATAAACAAATAATTTTCAAAATTAATGTGTAATGAATCTTACAATGCAACTGAATTGTAATGAAGCATCATTGATTTTCTGTTTAAAAAAAGGTTGCTTTTTTTTTTTTATAATCTACTAAGAGTAATGCATATTTTGATTTTGCATGTAACCATGTATATAAGTTAATATACATGCATAGTTAAGATTTATAATCTAAATTTAGCCTTGTACACCTGAGCTTATGTTGCAAAGCATATAAAATTTTGAAATGAAAATATATGGATTATATAAGAATAGAGTTCTTAACATAAAATGAAGATCTTAGCTAATTAATGTGTGTGAATTTAATATCAAAATAGACATAATAAATGATAAATTGCATAACAGCAACTATTTGTATATTCATTGAAAATAACAAACATTGCATTTACTTGTGTTTAAAAGTTATATGCTGTATTATTCTCCTAAACAGCATCTTTCTCGTCCAAGTTCACACTTGCTCCGCCCTGTTCTTAGAACTTTTTCAGCCATACTAATCCTAGTTTTTTAAACATTGATTTTTAAATTCTACCTAATGGGCAACAATACACTTTTAATAATATATTACACACATATTCACAAAGCACTTATTACAAACTGGTCCATTATACATAGTTTTAAAATATAATTGACAAAAAATAATCTTAAAACATGCCTATGGTTTTCTCAAAATAAAAATTAAAACTAGCTTCACAAGTTTTAAAAAAACATTTTACATCAATACTCTATATTATTCCTACAAATGAATATATAAAAGTAATTTTAAAGTTACGAATAAACAAGAAAAAATAGAAATTTAATCCAATAAAATTTTAGAAAATATTTTCAATTTTCGCTACATCTAAAAAACTTTTAAGTACAGATGGCATACACTGTGAAAGATCACTTTTACAAAAGTGCAAAAATATCCCAGACATATCTATCAAGTTTGGAAAAAAAATATTGTAAAAATATGCTTATAAAATCTTAAGATTAAAAACAAATAGAAAACTCCATATCAGCACAAATCCTTACATCAGTCTGAGGGGTATCTATTCTCAAATTTCCATGTGGATAAAAGAAATATTTGAGTATAAACTGATATGCTAACAAACAAGTAACATTTAAGTATTTAAAAACTATTTACATATATCACAGTCACAACAGAATGTAAAATTACAAAAGTACTAAAACATAAACTATATATATATATATATAATTAACATAAATATAAACGCTGTGTTAGATTCAGAACTTAAACTATAAAATTTAGCAACTTCATATTACTAAACTTTGGAAGATGCCTGTAACTAAAACAAATTATTTACTTGGACATCAAACAAAAGCTTTTTTCCTTTCATAAAATTAATTTTATGATAAAAAGTACAATTTATGGAATTAAATCTTTCAATGGCAGTTAAGAACTTCAATAAAAAATAATTCAAACTTTCTTCAGTTAATGTCATGTACCACTAGCATAACTGTAATGTTAAAGCAGTTTGATAATACAAGTCTGTAAAGTGATGATTAAAAAAATAGATTTACTCCTCCTATGCTATTAAAATTCTAAGTGTTCTACTGAATCATACATAAATGAGATTCAGAGTTTCTATATTTTCAATACTCTTAATAACTACTCAGATCAGACAAATTCTAATATGGAAGGAAACAAGTTCTGCAATGACATTACTGACAGTAAAGATGTGAGTTTTTCCTTTGAAACAAAATCTTATGGATAGTCAAAAGCTTTCTTGTTTCATTTCATATTCAACTTCCTCAGATAATGTATATAATATTCAATGGGCTTATTTTTAAATTAATCATCATGCTGTTAATTCTTTAACACTTTTGGTTTAATTTGCAGCAAAAAAAGATACACAGTATATCGTGAACATTTTCGAATGCTTACTTTCTTAAATAAAAATCTGCAGTAGATGAGAAGCATTTCTAATTATTCAATTAGTTGAATATAGTTATTCATTAGTTATTCATAGTTAAGAATACCTAAAATAAAAAAATACTGTAAAGTAATTAAAATTTAAAATAAACAGTTTAATTTCTACATTAATGTGGTTTTATTGCACTTTTTACTTTTTATTTCACTTTATTTACTGATAATTAATATTTAATATACATATTTATTAACAATTTGATATAACTATTGGTGGTATTTGAATATTCGAGATCAGATTAATGTTTGAATTTGAAAAAATGTTATTTGCCCATCTCTAGAATTTAGTAATTGTTTATATACTTTCCACACATAACACCCTATATTGAAACAGCTTTATATTATTCTGGGTATTACAACTAAGATGAAATAATATGAAAATCTAGAAAATCCAAGTACAAGATCAATAGAGACAGTTTAAAAATAGGTAAAAATTTAGCATCTTACCAAAGTTTAGCATTTCCAACTTGTGTAATTCAGATTAACTAGCCAATTAAATTTTAAAATGAAATTCTTTACAATTCTATTATAACTCCTGTTAATTTAATGTACCAATAAAACTATTAAATATCCAAGGTGCATACATTTTCCATTAAAACATTCAAATATTATATAATTTTTCTTTTAAGGACTTCAACCCACTTCACATTATTAAGTTCTGTTACCTTTTCTGAGAAAATAAATCGTTGCAAACGTATACTATTGACCATCACAAAATCATTGTTGAAAAGAATGTGTAGCTAAAAAAGGATTTTTTTTTTCTGGTCAAGTACTGTAAGTTTTGCCGAAGCATAGAATTTCGAAAATCCAAGGTAATTTCTTTTCAAACCTTTATAAAATTGTGAGGACAACATGTTTGCATAGAGATTAGCAAAAAATTGCAAAAAATAATAATTCTTGAAAAATGCAGAAAACTGGCACTTAGAGTTTAAGTTATAGGTCAATCAGAAGTTGGTCTAAAATCATATTTCATAACTGTTTAAAAAAAAATTTCACTGCATTTTAGGGAGAGGTAGCTCAACACTAATTCAGAGATCAATCATAAAATAATTTTAATTTTTAGTAAAAAATATTTAGCACTGGGAGTTTGTATCCTATGGATACAAAAATAAAACTTAAAATAAGGTTTAATATTATAACTGCTAATTTTTTTGTCTTTGTAGTATTGTAGCAAAGATAACTCACTAATTTTAAGATTGAAAAAAATGCTATTTTCGATATTCGTTAATAATATTTTCTTAAAATGAATTGGCATCACATGTGAATTAAAATGGTTTGCATCCACCCATGCGAAATTGTGCAATTACACATATTTCCTATGATGAACTATACAGACAGAACATTAAATTTAAAAAATAGCATCATGATTTGAAGAGCACTCAATTTATTTTTTTTAAATAAACATAAAATGCCTTTTTTCAAAGGCCTAATAAAAAAAAAATGAATTTAAGTACTTTCAAGACTTTGAAAATGGTAATATAAAATTCAAGTACTTTCCCTGTTTTCAAGAACCTGTATGCACCATGAATATCAAATCATTTTGCTGTCACTCAGTATTGGAAACAATGTGCTAAAGGAAACATGTTAACAAGAATCATGCATGAACTACCTATTTCATATCTCAGTGTTCATAAGCACTGAATAAGCATTTCTGAAATGGTGAAAAGAAAATTTATTCTTCAATATTACAAGCCTTTTTGATAACCAACAAAAAATCTGTTTTACCAAGAACCTGACTTCAATTCACAAAATACTGAGCTCTAACTGCCAACTGTCAACAATTTGAAACACACATGTGAGAAGTGTTTCCAATATAATATTGGAAACACCTCTCATCAGCAACTTTTGTGACCATGTTAATCATAGCTGTGGAATCGGAGTCAGTAGCAGTTTAGGGGGAGTCTGTAAACATATACCAACTCAGACTCCTAAATAAAACCATTTAAAAATAATTTTATTTGGGAATATTTAATTTTTTGATAGTTTTTAGGTAATAAATTAAAAAGTCAAATGTTTTTCAATTAAAAATGAACTGATATTTATGTTAGTATCGGAGTTGAATATTAGAATACAATGGGAGTCTGAGATGAACAAACAGTAGGAAAAAAGAGTTAAAAGTTTAAGGTCGACTCCACAGTCCAATGTTAATTAGTTACTATATAACCAATGACATTAAGAATGAAACTAAACTAGAAACACCAAATGTTCAATTTGTACTACATAAAAGAATAATTGGCTGAGATGGTTATTTAAAGATGGAAAACATTGTGACAAAGAATTTTACAGTTTAGTATAAATGGAATGATATATACAATTCCTAAGAGATATAATATGAACTTTGGTCCAAATACAACAAATGATAGAAAATTTGTTTAAAAGTTTACTATGGAAAAGATGAGAAGTGACTAGAAGATGTGACATGAAACTATTATGTCAATGGTGCAGGAAGTTAACATTTATATGTAAGTGATAATCTAATGGTATGACTGAAAATCTGATTTACTAATTAAAGTACTTTGATTTTAGGTGCAAGTTAAAAATAAATCTACAAAGTGGTTCGTTCCTCTAATACCACCTCTACTTCATTCTCAACCAGCAAATCTGTGTCTTTATTGAGTTGAGAACTCTGGCTTCTGTTCAGTGCAATAGCTGCTGCAATATCACTCCGCATACGATTATTCTTTCTTTTCTTGCAAATGTTAGCCTGAAAAATAAATCCAACATTACGCAAATACAATATATAGAAAATGTAGGTATAAATAAAAAACATTAAATTTTAATTAATTGTACTGCACTGATAGTATAAAAAAAAATTTTAATGCTATAATAATCAATTATAAAAAAATCCTGCTAAAAGAAACTTTCAAGAACCTTTTTAAAATTCCAGTTTTTTTTTTAAAGAAAATAAAAGGAAACAATGTTTTATTATTAATAAATTTGCTAGTAAAATAATAAGTCAACTAATATAAAATTGAGTACTTTAACGTCTTTAGATATCTAGATATGATTTAGTCCTTATATGATCCTTAAATGTTTTAATTTTATATAAAAAAATTTATTAAAACTTGGATCATTTTTTTTTTCTTATTATGCTTTAATGCGAAACCTTCTTTATAAAAAAATTAACGGGAGTGTAGCTCTATTCAACTTTCTTATACCAGAATCCATTTTTAAGTAACTTGTGATTCTTTTTGGTGTAACTTGGTTTTTTTTTTGTTTTCTTTTGTACAAATTGTACAAGAAAAATTTTTGAAAAACCTGTATAGTTGTTTCAAATGATCACAATTATAGCATGTTACCCATCATTTTAAAGGATGTGAAAAAATCTTTCAATTGATACCAAGTTTGACAATGATCTTTCTCAGGGGGTAACTTGCCCCCTGTGGAAGTGGAGCTAATGACATCACAAACACAAAAATTATATCGACTATTTTTCAGTGATTGAAACTATTAAGTTTCATGATCATTGAGCCATAAATAACCCCTTTTATGCATGATTATGTCACATTTTGTCCTAGGCTGCTATATTAAAAAAATATAAAATTTAAAAAAATTCTATCTAGTTTTAGATGTGACAGCTATCATGTATATAAGAAATTGACCACAGACAGACAGACATCGCTCCAAAAATAGTCAAAACATATTCAAGAGGTCTTAAAACATATTGGCATCAAAATATTGAAATCAAAAATTTTCGTGAAAACAATACTTTCTCTGTACTTCGTATGAAAAAGTAATAATTAGTGAACAACACTATTACTCGTTATAGATATAGATTGACTTTCAAGCATATTTTGAATAGGAAAAGGTTGATGTGTTGTGTGTAACAATAGTACAACAAGCTATTTGGGGAAAGATCTCAATATTTTTAATCTAATATTTAATTTTTTTTATACTTTTCTACCAGAATTGTTCTATAAGACAGCTTAAAGGGTATATGAAATCAGAAGATATATATTGGGTTCTGGATTGAAATTGACAGCTATACTTATTCTTATCACATCAACAACCCAACTGAACAATAATGAGCTTATATACCCTATGTGAAAAGTTCTGGAAAAAGAACGTAACTAGTGAGATTATTACCAATCAACAAAATTCGAGATGTTCACCAAGTTGGCATATTTTGCCAAATTCATCGACATGGCCATAGATTTTGTCACCAAGGTCAAGTGACCCAGATTTTCAAATGTTTTTTGTTACATATTTGTAACAATATGATGTCACTTCTATCACAAATTTCCCCTTCTGTTTCAGTTAAGTCAAATTTCCTTCAATATTTACTGCACCTTACATTCTAAGATGTTTCACATCAAAAATTATAATTAAAAATGTATTTAGTATAAAAGATTTATTTGCTTGTATAAATAAGTTATAGTATTGAGGATCAAGTATATATTTAGAAATTGAATTTTATTAATTGTATCCATAACTACATTTTCCATAAGTAGCAACTAATAAAACTCAGGTTGTTAACAATGTGTATAGTACAAGAAATTTCAAAGATTTTATCTAGATACCACTTAATTACCCTAAGCTGTAAAAAATGCAAAAATAGAGCCTACCTTTTGAAATAGGTCATTATAGCAATCACTTGTAGATGAAGGTCGTAAACTGTAATTACTCCAAGTGAGGCTACATGTCTTTAAATCTAACTCAGACTCCACATGTGAATCACAACTATACAAACTGTGTTGATCAAATGTGCCTAAAAAAATCAGTTAAAGATTTATGATAGTAAATTAATCAGCTCTACCATCTCAAAAATATTATGCAGTTTTTATTATATGATATATATATATATATATATATATATAGGATCATATATATATATATATATATATATATATATATATATATATATAATCAAACCTTAATTCATCAAACAGAAAAGGACCAATAATTTTATTTATTTAATTGAGAAAATCATTTAAAGGCCATCATAAGGCATGGAGCATAAAATTATGTAAAAGATTTCATCCCATTCACCTGCTTTCAGCTCTTCTAATTCTAAAAAACACATGCAAACCATCACTGTACCTGATCCATATTAATTTGAATCCAGTGCAGACGAGTGGGATAGAGAGCTGGAGTCCGGTCTGGCAGCAAAGAGAACAATGTACAACCAAAAAGGAAAAGGGTCCCGGAGAGGCCCTAGTCTTAAAGCCTGGGATCATTTTCTATGGGCCTGACTTAATTTGTGAAACCAAAAACATGTCATGTGACATTTAATTTATTTTTTCAATATTTGCTTAAATATAAGGTAGATACACCTTTAAGTGTGAAAAATTGTCCTCTCCCATTATTTCATGTAGAAAATACATCTTCATTTATGCTAAAAACATATACAGCAGATAACTTGTTTTCAAACTAAATTGACAAAACTACCAACAGATGTCACCACTGCACATTTCTATAAAGTAGAATTTTGTTTCTTCATTTTACATTGCAGATTTTTATATTAACATCTAGATTTGTATTTGCACAAAAATTAGTTCTGATTCTAGCTCAATAGATTTGAAAATATTTTATTAACAGATATTAGAAAAAAAAATTTTTTTTTCAATGGTTGTCCTGGTTAAAACTGGAACCACACTCTGATGAAATTTCTGATATCTCTGACTGTTTCGATGAAATTCATCATTCCCCCCTCCCCCATATGCAGGTACTCATTCAACCCATGTGACAAAGACTTTGGATTAGTTTAAAGAGAAATTTTTAGACACAATATACTCAACTGATATTATCATCATCAAAAAAGTAGAAATTGAACATAAAAAACACTTAAACGCAGAAATAATTTTAGATTTCAAAACCTGCTAGACACTATTCCACAAAAAAAAATAAATAAATAATTCCAAATGCTAATTAAATCCAATTAGTCAAATCCAATGCAGTAATTTCAAATTTCTACTTGCAGCAGCATGGCATCAGAACAGGGAAAGTTTGAATTAAAGCTCCTACATAAATGGTTTAACTACCTATAAATTTGCACTACACAAAAATGATTCCCAAAAGGTGGCTCCTCTGCCTATAAGAATAGCATATTCTTCAAAAAATGACAATCAATAAGAAAAAAATTGAGTTTTACAGTGTATTCCACAAAATTCATAACTTTTTATAAGACTAGCAATAGCCACACACTTTGTACTCTATGTTCATTCAAGTACATTACGGCCATGCATGGTTAAACAGGAACCGGCGAATATATACCCGCCAGTCCTCTCATCTGCTACTAATATCCTCAGGTACATGCGAGTTATACATCCCTCTCATTCACTATTACTATTTTTTATACGACTCCCTATTAAAACAGACACCAACCCCTAACAATACAATTTATTTGTATGCTGCCCTAGACCCTCTAACAAATCAATTTATAAAGTTTAATACCTCAAACTTTTTGTCAAGTTTTCAATTTCTGGTCATACCATGGAAGAAAAGGGACTAACTCTCTCTCTAACTTTATTGATCATACAATTCAGCTCCAACCAATCCATCTATCTATAAACAAAGTTTGCATTAATTGCATCGTTTAAAACATGAATTTGAAGATAAAATGGGAAGCAAGTTCTCTAACTCCATGGTTTAAATATTCCTATTCTGGATTTTTAAATTGGAATGGATTCCTATTCTAGATTTTAAATTACCTCTCAATGTCAACTTTCTTATGCAGCTCATGGGGAGGAGGGGGTCTCATCTCTAACTCCATGAGCTGTACAGTTTTCTTTTACATCATGTTGTGGCAATGCCTTCAGCCTGAGATAATGATTATAAATACAAAAATAGCAAAAACAAAAAAAAACCTTTGAGAGGCCATTTCTCCATATCCAAGGGTTAATTTGAAAAACAGATTTCAGAGTTGGATTCAGCATGGTCAAATTAGTATACATGAGTTTTTTCAGCCCTTGGGGTTGCATTTGGTGCTGATATACTGACAAAAAAACATACTGACTTTTAGAAATGTGATATGTAACGGGCTATCTACTGACACAAATCTAGAATGAAAAGGATAATTTTAGCAACTTTCAAAAGTAAAATTTTTAGCTTTCTGTTCAAGGTATAAATTGATATTGTACAACTTTTTCACCCTATAAAAAGTTTTGTTACAATTTTTTTTTTTTTATCTTTTCAGTACATTTTTATACCTTTATTAGTAAAATATGTTTAATTATAAGCATATAAACAAATTTGTTCAGAATTTGCTAACTTTTTTTTTTAATATTGCTAAAAGAACATTGTTGACAGATCTGTTGTACTTTTTTTTTTTTTAAATTACTTTTAGTAGAAAAAGAAAGCATAAATGTTAAAATAATTCATTTTAATAAGAATAAAACACTTCAAATATTATGTTTTTTTAGTTTCCTAAAAAATTTGATGTAATGGAGATGACTTATTTTCGGATCTGTCAATTCAATTACTACAACCCTCAAACAAAACATAATTATTATACAACCCTAAACAAAATACAAATTCTATGCACCTCCTAACAAAACATAACTGTTCTACAAGTACTGACACTCCCTATATTTTGAATCAAGAATTTTAATTAGTAATTTTTACAAAGCAACAAGAATTATACTAACAATAAATAGAATGGATTAAATTAAAGACAACCAACATAGGTTTAAAAAGTCATTTAATAAAACCACCTGCCTCGACGTTCATAAGTTTACATTTAGTAATAAATGACTTTTTAAATCTATGTTGGTTGTCTTTAATTTAATAGATTATACTAACATTTGATATCAATTTATGAAATGCAAGTAGATAAGATTATATATTTACCTGAATGAAAACTACGATGAAACAATGCTGGTGATTCTTGATGAATAATGACACTAGGAATGCAGACATCACTAGGTGGTAAAAAACTTGGCTTAGTAACTTGAGACATACACTTGTTTAATACTGGGGGTACAGATATCACTGAACATGTCTGTTTTACACCACTTTCAAGACAGGAGTTGGGAAGACCGGATGATTCGTTGAAAATACCCTGTTCGGATTCACTTGTAGTCAAGTCAGAGTTCTGTGCAAGCATTTTGATATGTTGAGAACCACTCAAAGGTTTCTTTTGAAAACTCTGTAAATTAAGTACTTTGTTTTATTAATGCTTTACTTTTTCTACTATGCATAGATATGTAAAAAAGATATTGTGATGGATTCAATAATACAGCTCTAAAATTTTGATGAATTTATGCACTTTGAGTATCTTTAAGTATGAACAAACCTTTTTTTGTCTGTCTGCCAGTAAGTCAGTGAATAAGATAACTCTTGAACAAATTGAAGTATTCAAGAGATTTTTTACAATTATTCCTATCAGTAACTGTACAGGACCTATTATCAAGAACATAAGTTCAAAGAAAAGCCCTAAATTTCTTTGATTTTATAAAAATCAAAAGAATATAAAATTGTTACATTTTTATAAATTGCAGTTTTCACCATTCAGATTAATAAATTTGGACATTGTACAACAAAAACATAAATTAGAGCCTACTTATAACAATCTCATGATAATGTGCTTTAAAGTTTTACTAATTAAAGTAAGCATACCCAATTCCATGAAAATTACTCCATTTTTTTTTTTTTTTAGAAATAGTGTACACCAGATATCAAATTAAAAAAAAATTATTTATATTTTAGTAAGTCCAAAATGTCAATGCAAAACATGTTCTAAAACATCTTGAACACATTTGAAACCCTTCAAACAAGCCTGCCACAGGAATTTGCAAGACACAGGGCCCTAACTCCCCCCTACCCTTACGAGAAAAAAGTTTCCTCAAGTACTTTAAAAGCATATTATTATTAAATATATTTTTAAAGTACTTGAGAAAACATGTGTATTGAAGAACAAAAATTGGTAGATCAAAATAGAAGTACTGTATTTTACAATATTAATTGTACTCTCTGTGTGTGCAATATTTTTAAAGTTGTCATTTAATAAATATAAGTGTATTGATGAGCCAATCCGATTTGCTTTGAGAGGAATAACTAGCTCGAAAGTTTCAATCTCCAAGTTGCGTCTGACATTTGAACACATGACATTATTAAGCCTATAATGTTGGTTTCACTGTAGTACTTTATAGTGAAAAGTGATAAACTTGTATATTTGTTACAGGGTTTTAAGCACTTAAAGGGACAAAAATGTGAATATCAGTTACCAATTAATTTATTGTTTGATACTCACCACATAGTATATGTAGCCATATGGAAAAATTACTGAGTCTTTGTCCTTGGAGAGCTAAAAAATGGTTTAATAAGTTTAAATTTGGAAAAACTCTTTTGCCGTATGCTACGTTATAGAATTTATCAGCAAAATTTGAATTGTAACATCTTTATTGGAAAAGTTTTCTGACCACTTGCTGCTTTTACTCAGTAATTCTAAATTTTTAACAGCATCATTCCATATTGACTTGAGAAAATTTCATTTCAGTGCTTCCAACTTTCCTGTATCAATCCATCGATGCTTGAATTTCCATTCACTGTAAGATGCAGTTCTAAATTTATATGCCAAGCTTCTTTAATTCTTTCTTTGAATCAAAATAGTTGTAAAGAAATTCAAATATATTGGCACGACTTAAGTTGCTGAAACTGGCCTTTTTCATATCTCATTTGTTAAAGAGTCAATGCATGAAAGGGCTTCAAATTTAATTTTTCAAGGTTATATTGGTAAACACGTTTCTTCTTTCGTTTGCGGGTTTGCCTTTCCATTTTCAAAATTTTGGATAATAAATTTTTAAAAAGGGAAAAAATATTATATTCAAATGTTTTTGGTCAAAGCCCCTGAGAGAGCGTATAACTCAAGGCATCTGCCTTGCACAAACGTTGGCCAGGTCTTCAAAAAGATGTACATGTGTTTGTGTATTTGTGCTTGGTCTGTAATATCTATCTTCAGCATGAAATTTTTATTTAAAAGTTGATAAATTACATAACACTAACATGTTCCATTCTTGGAATATTGCATAATTTGATCTAAAATGAAATGTTTTATATTATCAAATGTGTGACTTCTTTATTATTTTCAAATGGAAATAAATAAAAACCACTGTTTTGTAGTTATGAGTCATTGTTTAAATATCAAAAATTTTACCAACAAAGTACCTTTATTACAGAATATTTTAAATAGTAGTTTAAGCATGTTTATACTTTATGTTCAAAAGAAAATATTGCTTAAAAACATTTTTGTCTGGTGTTGGGATGTCATATAAAACTAAAGAGCCAGGCAAGTAGAAACCATTAAGATTTTGTAATACCAGATAGATTTTGTAACACCAAATTGTTGGCATTTAGTGTTACAAAAAAGACTTAGATTTTCACACATTCAACAAAGAATCATTTTTTTTTTTTTTTTCAAATTGATTACTTATTATAGAGCAATGTTTAAGCAAAATGTAACACATTTAGCTTTATGCAGTTCAAAATCAATTGCAATTCATCATCATGAGTCATATTTCAGCATATTTTGAAAAATAATATAAAAAGTGCATAATAATGTTTCAAAATTTAACTCTTACTTGATCCTTGAGTGATGAAAATGGATGAGAAATTCTACAATCTTCTGAGGATCTTTCTCTCTTGTAGTCAAAGATGTGAGTAGGCTTTAATCCCAAGAAAACAACAGAGTTGCTGAAATTGATACATAGAAATAATTGTAACACAAATATATAAAATTATTTACTAACTGGTTTAGATAAGTTTTCATAAAAAAATTAAAAATGGATAAATTTCATATTTAAAAAGGGACACATCTAAAAATTATATGTGTTTTCAATATCAAAATGAGGCAACTCACACAAGTTGTAAAACAGATCAATAATTTCCAAAGTCATATTTTACATCATTGCAACTAATTAAACAATATATTTAAGAATTTGCTGGTTTTAATTATTTGTTTGATTTAAGTTTACTTTGACACATCTTAGAAATTGATACCTTATTTGTTGTTCTATCTACTATAATTTTCTCTCTCAATAAAAGTATAAGTTGTTCCAAATTAATAGATTGCTGAAGATGTGACCATGTCAAAAAATAATTAGAAATGACCAAAGTACAATAGTCATGAAAACTTCACAAACAATCATTGAAGATAGGATCACAATCTCATTGTAAATAACAGCAACCATGGATCTGTTTTGCATTTTTATGTGCTCTTGAGCATGGAAAAGCAAATACCAGCAATGCAAAACAAAGCTTACTGTGTCACAATTTTGTGAACATCTTTGAAGACTGACAAATTATTCAGTCCTACCATGCAGCCAATATTAAATTTTATAAAGATTGAGCTCAAGCTGCATGATGCTGCAATAACCAAGTTCATACTCACAGAAACCACCTAAATAGGGAATTCTAATGCTTAGACTGCTATCTTTAGAAATGCCCCTTTATGCAGGTTCAGCAGGTCAAAATTCAAGAGTTTGTTTCATTACCTTATTCAGGTGTTTTACTATTGAATAAAACGATTGGCAAAAAAGCTAAACTTTTAGGTTCACAGGTCAAATAGAATAGTTTTCTATAACAAGGGAAGCAATAGGTAAAAACATCCATAAATATTGATTCCAAAAATGCAGTGTGGTCATTTAACTTAACTAACTTTTATAACCATAATAATATTTTTTGATTATTGACAGATACCAAAAGATAATTACCTTTGAACAACTGGGAATTTATGCTTTCCTGTTGAACTGTTTTTAGGTTCTAACCCTGTAAAAAAATAATTATTGATTATTCTAAAACTAAAAATCTCATATGATCAATACATTTTATCTACATCTATTTTATATAAATACTAGAAAATGTACTCGGCATTGCCCGAGATATAAAATTCAAAGTAAAAAATGCAAACTCATAAATACTACTCTGGAACTCACAGCCAATTCCTGAAAATAAAATAATGTTTTCAAAATATGCTCACTTATAACAAAAATTAAATAAAAAAAACTGTTGCATGGGTGTACACATGGCTATGCCACGACTGCTCACTTTAAATCCCAGGTAACAACAGGTACATTTTTAAGTATTATTAAATATATGCCCGCTACTTAAATAATACAGATAATACCATACTCAATTTTCAAATCACTTACTTTGATCTAAAATCATTCTTAAGATACAAATAAAATCTTCAAAACTCAATTTTCAAATTGCCTGTTTTGAACTAAAATCATTCTCACGCTACAAATAAAATTGACAAATCTCAATTACACATCAGGACGTCTTGTGCTAATGGACAACATGATTCCCCCATGCAAGGGCATGGCTTCAGTAGGTAGAAAAGCTCCTGAAAAGGGGTCAGCTTGGTAATGGAGGAATGTTTCATTCATTCAAAAAATCTAAGATATGGCTTGTTAAAAAATTTATAATTAATCAGCAAATGGGTTTATGAATTTTTTTCCTGGAGTAATCTATGATATATTTAGGAGCTGCTGTTAAATTATAAACATTGGATGGCACGTCATTTTTTTATATGGTGGGGGTTTTTTATATGGGGGGGGGGGCAACTTTGAAATTTCAAATGGGAACCCCCATTTTTTATTGCAGATTCAGATTCTACGGAAAAACATACGTAACTTTTGTTTGTAAATTATTTTTCGAATCTGTAGATTGCGCTGAAATCACAAAAAATAAATAATTTAAATTAATTTAATAAATATCCCATTATTTTGACTCCAGGTATAAAAATACTACTTGAAGATGGTAAAACACGTCTAACTGACATAAGAGGAGCAAACAGAAAAATAAAAAAAAATATTACTTGATGAAATAAGTATTTCTAGTGCTACCCTATAAAACGTTCTTTTTCAACGATGCACCAATGTAAGTAAAACATGTCGATTTCTCTTGAAAAAACGAAACTTAACTAATATTTTGTTGTCAGACATGTTTTGCCATCTTCAAGTAGTATTTTTATACCTGGAATCAAAATGAGGTATTTATTAAATAATTGCAGATTCGAAAAAAATGTTTCAAACAAAAGTTACGTATTTTTTTCTGTAGAATCCGAATCTGCAATAAAAAATGGGGGTTCCCATTTGAAATTTCAAAGTTGCCTCCTCCCCCACCCCAGGAGGGGGTAGGAGTGGGCTAAATTTTGCGGGATTCAATTTCCCCCTCGAAAATATGATGACTTTGTTAAAACAGTTTTTTTTTTGTATGATGCGTATTTCGCAAGATATTTCGATCTCTCAATTTAAATGGACCACCCTGTCTATATATATATATATATTTAAATTCATGAAAATTAGTCTAGGATTTTATTTAAAGTTTGTTTGAAAAAGAATTATTTTAATTTTCTGATGGTGTCAAGGTGAAAACTCTGATAATATTTTAGGGGTTGCTAAAAATCCATTTCAATTTGTGTGAATATCAGCTAAAATCGTTGAAAATAAAGCTAAAACATAAAATAACTAAAAAACTAATTGGAATTTTTAAAAAATCTAGTCATAGTATATAGTTCCAGGTTCTGAAATACCTGTGTACCAAATTTTATGTCCATGCGATGTTTAAATTTTCCACTACAGACAACACAAATAGACAGACATCTTCCTTTATTATTATAGATAAACTCTTTACACAACAATCTCTGAGCCCATAACTTTCTTTATAAATGAAAACAGATATTTTGAAAAAATATGTGTACTGAGGACCACGTGGTAGAAGTCAAACTTATGTGGGAAAGAGAGTAGCTAATACTATGAATCATCCTTTAAGTTTAGAGATTCTAAACCTAAAGAAGAAGAGAAAACCTAAAATGGATCTAAGTTCTAAAATTGAATAAAGTTGGAAGCTTAATATCAGGCATGTTGAGTATTCCACTGCTGTTCTTAAGGAAAATCACAAATATTCTCAATTATCAAGTTTTAAATAACCGTAATGACTAGATGGAGTTTAGTGTTTTTAAATATTTTTCCTGAGGTAAAAACATGTTAATTTCAACAAATCTTGACATTTAAAAGTAATCTGATCAGTTTAGCACTATTTTTATATAACATACTTTTTTACCAGAAATGTTTCATAATACAGCTTAAAGTGTATATGAAATCAGAAAATGCAAACACATATTCTTGTTGAAAGCCGAAATTAACTACAGAATAAAATCGGCCAATAAATGTTTCTTTGGACTAAAAAAACAATTAAGATCCAGGCTTGTTAGCCGAAGAACTAAAATGAGACTATACAAGACACTTATACTACCTGTGCTGCTGTATGCTAGCAAAACTTGGACTATAAATTTAGACGTCCAGCATGCCCTGGAGACTTTTGAAAGAAAAGTGTTAAGATAGAACTATATTCGGGCCTGTACAAGAACAAGGATGCTGGAGAACCAGATATAATTTTGAACTTTATAGACTCTACAAAGAGCCTCAAGTTACACAAATCATCCGAAGTAACAGATTGAGATGGCTCGGACATGTCTGGAGAACCCCTGAAAACAACCCGACTAGATTGTACACTTTTAAGAACCCTGGGGGTACCCGCCCCCGGGGCAGACCTTCGACTAGATGGTTAGATGACATTGTGAATGACATCAACATTTTGAAAATTAAAAACTGGCAAAGAGTCGCTTTGAACCGATGGTGTGGGAAGAGGCGTGCTGTTGAGGCAGCTAAGACCTGTAACAGATTGTTACGCTCTTAAAGAAGAAGAAGAAACACATATTGGACTCTGCATGGAGATCAACAGATATGTCACATTATAACAATAGTTTTCTGTTATGTATTAACAGTATGATGTCACTTCCCTTACATACTTCTAGTTCCATGACAGGTTGATCTGACGGACTTCCATAACAATCCTGAGTTAATTCGTACCCATAGATGTTTCACTTCAAGAAAAAAAAACCTACTCTGTGCTAGAATTTTGCAACCTCTGTAGTGGCTACCTGTCTCACACGATGAACCTGGTTTAAAATTTATAAATGACTGAGCTCAGACTGCATGGGTCTGAAATGACCAGATTCATAATCATAAAACTTGCTGAAAGAGAGCATTTATAAAACTTAGAAGTATGCTCCAAGTGTAACAACCACAATCAATGAAACTGGTTTTGGAATTGTTGGAATATGAACCTGGCCACTGCTAACTGAGCAGCAGTATTATAAAATTATAGCACTTAGAGTGTTTTCTTACATGCAGTGGAGTTTAGCAAATCAGTGCTAAAGAGCACTAACAAGCCTGAAACCGGTACCCCAATGGTAGTCTCTGCACTGGGAACATAATTCCAAACTTTGAGAATGTCCCACTCTTAATAACAGGTTTTGTGACTATGATAGGAGTTAATTTCTTTATACAAAATTACCTGTGAAATACTTTATATACAAGCATATTTGATTTTCATATTATGTAGACAAACAATAATAGTCCAAACTTGAGCCTGTGGATACTGTCTGTTTTTGGCCCTGTTCTGGTTTGAACCCAGGACACAAGTACAGTAGCCTATTGCTTTACAATTAAACTAGACCAAAAGGTAGTTTTGGGCCCTGGTCAGATTTGATTCCGGAACCATGAGTATGGTAACCTGTTGCTATAAAGTAAACCAAAAGCTAGCTTCGGGTTTAAATTTATAACTTGGAAAGTAATGTCTAGCACTCGTCGATGTTGGAAGGCATGAAGCTAGTCTCGCTATAAAGCTTTCTATGATTTGAAGATCTACAAGCATGGTATATTTACCAATCAAACTTAATGCAATAAATTTCATCTCAATCATTTAATTCATTCATGCGATACTATGCCCACATAATTTTGATTAAATAAAAATTGTAATATATCCTAAACAGTATGATATAGTTCTGTAGCAATGATATATCAATCCATTTCTGTTAAAAATTTATATAAATATCTACTTGATATTAATTAATACCTAACATTTAAATTTTTATGATTTTTGACAATTAAGCCAAAAAAATCTACATTATTTCAAAAAAATTTTAATATATCTTATTTATTTATTTTAAAAAGCAAGTTTGAAAAGAAGAGAGTTCCCTTGATTTAATCTAAGTTAAAAATCAATGATAGAATAAAAATGAAATATGTACATGAAAATATATGATACTGTACAGAATTGTAAAAGATACATACAGTATTCCTTCTTTTTACTCAATATTGTCATTCTACAGCAACATTTCCACAATGTCAGAACAAACAAACTTAGGGCAATTATAAGGGAAGCACCTAAAATATGCAAAATTAAATAATACATAAGTTTTAAAAATATGAAATTACAAAATGCTTTGGTTAATAAATTACAAAAATAGATTAAGTGTTAATAAGTGAACTATTGATTACAACCAGGGTAAGAAATTAGAAAAAAAAATTAGGGGCCGAATGGCCCCCAGCATCAATTTCTTATGGGCCATTTGAAAATTTCTAAGGGCCACAAAATAAAAAATTTTAATGAAATAAAAAATATACATGATAAAACCACATAGGCCTATGTTACAACAATATATATTTTTAGAATAATATTTCATCGTAAATTAATCATAGAACTAGTGGTGAGCTAGAACCGGTATTAATACTCAATTATCAGTTGAAAATTTTCAAACTCTGATTACCAGTAGTTAAATTATAAATAAATTATGAAAAACGCATTAAAAAAAGAATATTACAAATTTGCCTCATACAAAAAAGTTATAAATGTGCAATAAATACACAGCATGCTTGCCTATTTGTAAAAAGCATATAGTGAACTGGGCCAGATGACTTTTTGAAGTATACTAGTTATTAATGGGAACTGGTTGATAAAATCTTAGCAGCTCACCCTGAAGTCTAGATTTTGTAGTATGACCCCAACTTTCTCATACTTTTTATTTTACACCCATTTATAAATTAATTTAAGATTTCTTTTACTTTTGCTTTTTTTACTTTCTTTTTTAAACATTCTATTCAATTTTACTCTTTTATTTACTCGTTAAATCTAGAACTATAAAATTTTACTCATTAAAAATGAGCAAATTGCACTTGAATTATCATCATTGGGTCAATTAAAAGTTTATCGTTTCCTCATTAAATCCAGAATCTTGATAAATGAAGGGTTGTTATAAGTGGATTCTACGGTAGCTAATTTTAAAATAAAGAAAATTGAATGAATATTTGAAGGTAATTTAATAATAATGAAACATACCAATGACTGCACCAACAAATAACGGAAGATCTTCATTAATAATTCCAAAGAACAACTTAGGTTGAATTACATCCGGTGCAACAGTTCCATTAATAGTTTTGTCTTTAAGGGCCAGAAGAGTTACACTTTGCTGGAGGAAAACTTGATGCACACCTTTTTGTTTTTTGGAATCTGAAATAATATTTTTTATATGATTTAGTATAACTGAAAAAAGTTAAATACAATTCTTTTATTTATGAAACTATATTAAACTTATTAAAAATTTATTCACACAACACTAGGATAGTCTAAAAATATAAACATTCTAAACCTATTTCTCCACAAGCTTTATTTTAGCCTTTTACATATAAATAACATCCACAAAATATTAATGGCAGGTCGCTCAAGTTGAAAAAATAAAATAAATACATAAAAATATAAATAAATGTTTGGAATTTATTTTTATTCTTTTACATGCAAATTATTATTTATAAAAAATGTCTTTAAAATAATATTTATAGATAACTCAAGTTCAAACTTTAAAAGTTTAAATTAACATAGATGTCTTGGAAACAGGAGAAAATTCATTCTATGGTTTGCTACTATTCTGAAGCTGGAATGAACAAGGCTTAACTGTATCCCGCTACAAACAGTTATACCCTGGAATCTATGTAAATACAGTGGACTTATATAGATACAGTTAAGCCTTGGGACAAGGAATAAATTTTACTCAATGGCACCATCTAGTCAGCTGCCACATAATTATATGTTTTTTGAAAAAAAAAAAAAATAAGCAACTTCTAAATATTATTGGAGTGAGCAAAAATTTAATAAATAGACATTTTGAATATAGAGGAACAAAATGAGTCTTAATGACGATAAATTCTGACAACTTTATTTTTTAACATTATCTTATAGTACAAGCACTATACAGGGTGCCCCAAAAATTTGAAATGAGCTTCAATTCTTTACCTGTTGGAGATAAGTGGACAATGTAAATTGCAAAAATGTTGAAAGTAAGGTAGGAAATAAGACTACGTTAATGAAATAGTCCTCCCATTCATTTTCAAAAAGTTGCACTTTTTAAATTTTTATACGATCCCCTTAGACAAATTTGGTCAATCAGAAAATTTTTATTTTTAATGCAACAAGATCATTAAAAAAAACCTCATATCTCTATCTTTAAAATCAACTGAATTATGATAAAGGAAAAAATCTGACTTATGATACTTTTCCGTAGCATGTGAAAGACTGTTTCATCAGTGAAAATAGGGATCATAAACAAATTGACGATGGGAATTGTTTAGATCAAAAATACGTTAATATGTGTCAAAATTTTTTATCACAAATGCATCTAAATAAAGCATTACACACAGAGAGATCATATAAAGCAGTGATACTCACTATGCGGTTGGGTATTCTATGTATTATCATCCAGTTTTATCTATTTTGTGATATGTCACAAATTTATATTTCTAATTTGATATATGGTCCCCATTCACAATGTTCAATTTTTAATTAAATATAACTCGTTCAATTTTAAAGATACAGATATGCAGTTTATTTAATGATCTTGTTGCATTAAAAATAAAATTTTTCTGATTGACCAAATCTGTCTAAGGGGGTAATATAAAATTTTAAAAAGTGTAACTTTTAGAAAATTAATGGGAGGACTATTTCATTAAAGTAGTCTTATTTCCTACCTTACTTTCAACATTTTTGTAATTTACATTGTCCACTTATCTCCAAAAGGTAAAGAATTAAAGCATGTTTCAATCTTTTTGGGACACCCTGTATATAGTATTAGTACAATACAGCTCGGACTGACTTATACTGTACCTAAACTAATAATTTGAAAACTAAAGCTATCTCAAATTTTTGGAAAGTTTTTATTATACAGAGAGGTTATAAATTACTAAATTTATATAAAATCTCCATATAAATACAGCATGCACTAAAATTTATGGTTCAATTGGTTTTGAAGGCCCAAAATAACCTTCTTCACTTGTTTAAGCAAGGATGCTGAACTAGTTTGAATAAGTGAATTTATGCTTCTTACTTATATGGAAGAAGGCTGTTTTTTTTTTAACTTCAAAAAAATTGACCTCTAAAGTTTATTGTATGCTGTATTTATATGCTTTATTTTATATTAAGATTTTTCAACAACAGTTTTTGAGCACTTCTTGGGGGTTGTAAATTATATCAAAAATCACATTTTAAATGAAAGAATTTGTGACTTCAATGACATGATGAAGTGGTTATGATATAAAAAAACATTTTTTTAAGTTTATCACAGAATAGGAATAACATTAGAAAAATTAATTCCTTTTATATTTATAAAGATCTAATTTTAGAAATATTTAAACCTCAAGCAAAGTATCCAGAAAAGTTTGAAACTCCAGTACAAAATTTTAAACCCTTTAAACTTATACTTAGCATCAATAATGGTGCATACACATATCAGAATATTTATTTACTTGTATATATACCATAGAACTTTACATTGCTTTAAAAGTCTTTCATCCTAACTCCTTGGATAAATACTTTTAGCAGCAGCATATTGTAAAATATGAGTAGAGGAGATATACGCTAGAACCAAAATGTTTAATAAAGCAAGAAGCTTCAGATCAATTTCTGGGCTGCCATATTACTTCATGTTAACTAACTATCTTCTGATAACTCTAAGTACTAATTGTCATTTTTACTTGCATATGCAGGGAGAGGGGAGTATTCTATTTGGTTACATTCAATAAGGAGATGTTTCTAGAGTCCCTTTCCAAGAAAGAGCCAGCTGCATTTATGTAGACAAACTACAAAAGTGGTATACTCAATCTAACAAAACGAAGAAGCTTAAAATTAAGCATAACTATTAAGTGTATTCACCTTTGGTCATTAATAACGCAGATGGAGAGATTAAAATGTACTTAAAATACTATTCATTATGCAATTATATAAACTAAATGTTGCATAAAAATATTTATTTACTTTCAAAACTTCCTTTCAATCCTAATTTGTATTAGTTTATGAAGACTCAGTCACTCAGGCATCTAAAGAAATTTTCTAATAATTTATATAATATTAAATTTACTTTGGCTAATCCGGAGATTAGGTCACCTTGGTTAAATCGGAGAAGACGCCACGCACTTTGTGAGGTTAAATCGGAGAAGACGCCACGCACTTTGTGAGCGCTTTATGTTGCAATCTGGTAACCTCTTGTATCGGATGTTTTCGGCGGAAATTGTGTAACATCCAATAAGAATACGTTTTTGTGTTTGCTACAGTTTTTTGATGTAAAAGAACATTTTTATCAATATTTTTGGCCATTGTTGTGCGTGTTTGCTTGTTCTTCCGTTATATGATTTATTTTGGAGAAAGTGATTTTGCTACGTGTGATATGCACAGATAAAATTGTAGCATATTCTGTGTCTGGGCGCCGCAGGCGACCGTTCCTAATAAACCGGAGATCACTGGGGGCCCCGTTCCGGTGTAGAACGACCTTTAGGTCGAACCCCCTGCCCTTGTACGGACCACTGGTACATACGGACCACCTATACATCCGTTCCACAATTTTCGATCTTTAGATCGAATCCCTGCCCTTACACGGACCTGTAGGTCGAACACCTTCCTTTATATGGATCCTCAGTTAGATGGAGAAAGCGATCTTGATACGTGCGATATGCACAGATAAAATTGTAGCATAAAAATATTAAATTTTACAAAAATCTGATTTTGGAACGTTTACATGAGTATTATTAATTTTTTTATTCTGCAGTTTTATAAAGTTATTTAATTTTCTTAAAATACACAAAAATCTGATTTTGGAACGTTTTTTTGAGTATTATTCACTGTTATTTAAGTTAAATTAAATTATCATTTATATTAGAAAATCTTGTTTAGAACAAACACAATAGTCTGTCTTTAGAAATAGGGTTCTTCTACCAAAACATCATTTTGGTAGGAGGAGCCTATTTCTAATGACGGTAAATGACATCATTGAGGATGGGTGGAGCCAATTTCAAAACACGGAAGAAAGCGCCAACCACAGGCCAACTTGGCCCGATTTCGTACTTAGAAAAAAATTTGCGGTGACTTGATCTCCGGATTTACCTTTACTTTTTCTGAGAATTCAATTTTAAGTCATATTAGAAAGTTAGAATATTTTCAGCAAGAGCTCTAGTACCTATATTTTTATTTCAAATAAAAGTGGATAAAGGGCTGCTATAATAAGGATAAAGGCAGGGCTGTAGTGGAGAGTATACAGCAGTATACGCCGTATACCCTCTGGTTTTCCAGCAAATTCCGTATACCTTCTGCTTTTTCTTAAAAACTACATACACGCTTTGCTTAATGAACAACATAGTAACAGATTTGAGATCATCTTTATTGATTTCAAACGTCTCCAATCTAATGTTTATTAATGCAAATGGACCACCTATAGAACACTTTCAACCGGAAAAAGTTGTAAATTCTTGGTTGGCCAACCATCGCTCTCAAGTTGACAATAGATAAAGAGTATGCACTACAAAAAAAGACACAGAGACGGATTTCTCTTGTCAAGCAGTTTGGAAAATATTTCAATGAAAATGATAGGGGTAGGCCTTAAAATTTGTTAAAATAAAACAAATTACATCCTACTTTATATGTGTTTAAATATTTTTCTCTTAACATTTCCTGTAATTATTTTATATCATAGTTAAATAATATAGTGAGATTTTCAAATTTGAATATCACTCGATGCTAGTCTGCATATTTTGCTTTGCATAAATATAGTAAACTCCCAATAACTCGAACCTTGTGAACACTAAATTTCTGCTTAAGTCGAAGTTTCTTCAAAGTTCCACAATTCCTTTCATGTAATATAAAATTAATAGGCTTTTTTTCTCGATAATTTGAACTTCGATTAATTCGAACATTTCCTCAGGTCCTTCGAGTATACTCCATAGGTGCAAGGAGGGAGGGGGGGGGGGCAAGGGGGCGGTTGCCTCCTGGCTTATGGATTTCCTATATATATATATATATGTAAACATATATGTGCGTGTGTGTATGTACATGTTTTTTGCTCCCCCCCCTCTGGAAAGTGTAAGTAGTAAGTACATGTTTTGCCTTCCCCTGGATTCTGCGGATGCCCATGGTATACCCTCTGTTTCTTAAAAATTACTCTGTTTCTTAAATTTTTTGCCCCCCCCCCCCCCCCTGGAAAGTGTAAGTAGTAAGTACATGTTTTGCCTTCCCCTGGATTCTGCGGATGCCCATGGTATACCCTCTGTTTCTTTAAAATTACTTTTCTCTTACAAATTAAATGCGTTTAATGTACCTATAATATAATAAATCCAAAAATTTAGGTAAAATGTTTAAAGAATGCGCGTCAATACAATTTGTTAAAGCTATTTACAATATGTACATAAATAAAATCCAAAAGTTTAGAAGATGAAGTAATTAAAAGACTGCATATCACACATATAATTTTAAAACAGAAGTTATTCAACAGAAATAAATATATGGCATTAATAAACCCAAATATACACGTCGAAAATGCTACATTTGGCAATTGATAGGCAAAAAAATTACATGTTACAAACAAAACACCAGGAAGTTTAATGGCTAAACAGATTTATTTTCACCTTTGATTGAATGAGAAGTAGTAGTTTCCGGCTCTTCGTTTAAAAACTGAAGCGATTTATTCGATGTAATCTTTAGCTTCCCCATTTTGAAAATTTCTGAAGCATAATTTCGACTTAAATCATCACCTTTTACTACTATTTCTCAAGCATCATCTACATACTCTCCTCCATTACAGGAAAAAAGTTTTCACGCCCACTCGCTGAAGTGTTTCCACACATTCTAACCTAAATTATCTGATTTATACATTTATATCAAATCTCTACCACAGACTATTATATAGTATTCTGTGATCTCTACGATTTGGAGTATTTCATAAATGCCTCAATGGTATAAGATGAAGAAATAATCAAAATAAAATAAAATATAAAACTTTAATTCATTATTTATGAATTGGTCAAAATTTAAATGCACATGAAGGACTCTAGCTATTTCCAAAGCAAAAAATCGTAGCCGTTTTCTATATACCTACAAGATGATGGTTATTTCCAAAAGCTTGAAATAGATTTTTCAATGCAACACCAAAATATAACATCTGTTTTGCTCTTATTGATGCACATCAGTAACAAATATCATTCTGTACTAAAGTGAATGGTCACCTACACAAGACTAAACTTTGCCGAACTGGGGCCTGGGTCAAACATTCCTCAGGGAGCCCCTTCATCTCTCGACATATATGAATTGAACAAAAATATTTTCCAACAAAAATATTCCATCCTCTTATAGGTGTATATCTCAAAAACATTATTTGATTCTAGAAAAATGTATACAAAATGAAGTTCTTCTTACATAATGTAATGGATATTAAATTATTGGCAACATTTTGTTGTAGCCAAGAAACGAACATGCTCTGACTTTGAATAAGTGCAGTTATCCCTATATATGCCCAAAATTGATCCTTCGTTGGGAAAACTTATTCTGCTGGTATAAATATTTTTATAGAAACAATGGTTAATTTTTGGATGTTGTAATTAATTTGGGGCCCCTCTAACACGGGGGTCCGGAGCAGCTACCCCGCACGCTCCTGACTTAGTCAGGCCCTACACAGGGCCGCTCACAGAAATTGTGGATCCCCCCTACAGACAGTTATCACGAGCACTCCATATTTTATTTTCTCTCTTCTTTGAGAAGTTGTCATATCTTCTCCAGCCTAAAAAAATATTGGAGTTCTGGTCCCTCTGGAGCCCGCCCGCCCTACTTGAGTGATACCCGTCCCACCTATGTGCGGCTCTAACCTACAAAACCAACTGCAGTCTGGTTTTCTGGGATTATATCTATTGGAATATCCTATTATAAATTTGGCGATTCAGACAGATGAAAACACTATAAGCTTCTCCTAGTGTTATTGGGAGTTTTCAGAGTGAGCTACCTACCACAAGCAACAACTACAGGATCTATGGAAACCATTGCGCATAGAGCCAGAGGTGTATGTCCGGGATTCTCTCAACAGATTTTCGTGTTTGGTGTGTTCCACACGGATTTCTAAAAATTTTCCCCCTCACTATCCCACTGTCATCAGGATTTTGTTTCCAAATATAGGCCAAGGCTACCAGAAGCCTTATTCTAGGTGGCCTTGTATAGACTAACTAATGAAAATTTTCCTCCTTGTGACTAAATTTTGTTCCCCTGTTTGCCGTTGGATTTTACAGATCTCTACAGTGTTTTTATTTTTCAACAAGAAAATCTTGTATATTTCAGTTACGCTATTATTTCTTTTACCTTTCCGCATATCTTATCAAAGTTAAAGATAGTACAGAAGAATCTGGTTTGTTCTAACTCGACGGGGAGTGTAAAACTAAATAGAGAAACTCCACTTCTTTGCTATCTAGGTCTTTGTCAAAAACATGACAAATCCTCAAATTCGCAATAGCCAGCGATTCTTTTACTTTTTTTTCATTTCATATTTGAAACAAACAATACACAAAAATAGCGATGCGCCCCGAAGAAAGTGTTCTATCGCTGCAAAACTTCGCACACGCAATAAATATAGTTAGGTAAAGAAAGAGTAGCATTTTCATTGTTAAAGGCCCTTTTTATTTCAAAGTAATGGCAATATAACGACCATATGTTAAGGTGGTTTTCGGTCGTTTTCCACCCATGTTAAAGTATAGGCCATTCCTATTATCATAACCGCAAAAGAACGGCTGTGCAAATCCTTTTGGAATTTGTACGAGTGATAGAATGATATATGTAGTTTCTTGTGTAGTCAGAAAATTCGTATAATATCAATTAATTAATTATCTATAAATAAAATACTGAAACAAAATTATAAAGTTTTAGTTCAACAGCTCTGAAATAGATGGCGCTATAGAGGCGTCGCACAGCGAATGGAGTACTTTAAAAGCCGTTTTCTTATTTCCTACACCGAATATTTTACATTTTCTGACTACAGGAGAAAATAGGGGTTTAGCTTAATCATGTAAATCCAATGTTTTTATATTTTATTCAGTAATTTGCCCGTTTATATGATAATGCGATTTACAGTGGCTGGCGAACTTTCGGTCATTTTTGCAGCCAATGCCCGACAATATTGGCGTAAGATCAGTAGCACAGCAACCCTAGCTGTGAATGTAAATAAAAACACTTTGTTACTTCAAAAATATAGAAAAAAAATGTAAATAAGGGTAAGTATTATATTTGATACATTTCTAGCACAACTCCACTATTCCTATAAAACTTAAGATTGTAATTCTTATAACGCTGTTGCTTATTTATTGGACTCTGTTTCAGCAGTCAAATAAGGGCAATACAAAGTGAAATTTTTTTTTCTGTAAGTTTTGGATGCTGTACGTTAGAAAATTTCTCTTAAGCTTTGCACCTTATCAGTAAATGCATTAAAATGTAACTTGCAGACAGATTATGTTAAATGGTAATAAATGCGTGCAATACACATTTTTTTTAACAGTAGGTAATATTGCATGAAAACATTGGAGAGTTTGCAGTCGGCGTTCCCAAAATTGTACTTCATGAACACCAATATTCTAAGATACAAATATAAGTGCAAGCTGGTGCTGCACTTACTTATTTATCTGAAAATATTTAAGAATGAAAAATTTATTTATAGTTATTTGACTACATTGGTTAAATATTTTACAGTGAAGCAACTAATTAAAGAGTTCAAATTTAAACAACGGGAGAAAAACAAGAGCTATAATCGAAAATTGCACCGTTTTTTATAGAGTAATCAATCAAGATGCACAGTCTCCCAATACTATCTTAGCCAAGGATTGAACCTTGTAGAATAATATAATATCCATAACAAACATCAATCAATAATACGTTCATCACATTTTATAGAATCCTGCTATCGCCCTTGAAAGCGTTTCAATGCATTTTTATACTATTATATTAAACCAAATATATGAAAAGTTTAATACTACATTGCCATGGTCCATGAGGATTTAACATTCCAGCATTAATCATCGTATCCATAAATTATATAGCCTTATATAAAACGTGGCATTAAAATATATTCTTGAAATATTAATTCTATAAATATGGATTCCTTCAGTAATAGAAGAAAAATTTGTCGAACTGAACCAGTTTATTCTAAATAATTTTATCTTTTTTTCTGGACGTTAAAATTTTTCAGTGTTTTCTTTTTTGAACAAAGTACCCCTGCACCATCATCAGCTGCATGTGAACATTTGACCAACATTGAGTCATACAGACACTTTTGCCACATTCAATTAGCAATTAGTCTTGTTTAATATAATATGCAATTTGACACTAAAGGCTCTGTTTCTTCATTATCTGTACTGATACCTATCTGTTTACGTTGCTTGATGCCAAATTTTTCACTTCAGGAACAAATATATATATATCTGGTATGCGATGTATTTTACAAATGATTTAAAATAATGGATACCATTTATTTTAAGATGAGTCTGAATATCATTCCACCTTATACAAAATGCAAAAATAGATATTTATTTGTTATATCCAATTTGAAGTTTAAAAACATTTTCATTTAGTTATATAGTTATTTGCCGATGAATTTTAAAATTCATGTGTTAATTGTCATCGATTTAAATAATAAATGAATGACAAATCATTAGATTTTAATCGTCATTTTATTAAAACATCCATCAGATGTACATATAATATAAAAGCCCGAGCGCTTTCATCATCATACCCTTTCTCAGTGGCATTAAATAAAAAATTATGCTAATATGCTTATATCCATCCACTACCGGCAAGTTGAATTTACATATTACAAAATTGGCATCACTACTAACCATGTTTAATGCATCCACACAAAATCACCAGAAACAGATTTAAATTTTACAAAATTACAAATACAAGAAAGACAAATTGTCATAATCCAGTTTAAACACAAATATACATAAGTAAGAAAACAAAAATTATTATTCTTTTTTTTAATATTTTATATTTTACAGGTAACTTTGTAAAGTTTTGACTTGCATGGAGTCGAGAACGAGTCACCAGGCATAACTTAAAACATTGACAGGGTCGAAATTGCAGATAGAGGTGCGATATAGATAAATAAAAAGGAATTCATAGAGTAAAATAGACTGGGAGTTATTACAGCTGATCAAAAGAAAAGAATTTTCGAAAAGGGATTGAAAGTTATCACTAATCACTAATTGGGCAAGAGCTGTCTATTATCTACCTTTCTTAACATCCCTATTATGTTCAGCCAACTGTATACCAACCTAGTGTTTAGTGCTACCAATATGAAACTTATAAATATTATCTAGGAAAAGAAGGGATACTACATATACCACAGCATGGCTTTTAAAGTTTTCTTTATCCCAAAATTTATCAGTGAGTGGGTCTAAAATTAAACTCGATACAAAATTTGAATTTGATAAGGGGATAAAAAATTTATTGGTGGCACGGAAAACTAGCTTTAAACGGCAAACATTCATTAATGGGAATGAGTTTAGAATTGGGTTGAATAAAATTATGGCAAATATTTGAAAAGATTTTATAAACAAACTCAAAAGAGTAACCGGCATCCTGACCAAGTTTAAGGATGAAATCAATTTCACTGTGTAAAGACGAAATAGTAGAACAAACATTAAAAGCCCGGTTATATTAGCACATATTTTGGCATCTATTGGAATCAATTACGGCCTTTAGGTTTTAAGATTACTGGATTATTAATATTTTCAATTTATTATGTTATCTGTTTTATTTTGACAAAGATTTTAGAAACTCGTAAGTTGTAGTACAGGTTATATACAGTTTTAGCACTTTTATTTTGCATATATTTATTCCACTTCATATATTTTGTAAATTTGTTTACAAACAAGACCAGGACATTTTATTCTTCAGATCTGCTCGTGAAGATTACTTGAGACACTTTTTTAATTTTCATATGACCCCCTTAGACAAATTGGGTCAATCAGAAAATTTTTATTTTTGATGCAACAAGATCATTAAAAATATCCGCATATTTGTATCTTTAAAATCAACTGAATTATGATAAAGGAAAAAATCTGACTTATGCCACTTTTCCTTACCATGTGAAAGGCTGTTTCATCAGTAAAAATAGGGATCATAAACAAATTGACGATGGAAATTGTTTAGATTAAAAATACTTTAATATGTGTCAAAATTTCAGTTTTCAGTTTTTTAAAATTATTTTACTATAAACGTTTGAAACGGCTAAATTAAAGTTAAAGGAAAGAAAAAATCATCTGTGAGTTCTATTCTTCATTTCGAAAAATTATATTAAATTTCAAAATCAAATACATACTTGCATTTGTTTACTTATTTATTTTAATTGTTTCAAATAAAAAATGGCATGTCTCAATGTGAAAAGTACTTAAGAATCCGTGATTGCATCGTGAGTCTAAGCGGAATTTGCAAAAATGTCTCCTATGTATTATCATCCAGTTTTATCTTTTTTGTGATATGTCACAAATTTACATTTTTAATTCAATATATGGCCCCCATTCACAATGTTCAATTTTCAATTAAATATAACTCGCTCAATTTTAAAGATGCAGATATGCTGTCATTTTTAATGATCTTGTTGCATTAAAAATAAAAATTTTCTGATTGACCCAATTTGTCTAAGGGGGTCGTATAAAAATTGAAAAAATGTAACTTTTTGAAAATGAATGGGAGGACTATTTCATTAACATAGTCTTATTTCCTACCTTACTTTCAACGTTTTTGCAATTTGCATTGCCCACTTATCTCCAAAAGGTAAAGAATTAAAGCACATTTCAATCTTTTTGGGACACCCTGTATACAGAGCTATTACAGACAGTAGCAAAGCCTCCTGTTTTGTTTCCTCTAAGTGCCAATTGGGATTTTCAGCAGAGACGAATCTCTCTCAGTCTACCTATGTCAGAAGATATTCTATTGGAAATAGAACCAAATAAAAATGTGCATGCAATTTCTACCTATGCTTCGACATTTCTTTGATAGGCATGACTAAGCTAGAAGGAAGGAACTGTTTTTTACTTTTCCTATATATGTAGTATAATGTGTCAGGAAAGTATTGTGACTGGGTCAAAAATTTAAATTCAAGTTTTCAATGGAAGTTTAGGTTTCAAGCATCCTTGAACTCGAATCGATCAGTTTTGAGGTGGTGTGTGTATGAGTCTGTGGAGATGATATCTCATGAACGAATGGAGTGTTTTGAATGAATTTGATATAAAAATTACAATCAGTGAATACTGAAAGTCTATTGATTTTAAATGAAATCGAATATTTTGAAAACTGCCAAATTTCCGAATAAAATGTTGAAAAAAACATCAAAAAATAAAAACATTCAATATTGTTTCATAAATAATCATTTCTCATGTAAGTTTTCACTAAAAAATCGATTTTTTATGGAGCTGATTTTTTAAAAATATGAGACATTAAGATATCCAGATGTTTTATTTGAGTAGATTTCACCTATATTCTCTGATTTTCATTTATAAATTAGAAGCAGGATTCATTGATTTAAATCATGATTAGAGTAACAATTTAAATCAATTTATTTTTTTTTTAAATCATTGGTTTAAATCAGGTCTTATTTATGAGAGAAAAAACTCTGATTTGTCAAATTAGTTTATTCTACTTGATTTTGGGCAATATATATTTACAAAATAAATATATATTTTTGATTTTACAAAAAGGAAACTGTTAAATTTATTTTTTTTTAATTAGCTAAACTTTATATGCATTTGACACCACAGGTTGGGGAACAAACACCACCTTAGCCGAGGATTGAAGTATAGCAAGTGTATAATATTTGCTACACATATGTATAGCAAATATGGATCAGTGCATTACTTTTTATTGACCTTCAATCCTGATATTAATCAAATATGTCATTTTAAGCAAAACATTTCATTAAAATATAAATTCTTTTTAAAGGAATTTATTTTCATTTTCAAATAGTTTTCTAATTCCAAGATACAATTTGTTTTTTATCTGTTCAAACTTAATTTAAGTAGAATTTTTATAATTTTATCCTATATGTACCATGTCTATCTTCATCAGGGTCAAAAATTCTCCATTCTACATAATATTCACAAAAATTTAAATTTGTAATCTTTATATTGTTATGACATATAAATGAAAGCCATTGGAGTTGTGTTTTAAGTGTATTAAATATAATATTTACCCTTGAATTTTGTTTTCTTATTTTTTGTAACCTTTAATGTGATTTTTTTAACCCTTAATTGTAATCATTATTTTGTTATAACAATAACATTTGTTATTTTTTCTAGATAACATGGGGGGGAGGGGAGTAATACAAAATTGTGTTAGATGCCATTTGTATGTTTTAGCAAATAATCTAATGAAAGAAAAAGAATTAATGAAAACCTAAACAAATATTAACTTTTGTCTAGTTAGCATTTGATGTTTTGATTATTGCTACAATTAATTTTTTTTCTAAAGATTCTTTACATTATTGCAATTAAAACTAAAGTTTTGATTTGCAAAATTTGATTTTGTGTTTTATCATTAAATTGGCTATATTTACATTTTAATTTTTGTGTTATTAATTTCACTAAATAAAACTATTATACTACAAAATGTTGTGAGTAGATAATTGTTATTCAGGCTATGGAAGTTTGCTAAAATTCTTCTGAAGACTGAGTGAATTTCATTGTCAAGTTTGAATATGAACCCTTAAAATAATTGCCAATTATAAAAATATTTTCTATATCAAAATTAGTTAAACAAGAAAAGTTCCATTGTCATCAAATAAAAGTTTTCATTACCATAAAATAAAATTAATATCATAAAATAATTTAATTATCATTAAATAAAAGTTTTCATTATCATATTAAAGATATCATTAAAGTTTTTTGTGTGTAATAGAGGACTAAACAAAACTTTTGCTAAAGATAGATATTCATGTTTTTGAATGCAAATTTTACCTAATAAAATTCAATTTTTGTAAGACTAAAATCTGTGTTTTAACCATTTCATTTGATCTGATGAAAGTAGTCTTAAGTCCTATAACTTTGACTATTGTTCACGTCAGATTTCTTATATTAGAAAACCAAAACCTAGATTTTTTTCAAAACATCTTTGCATAAAGAACAATTTGCTAATTAAAAATGCTTCTTTTGTAAAAGGCCCATATAAAAAGTTAAATGCTTTACTTTATGATTAAAATATGTGACCAAAACTATTGTAATTTGAAAGTTTATCTTTTTTGAAGACCTTCCAGAAGGCCCTTGGTAACCTAGAAGACTGAATCTTTGCACACTTATAGTATTAATTATGAGACAAAACTTAACGAAGCAGGATATTTGTCATTCTCCACACATACGCACACATTCCTGTGACAAAATATGAGTTTTATTTTTTGTTAAAGTCTTTCCATAACCTCCAAAAGCTCACTGGTAACCTAGAAGGTTGAATCTTTACACACTTATACTATCTTTCACTGCATGGAATCACACAGGGAGTAGAAAATAATTTTAATTTTTATGCCTTACAAGACCCACTAGAAGCACATTACACCAAGAGTCTAGAAAGTTGAAACTTTGCATATTTATTGTATTGACAACAGGGCAGAACCTAACTGATCCAATTTTTGATTAACAACTGTTTTCAGTGCTAAGTGTTATATATTTTTAAACAAAATAAAATATGAAAAAAAGTTCCAACTTCATTTTTTATGAGTGTTATTTTCCTTGTCTAAGAGATGCTATACTAGTTGTAACTATAATAAAAACTAATAAGTACTTTTAAACCCTCCTCTGTTGACCTAGAAGTCGGAATCTTTGCACACTTATTCTAGTGACTACAATACAGAGTTGAAACAATTGTCATCACCTAACTGACATATGCCTGCTTTCTTCAAGGAAATTTTGTTGACTATTTTCTCTTATCTAACAAAATCGATTTTGGAACAAATGATGTATTTATAATGCTGTCTGTCTAACCCAGCATTTTAAAATACTAGGTAATGTGTACTATTTCTGCTAGATGCAGAGATTCATGACCGTACACCGAATATGAATATTTTTGTTAATAAATAGAAATATATGTATACTCACATAAATATAATAACATTAATGACAAACAATTTCTTTTGCCTGGTATTTTTTAAATTATGTTGTCCGAGGAGCATTCCAAACGCGCCATTTCTGTCAAAATAGTACACACGCATATATATATATATAAACTAAATAATGATCATCATTGATACTAGAGCCCTTTGTGGGTCATTATTTGTTCCTTTCAGTTTTATCTTTAAAAAAAAAAGGTATATTTAAGAATGAACTAGCCTCATTATCAGGAGAAGAATAATTTTGTATGAATGTGATTATTTTGCATTTCCGAATGGCTGTTGGCACAATATTTTTTAAATAAATTGAGAAATTAAGATGAATTTCGATAGTCATTTCAATCAAGTAGCGAGAGTAAGAGGACTTTCAGGTAGATCTGACATAAAACACAGTCATAATTTTTCAATTATTAGTTTCTCAAAAATTTAAAATTAGAAATGATTACAAAAAAAAAATAATTTTTATAAACAATAATAAAAGCAGTGAGTCATACATATTTGTTTTACTTTTATAACAAGACTGGTTTTTATTGAGCTGCCAGAGGGCTCATGGCCTATTTGGTCTCCGCCCCGACGTAGGATAAAATATATATATATATATTTTGTTTTATTTAAAAGTGAGTGATAATGTTGTTTTCAAGATATTGCATGGTCTTTGATATGAAATGAAAAATGTCCAGAGTGTAAGGCTCCACTCAAATCTCTTAAACATCACATTTAGTACATTTACATAAACAGAAAGAGTTTTAACAAGACATTTATGAAGAAGCTTTCATATTGTAGCAAGTGCTGTGTACACTCCATTTTTGACGAAACTATTAAAAATTGTTATATTCATTCGCACATTTATTTCGTACAGTTATACATTTTTTTGTGAAAACCGCTAGTGGAAATCATTAGTGAACCCTCGTACTCTCTCTGAAGTTTCAATTTGAATCAATATTAGGCATCATCTAAGTTCCATTTATAGCCAATTCTAAGAAATAGATGCTTCAAGGAACATTTTAACTTGAATTTGAAATTCTTAGTGAGTCCCTCTACCCATTTAAAATTTGATAGTGAATTAATATCGGTCATCATCTAACCCAATTCTGAAAAACAGATGTGTCAAAAAGAAAAAAGTGGAAATCCTTAGTAAACCTCTTACCCCCATGGAGTTTGATGCTAAATCCATGAGTCATCATCTAAGCTCTATCTCTAGTCAATTAAGTGTTTCATGGGAGGGGGGGATTTTAAATCGAAAGTGGAAATTTTTAGTGAATCCTCTATCCTCTCTGAAATTGATGCTACATCCATATCAGTGGTCATCTATGCTATTTGTAGATGGTCTTGAAAAATAGATGTTGCAAAAAAAATGTACAATTTTGAATCTAAATTGGCATCTGCATAACAGGAAGTGGAAATCCTTAGTCAATTATCCCATTCCACTCCAGAATTTAATACTGAATCCATATCAGTCATTACTGTGCAAATTACACTACTTGCCAACCTATGAAGATTTCTTTATAAATTTCTTATTTCATTTGTATTTTCAAAAATTATTTTATTTAACTTTATCTATTTGAGCAAGGGGTACAGATCTACGGAGGGAATAAAGAGAAAATTGTGGACTAAATATTTAGAAAGTTATAGTTAGTAAGGGCTAAGTCTAGACTGTCGCACTCGCAAGTGAAGGCAGGATGAAGTTCTGTCACTGTCTATGGGTATGATACAGGGATCGCATTTTTCCTAAAATTTCTTATTTTTTTCTGAGTTTCTTAATTTCCTAAAATATTCATTTTCCTAAAATTTTCATTAATTTCCTAAAAAAATAATAATTTAATCAGTTGAGATCGAGAGTATATTTTAATAAGTGATGAAAATATTTCCACACGGGTTTTCCCATTTGTTTTGTAACGAGTCCATGCGATGAATGTTTATTTTCGGTTTCTCTCACTCACAGACTAATATTATATAGTATTTCGTGCTCTCACTAACGTGGCCGATCCTATTCTAAAAATAGATTCCCCCTCCCCCCCTCGAAGGGAGATGCAGCATGACGCTGGTGGGAAAGCTAGGGTTTATTTTCTTTCATTGGTGAGTTTGAGTAACGTGTTAGACGTTGGGGGGAAAGAAGGAGGAACCAGATTGTTGGACTCCGCGAATTCTTTTTTTCAAGGTTCTTGCGCACTCTGGAAATCGGGAATTTGAAAGTGGAGTAAAATGTCAGAGAAATCGCAGGAAAAATCGATTTTTTGTTCAGGGGAGAAGGATGCAGAACTATAAAGGGGGGGGGGGGGGAATAGAAAATAATGGAATAAATATTTAAGAAGTTATCTCGCAGGATGTGAAGTTCTGTGGGCACGATATATCTCGAACAAATTGAGAGATCCAAACAGTGGTGTAGCCAGGAACCCCACTGATGTTCGGAAAAATGATAGATAAATGGGAAACAAAATACTTGGTCTCCCCCACCCACCACACAGTGAATACCTTTCTAAATACCTTGCCCCCCCCCCCCCCACACACACACACACACCAAAACCACTGACACACAGATAGTGAAAAAAAATCTGTCGACATTACTGGATTCATCTGAATTTTGATATAACTATTTCAATCATTAAGTGACTGTAAGGGGGTTATAGATTTTCAGACAGCTTGCACGTTAAAAGAAGGCTATCCACAAGTATTATGTCTAAATATCATGCTTATGACTTAGTTTATTTTAAAAAATCTGTGAACAACACATGACTTTCCTTGCAGATTCAAATTCACTTTGTAATTTTTTATTTCATTATGCATTACATTGAGTTTAATTACAGAAAATAACATGGATACTTTTCTGATATTATACCCAATTTTCATTTTTATTGCATCTTCGTTTCATTTGGCAAATTAATTCACTTTAAATTCTTGAGCTCCACAAAATTCCAAAGAAAAAAAATCTTGAGAACGGTTTATCCTACAGTCATGAGATCAGTCTTATTTGCTCAGTTGTCAAAATTTACCTGAAGAACAAGTACTTAATATATTTCAACAATTTTTGTCATTTATTTCAGATTTCCACGATCTTTGCGGGCCATTTCGCATAAAAGAGTCAGTTATACTTTTTCGAATTGTATCAAAATCGAATCAGCATCAGGATACCCATCAGGGGACTTAACTACAAAATTTTACAAAAATTTATTAAATAGTTTTTTAACTACAGTGAAAATAGTCTTCATTTCCTCAAAATTAAAAATTTAAATATCTCGAGAATGGTTCACTTTAGAGTAATGGGGTAGATCTTCTTCCTTTATTCGTCAAAAATTACGTGTAAAGCAAGCGTTAAATTGATACATTTGAGCATATGTCGTATTTTATTTTAGATCGTATATTTTAGAATAGCAGACAAACATAGGCAGATTCTTTTTTTTTCTCTCTTCGAATCGTACCAAAATGTTACCAGCACCACAGTATCCCACAAGCTACTTATCTAACAAATTTTGTGTAATTGGGTCAAATAGTTTGTCAGCTAAAGTGGGCACATACTATTTTCGAGGGCCATTTCGCAAAATAAGGCAAGTTCCTTTTCCCGAATCATACCAAAATTTAATCAGCACCAGGGTAAGCTATAAGTGACTTATCTACCGAATTTTGTGCAATGTGGTCAATTAGTTTTTTAGCTAAAGTAGATACATCAGATTTTTGCAGAGGGGAAAAAAAGGGCGGGTTCTTTTATCCCGAATCGAGCTACAGTCTAATCAACACCAGGTTCACACACAAGTACCTTACCTACCAAATTTTATTAAATTTGGTTTATTAGTTTTTTAGTTGGAGGATACATACACTGGAGTGGATACATACACTGCACAGACACAGACGTTACGCTAAAAATAGTTTTTTCGTATTCTAGAGATCCCGAAACGTATAGATCCGTCGAAAACTCGAGTTACGATTTTCGACATGGTTTCAACACTTTCCTTATATATTACCATGTATTGCAGTGAAAGTAAAAATGCATAAATTACTTAATTATCTCCCCTCCCTCCAGATGAAATCTTCTTACACTAGATAAAATAGCCCCCACTGGATTCCGGTCTAAATTGGGTGCCACTTCCCGGCCGTCCAAACAGTTACCTTGCACCTTTCTGGTAGGTCGGACGGTCTGGGTCTCAACAACAACAACTAGATAAAATAGCATTTTGTTTTATATTGTATGATGTCTTACCCACTATAGTACACAACACTCATTCATTTTAGGTTTGTTAGTTGTATTTTTGTACATCCATAGATCAGTATTAATCAATCCAGAAGAAGTGGTAGATGAATATGCAAGGAAGATAAGATACCCACGGCAAATGAAGTTACTGTATGGAAAATATAAAAATAGTCATTTATGCAGTTTTTTATTTTTGTTTATTTCCCAGTGTGATTAAGTAAATGCTTCAATGTTGAATATTTCTGTGAAAAATTATTTAACTGTTATTAATTCTTATTACAATCAAGCTATTGCACTTACATAAAAAGAGTGCGAGATTGTACTAAAACTTACCCCCCCCCCCCCCCCCCACACACACACACACACACAAATCTGGATCTCCTATTTCGTGCGTGCCCCTAGTTACACTTTTTACTTTCCCTAGAAAACATGGTAATGTATAAGGAATTATTGGAATCATGCCGAAAATTGCAACTCGAGTTTTCGACGGATCTACACGTTTGGGGACATCTAGAATACGAAAACTTTTTTTCAGAGTGACGTCTGTGTGTGTGTTTGAGCAATGTATGTATTCAATCTAACTCAAAAACTAACGGATCAAATTTCGTAAAATTTGGTCGGTAAGTCACTTGTTTGTGATCCAGTTGCTGATTAGTTTTGGTACGATTCGGGATAAAAGAACCCGCCTTTTTTGCGAAATGGCCCGCAAAAATCTTATGTGTCTATACTATAGCTAAAAATCTAATTTACTAAATTTCACAAAATTTGGTAAGATAAGTCACTTGTGGAAAACCTTGGTGCTGATTAAATTTTGATACGATTCGAAAAAGAAGAACCTTCTTTTTTTACGAAATGGCCCGCAAAAATCGCTAAAATCTAAAAAGACTGCGTATGCTCAAATATATCAATTAAATGCTTGCTTTATACGTAATTTTTAACGAGGAAAAGAATAAGCCCAACTTCATTATTCTAGACTAACCATCCTCGAAATATTTGAGTTTTTTCGTATTTTTGTTACGCAGCCTTTGAAAAAATGTCCAATTACCAAATAGAAACAAAAATCTGATGTGGGCAGCACATGACTTTCCCTACAGACTTATATCCATGTTCTCTTTATTTTAGTTTAATTCACTTTTAATTCAATTTTCGTTCTCATTTAGTAACTGGACTTATTTTCAAAGGTAGCGTAGAGAAAATACGAAAAAACTAAAATATCCCGAGAACGGCTATGTCCTGGTGTAATGGGGTTGGACTTATTCTTTTCTACGTTAAAAATTACGTATAAGACTAGCATTCAATGGATATATTTGAACATACGTAGTTTTTTATTTTAGATTTTGACGATTTTAGGGGGCCATTTTGCAAAAAAAAGGCAGGTTATTTTATTCCGAATCTTACCAAAATCTAATCAACACCAGAGTAACCCACAAGCGACTTATCACCCGAATTTTGTGAAATTCGGTCCATTAGTTTTTCAGTTAGAGTGGATACAGGCATTTTTTACGGGCCATTTCGCAGAAAAGGAGGGTTTTTTTTATTCCGAATCGTACTAAAATCTATAATCAGCACCAGGGTCACACCTAAATGACTTACCTAGCAAATTTTATGAAATTCGGCCTATTAGTTTTTGAGTTAGAGTGTATACATACATTGCACAGACACAGACAGACACACACAAAGACGTCAAGCTAAAAATAGTTTTTTCGTATTCTAGAGGTCTCGAAACGCGTAAATCCGTCGAAAACTCGAGTTGCGATTTTCGGCATGATTCCAATACTTTTCCTATACATTACCATGTATTGCAGGAACAGTAAAAATCTGATGTGGGCAGCACATGATTTTCCCTGCCGACTCAAATTCATATTTTCTTTATTTTTTTAATTATTCATTAGATTGAGTTTAATTGAACCAAATAACACTAAATTTGCATTTTTAATTCAATTTTTGTTTTTATTGGTAATTTGACTTTTTTCCGAAATCGGCATAACAAAAATGCCAGAAATCTCAAATAGCTTGAGAACGGTTAGTCCAAAAGTATAATGGAGTGTGTTATATTATTTTCCTCTTCAAAAATTGCGAGTAAAATAAGAATTTAATTGATACATTTCAGCATACACTACTTAGTCTTTTTTTTCAGATTTTGGCGGGCCATTTTGTAAAAAAAGGCAGGCTGTTCTTTTCCAAATCGTACCAAAATCTAATCAGCACCAGAGTATCTATCAAGTAACTTATCTACCAAATTTTGTGAAATTTGGTCAATTAGTATTTTAGCTAGAGTGCATACATGAAATTTTTGTGGGCCATTTCGTAAAATAAGGAGAGTTCTTCTTTTTCGAATCGTACCAAATTCTAATCAGCACCCGAGTATCCAACAAGTAACTTATCTACCAAATTTTGTGTAATTTGGTAAATTAGTATTTTAGCTAGAGCGGATAAATGAAATTTTTACGGGCCATTTCGCAAAAAAAGGCCGGTTCTGCTTTTACGAATCGTACCACAAACAGACACACACACAGACGTCACGCTAAAAATAGTTTTTTCGTATTCTAGAGGTCTCGAAACGTGTAAATCCGTCGAAAACTCGAGTTGCGATTTTCGACATGATTCCAATACTTTCCCTATACATTACCATGTATTGCAGGGAAAGTAAAAATTGATTTAAAAGTGCACATTCAGTGTTATTTTGTGCAATGAAACTCAATTTAAAGAATTATTAAAGAAATAAAGAGAAAATGAATTTGAGTTTGCAGAGAAAGTCATGTGCTGTCCACATTAGATTTTTTTAAAGGACTAGTGAAAATGTAAAGTAAAAAAAATAATAATAATGACAGTCAGTCTTTATAGTTAAATTTATTAGTTATTTTAATAGTCATTTTTAAAAGTAACACTTCTTTTGTTGCTAATAATGCTGGCTTGTGCAGTACAAAATGTCGCTTAGAAATAAAAACCATGCTAGGGCCTACATTTTGCATCTATTAGAACTATTACATTTTAGAATCAAATACGGAAACTAACAAATGTATTTGGTAGGAAGAAAAATCATTAGTAAATAATTATTAATTAATAGTAAAAAAAGTGCGTGAGAGAGCGAGCGGACTCAGAGACGCACTGGCCACAACAGGGCCTGTGATCGCTTTCCACAAATTAGCTTATAATCATGTGTAGATGTAGATGCAAATTCATTCATATTACTTCCAAATTTCTCTATCCTACGGGAGATAAGCGAGAGGTCAGTTTTGACCTCTAGACAAAGAGCTAGAATCTTGATTGCTTTTCGAAGCCTCTAGGCAACAAAGTACATGTGGAGCACTCCCCACCCCCCTAAAAGAAAAAAATAACCACCCCATTTCCTGCATTCCTTATTCAAGGACACGGGTTGGTCTGCATGAGAGTTCTTCTACAGCTAGACGTAAATTCGTTTATTCCCCCGTGCTTTTATTATTTTTTTTTAGAATACTTAGTTGACTTACTACCGTTGACATACATTTGACTTACTACCGTTCAATTTTTCAGCTAAATGTATTTGTAAAAACATGCAATATGTCGGGAACGGTCCCAGATAGCGTTCTAAAGCTTGTATATCATTCATTTTATAATAAAAATTGCGTATAAAATAATAATTTATTTAACAATATTGAATGTACAGATTTTTTTCAAAAATTCATTCGAAAATTTGGGTGTCTTCCGAACGTTCGACCAAACGAAGAAATTAATAGGGATCCACATCCATTCACTAATAATCGCGAAAAATTACGTTTGAAACGCCCAATTCGTTTGTCAAGATATCGTTTCCACGAAAATACGTATAGACATTGTCTCGAAAACGTTCGATGCATGAAACGTATTCCATCGAAAACTTGAATTCGAATTTTCGACACAGCCACAATACTTTCCGTATACATTATGTAGGCAGAGTAAAAAATCTGATGTGTGCACCATATGACTTACTCTATTGGCTCAAATTCATTTACTTCTTTTATTATATAGTATTACAATCGGTAAATACTGGAACCCTATTAGTTTTAAGCAAGATCCTCAAATTTTTGATTTAAATTTTGAATATCATTAAAAGAATCATAACTTTCAATAACGTTATGTTAATGATCATTTCGTATGTAATTTTTTATTCAGTTCTCTCGATAGTGCACGCTTTCAAATGAATTTATCAAAAATAAAGATTAAAACGTATTAACTATCGTGAAATATGTATATATACAATATTATACGACAATTTTGTTAACATCATTCTCGAGCATCCAGGTCGTTCCAGTCACGAGAAAAGATACTTTGTATAATGTTGTAATTTTATACTCATTCTCAATAGTTATCTATACACCCCGTCTGTCTGTAATACTTGCAGTGGCGTATTTTGAAATTCAATTTGAGGGGGGGGGGGGGAGCAGTTTTAAGTTAAGTTTATATCAATCTCAAGGGTCTTAAATTAACGGTATGCTCGACCGGGACATGTTTTATTATATTCGGGTCGGGTTGGATCAAAATAAATAATAAAGTCAAAAATAGACCAAAATTGAAAGAGAAAAATTTGAAATTACATATGAAATAAGATTCTCAATTAGCGGATGAAAATCTCCCTGTCCCCCATATTAAGTAGTAGTAAGTTTGCCCTACGAAGAATGTGGATGGATAAATTAGAACCTGATACAGAAAAATTATAATTCTAGATAAGAAATTGAAAACTTATTTATTCAACGATATTCTGAAATCAAAATGAAAAATTGCTCTTCCCAACATTCAAGTTGTTTGAAACTACAGTAACAGAAAATATGTTCTGGCCTGGATACAGCAAAATAAATAAACAACGCCGATGTACGTCATGTTTCATAACATCATGTGACAAATGAATTTAATAGGGAAGAAATATTTTCCAAATTTCGTCGCCAGAATTCCGCCAAACGTTACAGATGGAGAAATAAGTTATTCTTATGTTCTTTCCAAAATATTGAATTTTCGTCAATTAGTTGTTATTTTAAGTGATTTAGCGACATTCTTATCAATTTGGCGACATTTTTTTTATCAATTTGGCGACATTTGCATAAATTTGGTTACATTTAAAAGACTCGCCAAGTTGGCGATATTCGCTAAATTTGTCGCCAAAATTTCCTCAATCATTATGATCGGTGAAATAGGCTGTTCTTATAGTAGATAAACGACTAATGGCGTCCAAATACAAACCAAAATATCTTCTGTTATAGGAGATTCTTATATTCTCTCCAAGATATTAAATATTCATCAATTAGTCTTTATTGATTTAGCGCCATTTTTTATCAATTTGGTGACATTTTTATCAATTTGGCGATATTTTCGTCTATCTGGCAAAATTAAAAACTTGCTAAGTTGACGATATTCCGCCAAATTCATTGTCAAAGTTTAGCCAAGCATTGTGGTTGCAGAAATAGGTTATTCTTATAATAGATAAACGACTATTGGCGTCAAATTAGAATGCTATTACCCAAAGCGTCTTCTCTCATGAAGGAACGAGCTAGATCTACGAGAATAATGATAATAATTTTATCGCATAATATTACATATGAAGAGTGAATATATTTCACAATAGTTAATACTTTTTATGAATTTTATGTGATTTTTTGATAAATTTATTTTTAAAATGTGCAATATCTCGAGAACGGTTCATGCTAGCATTCTAAAGTTTGTCAATCGTTTTCTAATGAAAAATTACATAAGAAATGATTATTTAGGCAACTTTATTGAATGTTTTAATTTTTTGATGATTTTTCAAAATTTTATTTAACATTTTAGGTGGGTTCTGGACATTCGATTGCATGTAAAAACAATAGGCTTCCAGAATTCACGGATTGTAATTCTTGTATCAAATTTCATTCGGATCGGTGCATTCATTCGTCAGTTATGGTCACCACAGACTCACTAACACACACATCCTTTCACATACACACAGACATCGCCTCAAAAACGTTTGATTCGTGTTCAGGGATGCTTAAAACGTGCTCTCCAGTCGAAAACTCGAATTCGAATTTTCGACCCAGTCACAATAACTTTCCTTATACGTTATACTATGTATATAAGGAAAGTAAAAATAATAGATACATAAAAAATAACTTCAGCTGTTATATATATAAATTGAGAATGAGATGCGTCGGTATAGGTTCACGACATAACGAACTTTTCATTCCGAAAATCGATAAAAATGTTATAGAAACATAATTACGTTATAAAATATTACAAAAATTCCTATATTTATGTGGATATTTATATAAATGCGAATACTATCATTTACAAGATGCACACATACGCCGTTCTCGCGATATATCCCGTTTTTGATCCAAAATAAGAAAATTCATAAAACATCGAAAAAACTCACTATTGTCAAATGAATGAATGTTTTGTAAATATTTTTAATCTGAAATTAATGAACAACATTGTTCAGAAGTCATCTCGAGCCGTTCTCGGATACGATTTTTTCAGTCTATTTTAGGTTTTCGGTGTTCATCTATATTTATTTATCCGTATCCGTACATAAGCGGTCTGCAAGGCCGAAATCCAGATTTTCACCCGGACAGACCCGAAATGCTAGTGTTTAAACTCAGCCCGAATCTAAAACGTATAAATTCACGATCCGACCCGACCCGAAGACTAATGAGTCTCAGCCCGATATGATTTGTATTCAAATGTGTTAAAAACACGAATGTGGGGAAATTTTCTATGAAGAATTGAGATAAAAGTTTGTTTTTAAGCATGTATATCTACGTAACTGAAATAAACACAGTAATTTAATATACTTAATTAAAATTAATTTCTTCTTCTTCCACCCAGACCGTCCGACCTACCAGAAAGGTATAAGGTATCTGTTTGGACTGCCGGAAAGTGCCACTCAATTTAGACCGGAACCCAGTGGAGGAGGCATCCACAGGGACCGTACCCTCCTTCCCCTACCACCAACCTCTTGGAAGGACTTATGGACCCACATGTTTAACGTGATAGTATTCCGCGTGAAAACACGGCGACAGTTTTGGCAGTGGCGGCAATCGAACCCGGGCCAACCGAGTGCAAATCACGCGCACTAACCACTGGGCTGTCGCGTCCCTTAAAATTAATTTAAAATTTTCTCAATGAATATAACCGGTCGGAGCGTTCCAAATAAAACGTTAAAAACAAAGCTTGAGACTTCTACCGCATACTCAATGATAAAAGGTATTCTTTAATTTCCCGCGTCTAGGATTCTCCCGCGACTAAGATTGTTGATAAATACTAGAACTGCTTCCTCAAAACTATCGAGCAGCAGCTGTGGTTGCAACACGTAAGCAATTAATTTTTTCAGTAGAGGTACAGTCACTGTAAAAGATAGTAATGTAAGGCCAGACAAAATATTTTCTTTCTTTTTTTATGTAACATTAGAATCAGCGCAGTTCTCTGGGACATTCGCGAATGGAAGTACTTTTAATTTTACACATTTTCTTACATTTTAGCTTTTCTTAAAATTACAAGTTTTAAAGTTTTTAAATAGAATTGCTACTTTTAGCGATTTTAAATAAAAATATACATTTGGGCATTTTTTTAAAATTGCAAATGTTAACGCTTTTCTTTAAAATTGTGAATTTTAGAATCATTACTCAAAATTAATGAATTTTAATGTTTTTTCCCAAAATATTGTGAAGGTGAGTGAGTGCTTCGCCGGATATATCGCGAATTTAAGTGCCAAAAATTCTAAGCAGACATATTTTATTATTTTAATACAAATTAAAAAGTGTTTTAGGTCCTAAGAAATTCCTTAAAATTACTTATTTTTTTACTTTTTAAAGTAGTATGAATAGTATTGCTTTATGTATGAGTAGTTTTATAAATAGTTCTCCAGATATTTGAAATTTTGCTTTTCCTAAAAAAGCGATATCTCAAAATAATCAAGTGAATTTCTCGAAATTTGGTAAGCTTATTACTTTCCTTATACGTAAGTTGTATAATGTATAAGAAAAGTATTGTGACGGGGTCGAAAATTCGAATTCGAGTTTTCGACGGGAGAGCACGTTTCAAGCATCCCTGATCACGAATCAAACATTTTTGAAGTGATGTCTGTGTGTGTGTATGTCAGTGGGTCTGTGGAGACGATAACTGACGAACGAATGGACCGATTCGGACCAAATTTGGTACAAAAATCACAATCTGTAAACACTGGAAGCCTATTGTTTTTATACACAATCGAATGTTCAGAACCCCCCCCCTAAATTTTCGAATGAAATTTTGAAAAAATCGTCAAAAAATCAAAACCAATAATAAATTTACGTAAATAGACATTTTTAATGTAATTTTTCATTAGAAAACGATTGACATAAATTTTAGAACGCTAACATTTCGTTCTCGAGATATTGCACATTTTTCAAAAAAATTATCAAAAAGTCATATAAAATAGAAAAAAAAAATTCCCTATTGAGAAACATGTTCACTTTTCATATATAATATCATGCGATAAATTGGGTGACATCATTCTCGCGGATCTAGCTCGTTCCATTCATGAAAAAAGATACTTTGAGTAATACTTTTGCATTTGAACGCCAATTTATCTGCTGTAAGAATAACTTATTTCTTCGTCCATAACGTTTGGCGACGAAATTGGCGGAATGTCGCCAACTTGGCGACTTTTTGAAATGTTACCAAATTAACGAAAATCTCGCCAAATGGATAAAAATGACGCTAAATCAATGAAAATGACGACTAATTGTGGAAAATTCAATATTTAATAAGTTATATAATATATAAATATATAATAATAATAGCTATATAATATATGTGGAAAATTCAATAAGTTATATATATATATATATAACTGATTTCTTCGTCCATAACGCTTGGCGAGATTTTGGCGACGAAATTGGCGGAATGTCGCCAACTTGGCGACTTTTTGAAATGTTGCCAAATTAACGAAAATCTCGCCAAATGGGTAAAAATGACGATAAATCAATGAAAATCGCGACTAATTGTCGAAAATTCAATATCTTGGAAAGGATATTAGTATCTACTAGAAGAAAAACCTATTTATTTTACTGTAAAAGTAGTAAATTCATTTCATTATATAAGGAAAGTCATGTGTTGCCCACATCAGATTTTTTTCTTATGGTATATAATAGTATGATGTTGCATGTAGTAAGTATTATTTACTCAAAAATTCTTAAATTTGATAATTTGAGGGAGAGCACGTTTTAAGACCACCTGAACACATTTCGAACACTTTTCGATATCCATGTGTGCGTGTGTGTCTCTGAGATATGAACACTAAGCTAAAAACAAATGCTTGCATCGCTATGAAATCTTATTTTGTCATGATATTAAGTAAAAAAAAAACCCAGAACTAAATCAAATATTTTGTAATTTGCACTATTAGATCACAAATTATTTGAATTTTAGATTTTCCACCCCATTTCCATTTTCCATAAAGAATGTATGGGATATATCCAAGGTATTTAGAAAGATATATCTATGGGGCAATAAGCTAGACAAAAACTAGCTATATATAAGCTAGACAAAAACTAGCTATATATAAGCTAGACAAAAACTAGCTATTGTATAAGCTAGACAAAATCTAGATATATCTACGGGGCAATATGTAGATATAACCCTAATGTTTTGCTTGAATAAGCATGCATTTTCTACATACATGTGTTTTCTAATGATATAAAAATAATTATTTATTTAATATTATATAATATCCTGTTATTGCGTTATTCACCATTTGTAATAATCGTACCGAATTTCATTTAAATAACTCTTTTCAACTCGTTTGTGAAATATCGCTCGCCCATGGAAGGTTTATACATCGCTTCAAAAACGAGCTCAGGGATATTTAAAACATGTAAATCAACCGAAAACTCGAATTCGAAACCATCACAATATTATGCATTAATTATATTATAGTATATATTTCATTAATTATATTATAGCATATACTTTAGTTTTTTTTACGTAATCTGCTTTCAAATCTATGCAGTATTATACATAGATAAGATCGATGCGTAATAAGCAAAATAACATTTCATCTGAAAACTCTAAGCAGCAATTTGCAAAGAAAAAAAAAACATGAAAAGAGGGGGACATTGTTATGACATACGTAAATGACGTAACGATGCAACGCAATGCCTTGAACATTTAATAAATAAAACTGTTCGGCGAGATGAACTGTGTGTCGAGTCTTAGCTCCCTACATGATCTGGGAGCTGAGAACGAGACCGTCAAAGATGTTGAAGAAGGAAAAATGGGCAATACACGAGTTTATCAAAATATATACTAGTAATAAGAAGTCCCAAATAAAGTGCATTTACAGAATATAGGACGTAAATTAAAAAATTTTCGCCTTTAAAAAGTAATTTAAGTTTTAAATTTCATAAAATCGAGGAAACTTGTATATATACTAGAAAATGTACACGACGTTGCTCGGGCCGCCAACGGCCCTACCGTGCCGAAAACACCGATTCTCGTTAGATCACCGAAGTCAAGCAGCATCGGGCGCGGTTAGTACTTGGGTGGGTGACCACCTGGAAACACCGCGTGCTGTTGGCACATTTCGGGTGCGGTAGCCCGGTGGTTTGCGCGCTGGATTTGCACGCTGCCACAACTGCCGCCGTGTTCATGCGGAGTACGATCACGTTAAACATGTGGGTCCGAAAGTTCTTCCGAGAGGTTGGTGGTAGGGGGGAAGGAGGGTACAGTCCCTGTGGTTGCCTCCCCCACTGGGTTCCGGTCTAAATTGGGTGGCACTTCCCTGTCGTCCAATTGGTTACCTTACACCTTTCTGGTAGGTCGGACGGTTTGGGTCTCAAACAAATAAACGACGTTGCTCGGAATTTAAGATGCAAAACTTTGATTAAATTTACACCATGACCGCTGCGCTTTTCTAATAGAGCTTGATTAGAACAGCATCCTTGCAGTAGCTCTCGACCACGCAGAAAATGTATCCGACGTTGCTCGAGATTTAAAGCAAGAATTAATTAAATTCATTCATCCAATTTTTCTAAAAACGTAGTCGATCGCTGCGCGAACTCATGGGGCTGCACTCGATCCGATAAAAAAAAAATCTTTATTAGGCGTTTTTTCTCAGGAGTCGAGGTATCTCTGTATCTAATTTCATTGCCGTACGGAGATTAGATTTTTCCGCTACAGACTGCACAAACAGACATCTTTTTCATTATATGGACAGGGTAAATAATATGGAATATTAGTAAATATATATAAAAAGTCGAGTGGAAACTCATTTGGAAAGACCTCTTATCGTATTCGGTAAAGCTTTATTAGTGAATTACAAAATCTGATGTGAGCAGCACATGACTTTCTCTGCAGACTCAAAGTCATTTCCACTTCATTTCATTAATAATTCGTTAAATTGAGTTTAATTGCATTAAAGAGCACGCATAATTAATTGAAATGACACTAAATTTGCACTTTTAAATAAGCTTTCGTTTTCATTTGGTAACTGGACTTATTCTCCAAACCAGTGCAGCAAAAATGTGAAAAAACTAAAATATCTAGAGAACGGCTAGTCCTAGAGTAATGGGGTCGATCTTTATTTTTTCATCACCAAAAGTTACTTGTGAAACAAGCATTTAATTGACATATTTGAGCATACGTAATCTTTTATTTCAGATTTTGACGAATTTTGAGGGCCATTTCGAAATAAAAGCCGGATTCTTTTACCCCGAATCTTACCCAAAACTAATCAGTACCAAGGTCATACACAAGTTACTTACCTACCAAATTTTATGAAATTCGGTCGATTTGTTTTTGAGTTAGAGTGGATACATGCATTACACAGACAGACAGACACACACAAACGTCATGCTAAAAATAGTTTTTTCGTGTTCTAGATATCCTGAAACGTGTAAATCCGTTGAAAACTCGAGTTGCGATTTTCGGCACGATTCCAATATGTTCCCTATACATTATTATTGCAGGAGTATTGCAGAGAGAGAGAGAGGGGGGAAAGTAAAAATATATATAGAGAATGTAAGTCCTCACTGGACTTTCTCTTAAATAGTGTATAGGCCTACTTCTATTTTGTTTTCTCACCAAATGGTTCATATGTGTTTCACCAAGAAAATAAATTTTTATGCTTTCTTTACACCTAATCTATTTCATAATTTTCTGTAAATTACATCAAATGTTAAAATAAATTCCCTTTATGCAGACAGTGGATGATAGCACAGCTGTAGCTAACGTATTCGTGAATTCAATATCAATGTTATTTTATTTGCTTTAAATATATTTTCGACATTTGTCATGCAATTTTAACAATGGATTGTTAATAAAAACATCCAAACATATTTTTTAAATCAAAATATTTAAATGGCAAATTTGTTAATTTAAAATAAAAATAAGAAGTTAAATATTTTTTTAATTAACAAAAAATTTGTATTTTTCTATCTTGCTTATAAAGACTTTGAGTATGAAATGATGTCTAATTTGCTTATATCCTTTTCATCACATAAATCAAAAATAAAAAGTGAAAATATTTAGTCATATCATTTAATTTAAATAATTTTTACATTCTATTAACAGGCCGCCCATAGGTGGGTGGTGCATATACCACTTGAGTGAAGGTCCCAAACCTCAATATTTTTGAGGCTGAAGAAAACATAAAAAGTTTACAAAGAGGAGAAAATCCAACATAATTAGGGTGGGGGCATGGTAAATATTTGTAGTGGGTTCGTAATTTCTATGAGCAGCCCAGCTATAAATGTCTTTAAAAAGAATTAGCAACACATAAAAAATTGTAAAAAAAATATCAACCGGTTTCAAAAGCAATAAAGAACCTTCTTCGTCATGATAAATGAGATACAGCATTAGCATCATCCCAACAAAGGTGATGCTGTGTTCTAATGAAGTTGTAGATTTATGATTCTTTTTGACAGCAGTGAAAATTTTTTTTTTATATCTTTACAATTTTATTAAGTTTAAAAAAATATTCTATTTCCATTAACATTTCAAGTTTTGATATCTTAAAACTGATTTAAATCAGTAATTACTCCAATTCAGATTAAAAATTAGATTTCATTCACCAAAGGTAAATGTCTAGCATTACTGATATTTCACAGGATATAAATGTCAATAATAAGTGAAGAACGTATTATTTTATCAACTTATAATGGTACTATATACAAATGAAAATTAATATATTTTTTCATATTCAGATTAGATACTCACTTTTACATTTAAAGATTTAATACACATTCAATTTGTAATGTGCGAGGTTCAAAATGTGGATATGCAATCAAAGCTGTATATTACATTTTCAAACCCATTACAATCTTTCTTATTACATATTTATAACAAGAAACTTTTCCCCGAGCATTCCATTATTCGTAACTGTTTTTGCTCTGTTTGAACCAAAAATTAACTCATCACATATATCCTCATTACCATCCTCCCCAAACATGTTCTTTACCTAGTTGACTTATGACTTAGAGGTGGGTGGCTTAAAGAGAGCCTAACATAGCGACCAGAGGTCTATTGTACTTTCGTTACCTAGTTACAAAAGCATCTATTAAAACTACATCTAGAAATTTTTAATTTCATCAAAATACTTTATATAAACCTTACACTGAATGGAAACAAAAACATGAAAGTAGAATATATATAAGATTATTAATTACAATAAATTTATATTTCTTGCATATAATTATATATATTTCTTAGTAAAAAGATACTGCATTATACGTAAATAAAATATAATGTAACACACCTTGTAATTTGTGACTACTCCTGAAATAAGTAAGGCATAATCAGAGCTAGAAGGAAGCTTAGGGGACTAAGCAATGTGCAAAGTTACATTATCACTCTTCCCAGTGATTTTTCACATGTACATGGTATTCTACATTGTATCTGAGATTATGGGTACTAAATCCTACCAAAGAAATATTCAGAGCCCTACTTATAAAGTGGGGTTCTTGCCTCATGTGCAGAACTACAGAAAGACAATAATGGTTTAAAACTATTTTAATATGTAAAAACAAACATGCATTGAAAATTGAAGTATATACAACCAAACATATTTAAAGTAGATACAGAATATGACCGAGTTCATGCCAAAATTATTTCATTGCTTTCATTTCCTTAATATATTTTCTTTTATCCTTAAACTAAATATACGTTCACCACAAATAAAAACAAATAAGAGAAAGAAAAAAGAAAATTAAAAAATATATACTAAAAGTGTGGAAAAAACAGTGGATAAGCAGATAAAAATAGGAAGGGCTTATTATTAAAAAAGGAAGGTGGGGGGTATGAGAAATTTTATAAAAATTAAAATGCAAGTTTACAATATTATCCTAGAATAACCCTGAAAATAGGAACTAGCCAGTTACCACAGGTTGATTACACAATGCACTGTGGTGATTAAATGAAACAACTTTAGGCCACATCACCCCTCTTCTATTCTGTTTTAATCAGAAAACTGTCCAAAAGTTTGATAACTGTTTATTATTTCCCCAATTCTTATCCCTCATACCTATATATATATAACACATTATATATATATATATATATATATATATATATATATATATATATATTAAGTATATGTAACCACACTTACTGATTTTACAAAAAAATTGTGATACAGTGGCTACTAAACTAAAACTGCCTATTGGGCGCTTGCCACTAAATGAACATTTGAATTTTCAAGTTTAAGGGAGAGTTTCCTTAACATTTATTGTTGAAGTGAAAAGTAAATTCCATGGTTCACAACTGGAAAAAAGCATAATCCCCCCACCCCAGACCTTCATTACAACCAAGATATGGTAATCTGCTTTAGCCAAATCTGTTGAGAATACAAAGATATAGAGCTTTCGCTTAAATTTTGAAGTACAAAAAAATAGGGTTATGCATAGTGCGTAAGGAACATAGGTCCCTAATATACAGTGTGTCGATTATTACATTTTCTGTCAAAATTACTTCAAAACTATGCAGTAAAAAACAAAATATAAACTTTATAATACAGCATACATTAAATTTTAGCCAGTTGACTACTAAAATGTAATGTATGCTGTATTTTGACAAATTTCTTATTTTATTGGTATATTCTTATTACATTTACTGTTAAAACTCTGCTATTTTATTAAATAAAAAATGTATAACCAAATAAACAGCTGCATTTCAATTAGTAAAAACTTGTGATATTCATTGAGCAAATTTATCGGAAATAATCCCTTGAGTCCGGCTATGCTTTCATAGAATGATGATGGTCAAAGATTTTATTTTACAGAATTTCCATTTGTTCACTTATATTATCAAGACAAAATATAATATACAAAGCTAACTATAGGAAGTAGCTTGAAAAAATGCAGACATACAAGCAAACATATTTAAAATGTTGAATAAACTTAAACAACAAAAAATATTTGACATTTTTGTATGAACCTATTAACTTTTGTTGTCGGAAACAGTTTAGAATTGAGCATAAAAAATAAACAAAATATTATTTAGGTCAAATACTGGAATTTACCTACCTCATGTGCATTAGAAAATAAAAGCTCTTAAAATATACAAAACTTAACAAACAATGCTTAAAAACAAAACATAGGTACAACAAGTAAATATATTTAAAGTGTTGAAATTTCAAATACACTTCAATAAAATCAACTTGTCAGTTTTGCATCAGTTCTTGTACTAATATTCAATACTATTATAAGAACATGTAAAATGTTGTTATACAACATTTTACTTTATTTCTATGGGCTCAAGATAATTTGCATATAATGTAAACATCAAATATTATCAATAAGAAAGAAAAAGATAAAACTTACTTTTTTTATTAGGCAATTGCTTCTTCGAAACCTATAGTTATCCTATATTTCATGCCATACCCTACCATTAATATACAAAATAATTTGAAAAACACTCGGAAACATGTTGAAATAAAGCTGAGTACTTCTCGGAGAAAAAATTTTGAGTGTTGATTTTGATTATCCCCCTAATATCGGGTTTTGTTCAGAATTAAATTAGAAGTGAAGAGTTGAAAACCCAGACCACACGACGAACCCGAAGGCTTATGGTAGCAAGATGTGTGGCCGGAAGAAGTGAAGAGTGCTACTGCAAATTAAACAATCGTCTTTTGCCACATTTCATCAAACCTGCAATATTCAGCATCATCTGTTGACAAAAGATGACTTGGTTGGTAGTGGGTGTTTCTAAAGCCACCTTAACTTTGATGTGTACACAATGTCTTAACTGTGCCAGTTTTATTTAGCATTTTCCCAAAAGAAATCTTGTTAAAACATGCCATTTTAACTAAAATATTAAAAATCATAAACACAACATTAGTCCTAGGATTCTGGATAGCATGAGCATTTTGAGTGAAAGGAATTTCTATTGTGCATTAAAGTGAAAAGGATGTGAAATTTTTTAAATTTGCATATCTTATTATTAGTTAAAATTGGTCAATGGTAAAGAATAGGGACTAGGGATAGAGACGTGTACTTTGAGCTGTGAAGATAGCAAATTATGATTAATGTTAGAGATAATATGCATCTGGTAATTTTCTGAAGGGAATCCAATTTTCTATAGATTTTGGCATTAGGGTTTCTGGAATATTAAATTAGTTTATGATTCTATTTATATTTGATAATTAGCACCTGCTATTCATGGTTGAAATGATATTACCATATTAGTATGATTTTACATTTGAGATTTTAGTGTGATTTATATTTTAAAGATAATTCTATAGTAATTGATAAACATTTATATCTATTTCACTTTATATCTATTTCACTTTAATATTAAAAAAATCAAGACTAGCACTTTGGATAAAAAAATAGGAAAATTCTAAAATAATTTTAGATTTTAGTAAAATTGTTAAAGATTTTAATATACCTGTTTAACCCCTGTGCGCACATATATGGGTTATGTATAGAGAGCAGGGAACATAGATCCCTAATACAATTACTGTTGAACATTATATTTACTGTTATGACTCCGCTAATATATTGAATTTAAAATGCACACAGTTGAATTTCCAATCAAACAGAAAAAAATTTCAATGCTCGCTAACACTGGGTTTATAGGAAATAAGGAAAGGGATGAAATTGTCAATATCATTTCAAGCCAATATCAACTTTCATTTTGTTCTTTTTTCATTTAAGTCTGTGTGTTTTAATAGCACTGATGCAGGGCCACAATAAGGAAGTGGTTTCTACTATTCACCTTCTGGTTCAAGATGAGTAAAGCAACTTCCTTATAAAATGATGATGAAGTATTCATTTCTTAGAATTTGGCTTGTTATGTTATTAAGAGAATATAAACAACATACAAAGTAGCTCCACAAATAGTTAAGAACATACATCATAGGTAGAAAAGGCAAAATATTTAAATTGCTGAAATTTCAAATACACTCCAATAACAATAAATAGGAATCTCTCAGTTTCACCAGAAACCAATTTATTCCTGTTTCCTGAAATAGTTTAGAATTAAGCATAAAACAATAAGCACATCATTATGAACGCATATAAAACATTACCAATGCAGGTACAATGAATTTTGCTAACCCATGAGCAATAGAAATAGAGCTAATAAAATATGAAATGCTTAAGAGTGCAGATGATAGGCACGACAAGCAAATCCATTTAAAGTGTTAAAATTTCAAATATACTTCAACAGCAATATATGAATTAACTCGTCAGTTTCCCATCAACACTCATTATTTATATATCAATATTTATTACAGTAACAATACGCATATAAGATTTTAAGATTTGTACTGATACGTAAGAACATGCAATATAAACATGAAATTTTATAGAAAGAAAGTTTCTACATACTTTTATGTATAGTAGTCCATTATTTGAATTTATTAGCCGAGAAAAACAGGCTCTGTCTTTGAGATTGAATGCATTTCATAACATCCGGTTTCTGGATTAATCCGGAAGTGAAATAAGGGCTACCGCAAATTGAACAATAATCGCTGTTTGGCGCAGGGTCAGATCTCGCCAAACCTGCGATATTCAGAGCCATCTATCGGAAAAAGGTAACTTTTCGGATCGGTTTAAATCCGCCTTAAATGATATGAAGGCGGATGGCTCCAGGAGAGCCCAGCACATCGACCAGAGGTCTATTGTACTACCAGAATAAAGAAGTTTTCTACGAGAAGTGACCAGTAGCTGAAGCAAAGATGAGCAGGCGCTTGACAGGAATGTCTTTTAGCTCCCAGGGTTCGATCACATGTCGACCTATGTGTTCGAACCTGTGGGCGGAGAAAATCTCACATTCACAAAGAATGTGAGCAGCAGTTTCTTCGCTATAATTTCAGCCTCTGTAAAGCGAATCTTTAGTGATACCTATAATATCTAGGTGTCTTTTAAGGGTGCAGTGCCCAGTAAGGAGCCCAACAGCCCTTCTGATGCCAGTTCTACTGAGCTTGAATAATTCCTTCTGACGTATACTAGGGCTGTTGCAGTTGAGTATTTTCGGCTGCCTTTGAAATCTTTCTGAAGATGTCATAAACAGTTCTTCTGGTAAGTTCATTGGGAACACCCAAAGCCGGTTCAGGACCAACAAAAGGAGTACAAGAACCTTTTCCGGCCAATTCATCAGCCAATTCATTTCCTGGAATGCTCGAATGTCCAGGCACCCAGTATAGGATGACTCTGTTATTGCTGGCAATTTTACAAAGTGCATTATATCACTCCCAGACGAGGGAAGTCGTCATAGTAGACTTCCCTAGGGCCATAAGAGCAGCTTGACTATCAGAACAAATAAGTACATTTGGTTCATTGAATCACAAATAAGTACATAAGTACATTGTATTTGGTTGCATATCGTCGGGAAAACTTATTCTGCTGATATAAATATGTTTTTGGAAGCAATGGTTAATTTTTGGATGTTGCAATTAATTTGGGACCCCTTTAACACGGGGGCCCAGAGCAGCTACCCCGCACGCTCCTCACTTAGTCAGGCCCTACACAGGGCCGCTCACAGAAATTGTGGATCCCCCCTACAAACAGTTATTACAAATCCCTCCATATTTGATTTTCTCTCTTCGTTGAGAAGTTGTCATATCTTCTCCAGCCTAAAAAAACATTGAAGTTCTGACCCCTCTGGAGCCCGCCCGCCCGCCCTACTTGAGTAGTACCCGTCCCACCTATGTGCGGCTCTAACCTACAAAGGCAACTGCAGTCTGGTTTTCTGGGATTATATCTATTGGAATATCCCACCATAAATTTGGCGATTCAGACAGATGGAAACATTGTAAGTCTCTCCTTGTTTTATTGGGGAATTTTCAGAGTGAGTTACCTACCACAAACAACAACTACGGGGTCTATGGAAACCATTGCGCGTAGAGCCAGAGGTGTATGTCCTGGATTCTATAGAGCATTATTTTCTTCACTTGTCCAGAAAAATCATTCAACAGATTTTCATGTTTGGTGTGTTCCACACGGATTTGTAAAAATTTTCCCCCTCACTGTCCCACTGTCATAGGAATTTTGTTTCCAAATATAGACCAAGTGCTACCTGAAGCCTTATTCTAGGTGGCCTTGTATAGACTAACAAATGAAAATTTTCCTTCTTGTGACTAGATTTCATTCCCCTGTTTGCCGTTGGATTTTATAGATCTCTACTACGTTTTTATTTTTCAACGAGAAAATCTAGTATATTTCAGTTACACTATTATTTCTTTTACCTTTCCACATATTTTATCAAAGTTAAAGATAGTACAGAAGAATATGGTTTGTTCTAACTCGACGGGGAGTGTAAAACTAAATAGAGAAAATACACTTATTTGTTATCTAGGTCTTTGTCAAAAACATGACAAATCCTTAAATTCGCAATAGCGAGCGATTTTTTTACTTTTTTTTTCATTTCAGATTTGAAACAAACAATACACAAAAAAAGCGATGTGCCCCGAAGAAAGTGTTCTATCGCTGCAAAACTTCGCATACGCTATAAATATAGTAAGATAAAGAAAGAGTAGCATTTTCATTGTAAAAGGCCTGTTTATTTCAAAGTAATGGCAACATAACGACCATATGTTAAATGATATGAAGGCGGGTGGCTCCAGGAGAGCCCAACACATCGACTAGAGGTCTATTGCACTACCCCAATAAAGAAGTTTTCTACGAGAAGAGACTAGTAGCCGAAGCAAAGATGAGCAGGCACTTGACAGGAATGCCATTTAGCTCCCAGGGTTCGATCACATGTCGACCTATGTGTTGGAACCTGTGGGCGGAGAAAACCTCACATTCACAAAGAATGTGAGGGAAGTCGTCATAGTAGACTTCCCCAGGGCCATAAGAGCAGCTTGATTATCAGAACAAATAAGTACATTTGGTACATTGAATAACAAATAAGTGCAAATAAGTACATAAGTACATTGTATTTGGTTGCTCCTATAATTTCTGTCACAGCAAATTCTACAACATATGAGAATGGCAAAAACCTCAGCCTGAAAGACAGTAGCATAACTGGCGAGAGGATAAGACAATTTTGTACCATCATCCGGACAGCACACACCAGCACCAGTACTAGTGTATATCTTTGAGCCATCCGTATACCAAACAATACAATTTCGTTTATTGTAGGTAAGGGTCCTCTTCCAGTCATCCCGTGAAGGGACTTGAATTTCATAAGGCTTATCAAACGTGTATTTGACATGAATGCCATCAGATGGCATATGGAAATAAGGATGATATACAACATTACTGTTTAGACCGCTCCAAGATAAATATTTTGAGTAGCCCTTCCAGTGTTTCAGATATTTAAGTCTGTTCATGCAGATGAGAGCCTCAGATTCAATATGCATGTAAAGAGGGTGCAATCCAAGTAGGAGTTCAAGAGTTGCAGTGGAAGTGGTTTTCATGCATCCAGAGATCGCAATACGCCATTCTTTGAAACTCAATTAGTTCTAATTTAGCAGTTTCACATCTAATTCTAGACCACCAAATAATGGAACCATAGAAAATGATGGGACAAATTACCATAGCGCAAATCCAATGGATAGCCTTGGGATTCAAACCCCAGGTTTTCCCAATAGCATTCCTACAAGACCAGAATATTCTTCTAGCTTTAGTTATGCAGTATTCCAAGTGTCTCTTCCAATTGAGTCCCTTATCAAAATAGATTCCTAAGAATTTAACCTCTTTGGAGCAAGTGAGCTTCTGACCAAAGAAGCGAATGTCTCTACGATTAAGAATACGTTTTTCAGTAAACACAACCATAGCAGTCTTCTGTGGGTTAACAGAGAGACCAGCATTTTTGCACCATGTCTCAACACTCCTAAGAGCAGTGGACATCATGTCAGAGACAGTATTGCCAAATTTGTCCCTGGCAATGATAACAACATCGTCAGCATATCCAACATAGGATACACCAGAACCAATGATGCTTTCCAAAAGAGAGTCACCAATTAAGCACCAAAAAATTGGTGAAAGTACGCCAGAGCATGCACCGTCATACTATCAGCAAGTAAAGATGCACCTATTAGATAACAGGTTCTTGATCCAACAAGAGATCGTCATATCAACACCTTTCCTATCAAGAGCACGTTTGAATGGTGTCAATGGGCACTTTATCAGAAGCTCCTTCAATGTCAAGAAAGTGGCAAGAGCAATTTCCTTAACATTTAAGTCTCTCTCCAGGATAAGGGAGAGACTATAGAGGGCAGTATCCGTAGATTTACCCGGTTGATAGGCATGCTGAGAGTTAGACAGAGGCATAGAAGCCAGAATCACTTCTCTAATATACCTGTCAATAAGTTTTTCAATAGTCTTTAAACGAAAAGACGTAAGGCTTATAGGTCTGAAGGATTTGGCCTCATAATAATTGTCTTTGCCAATCTGTGGAATAAAGATTACCTTTGTATACCTCCAGACGAATGGTACGTGACCAAAGGCAATACAGGCTCTGTATATTCTACAGAGAATGGGAGCCAGCACCTCAATTCCCTTATGAAGAACATTGGAATGATGCCATCAGTCCCCGGAGTTTTGTACGGTTTATGAAAGTAAATTGCCCATTTAACCCTATCCAAAGTGACCACACTCCTAGTAATGCTCCACCTACTGCTATCACATGTGGAAGTGGAGCAAGCATCAGGTATGTAGCTGTGATCATTTGAATCAGAAACCGGAAAATGAACCCTGAATATTTCAGCCAGGGTCTCTTCTCCAGTCCCAGAAAAACCACCATTTGGCAGCCTGACAGTATTCAGGTTACAATTCCTGTCTTTAGACATCAGCTTGACATGTTTCGCAATAGCAAAAACGCCTTTAATACCTTCGCAGTAAGTTCTCCAGGAGTTTCTCTTGGAGTCTCTAACCACTTTGTTATAAGAAGTGAGAGCAGATTTATAAACCTTCCAGTCACCACTCTTTTTGGCTCTATTAAAGAGCTTCCTACACTTGCCCCTAAGACAGCTGAACTCATTCGACCACCAAGGAACAATCCTTGGGGAGTCAGTTTTAGTGGCCTTACAGTTTTTGTAATAAGAATGGATAACGGAGTGTTGCACAGAATCAATAGCTAAATCCAAATTAGCCGTTGAAGAATACTCACCAGATGACTAGCAGTGCTGGCCAGAAGATCTTCTTTGTAGGAATCCCAGTTAGTTCTCTTGAGATTCCTACCTTCAGCTGTTTTCAGGTTTGTTGGACCTTTAACAGAAAAAGTGATTAACTGGTAATCAGACAGGGATTTATCATCTGAAACTTTCCAGTTAAAAATATTGTCATAAGCAATACTATTACTGATGTTCAGATCAATAACTTCGCGGCGATTCACCGTAACAAAAGTAGGTGAATTTTCCCTGTTAAGAATAAAGAGATTGAAGTGAATGATCTGCTCTACGAGATCATCACCACGACGCTTGCAGTCACTACTGCCTCAAACAGTGTTATAGGCATTAACATCACAACCAATGATCCCCCCAGTCTTTTACCCCCACTACAGTACTCAATAAGACTAGTAGTGACGTTGGTAAAAGTTTCTTTTCCTTCATAAGGAAGATAAGCAGAGGCAAAGATATACTCAACCTTATGCTCATTGGTTTTAAAATTCACACTGATGGCAAAATTATCACCATTAAGGAATTTCACGAGATGAAGGGCATTGAGCCTGTTGTTTACAACAATACAGGCTGATACAGGATGTATCATAAAATACATTATAGCCTTTGATTCCTAGACCCAAGATTTTGCTATTGCAGGTCCAAGGCTCTTGAATTAGAGCAATATCAGCTCTACCATTTATCAACCTCTTGCTAAGGATAGCAGAGGCAGATCGACTATGATGCAGATTAATTTGACAAAGACAAGAAAAGGGCAGCGAAAAGACTAGAAAGAGGTGATCTTCCTAGTAACATGAGAATGATCAGTGTCAGACACAACCTCATTCTCGAAATCCTGCATACGTCTTTCCAGCTCAACATCAGATATTGGTAAATTAGCAAGTAGTGTACTTTCAGGGCTGGAAACAATTTCCAGTCCATCCAGCTTAGGTAATATGGTATCAACACTATTGATACTTACCTAAGAGGAGGTTGCCTGATCTTCTGGCTGTACCTCCATCTCCAACTTCCCTTTGGGCTTTTCGTTTGGGTCCCGTAGAATCTTGAAAACTTCACGGTCCAAACCAGTGTAGACACCGAAGTCAGCCTTGCGAATCGCATCCACATCCTCCGAATCCACCTCGAAGATTCTCTCTTTGGTGTATACGTCCTTGGTCCGGAAGGCCACCTTGACTGGTTTAGGTAGGTCATTGGCACTCATGACTTTGAGTGCCTCTCCTAGAACCTGTCTGTTTTTGTGGAAGGTTTTCATAACCCATTCCACAGTAGCATTATCATTGCACTGAAGAACCAAGGCTCCAGCAAATAAGCCAGAACCATGGATCTTCGGAAGTTGCTCACTAGTGGGGATCTCATCTATTTTATTGAGAATCTCCATCTAGATGAGGTCAACTTCTTCCTTGCTCAGCTTACCAGAAGGGAAGGAATCCTTGATGACTGCCATCTTTATGACCTGGACTGCCTGAGCATATGATCCAGGTTGGATATCAGTCCTTGGCCTCTTTTTCACGAGCAGATCTCTTGGAGAAGGTGTGGTCCCATGTGACCTAAGTCGTTTGATGCCTCCTACCTTCTCTTTGACAGCACCAGCTTTTGCAAGCTTCTGGTCTTGATGCCCATGAGTGCGCCTCCACTTGCGCCTCTGTTACCTTGTGAGTACTACCTACATTCCAGCCATGGTTTCAGTGTGTTGCTCACCAAGGCTCGCAACTACACCTCCTTCCACAGCCAGGATGCAGGTTCCCCTTTTCACCAAGATCCTACCCCAAAGGAGTTGTTCCATTGGCTGACTGGGATTCACCCGAAGGTGTACCCAATCCTTTCAAAACATTTTCTCTATGGTGACATGGAGAGCTAGGTAGTGGCAAATCTGAACTCTCCATGTTGTGACCACTAATTGAGAAAAACCACGGATTACTTCCAATTCGATCGGTGCCCCCGCTAGGCTCCATCTCCTCACACTTTTCTACTGTGAAAAATTAACCGCCGGAGTCATTCGCAAAGCTAGATGATGAAGAGCGGACCATAACGTGCAACTGGAACGACCATATGTTAATGCGCAATGAATCCTTCTCTGGAGACCAATGTAATAAAGTCGATAGAAACTATGAAATGGCTAACTAGCAAATACTGGGGTCTAAACAGAGATCTTAATAAAAATTATATAACAAGTCATAAACGCACAAATCGACTATGCAGTGGAGTTTAGGTTTGAAAAACCAGAATTCATCAGACTAAAATATTACAAGTTAGAAAATATAGCAATCAGAATTGTCACGGGCTTACCGAAATGGTGATGTTATGAGAGCAGAATTCAACATGTATGATTATGACATCTGTAAAACCCACAGAATCGAAAAAATATAATAAAAAATGAAATAATAAAAAGAAAAGAAGGCTATATAAACAGGAATATTGAAAGCTTAAAATACAAGAAAAGGAACACTTGGGCTACTAAAAATCTGGAAAATACCAAAGATCTAATAAGGAAGGAAAACCTAATTCCAAATAAGAAATTGACAGACGTCGGTATCCCTCCGTGGGAAAAATCCACCATAGAAATCAAGACAAAAGATCTGAATTTCCAGAATACATATCCAAAAGAAGTTCCCTTAATGTTCAAGAAATTTAGAAAAGAAAAAGACAAGCAAGCACACTAGATAGCTACGGATGGATCTGCAATGGAAAACGCAAAGAGATTTGGCATCGATACAGATGAAAATAGAGAGAGACGTCTAAAAATCCCAAAATGCTGCTCTATATACACAGAAGAAAGTTGTGCAATCCATTACGCCGTAGAGTACATAGTGGATAAAAATAGAAAAAATGTAATTATAACCGACAGCAAATCAGCATTAGAAGAAATAAAAAATGAGAAAAGATATAATTATTAACAGTATAAGAAATAAAATCAGAAAGGACAAGATCAAAACCCAATTCGTTTGGGTACCGGGACACGCGGGCATCACTTTGAATGAGGAAGCGGATAAACTGACTAAGAGAGCAGTCACACAAAAACATACTCCGATGTACGGAATAGTGACAGCTGAAGACATCAAAACTTTAACCAAACGAAGAATAAAGGACAGCTCCCCAAAAAAATGGGAAGAATCCAAATACAATGGGAAATATCCATATATCGAAAACAAGAACCGTAAAATTAAAACTACCCAAAACAGAATACAAGAAGTTTTTTTGAACAGACTCAGAACCAAGTCGATCTTAACAGGAAAAATCCTAAGTAAATGGGACAAAAGTATAAGCGAGGAATGTACAAAGTGCAAAAAAATCAATGATATAGAACACGTAATGATGAACTGCAAATTATATGGAAGAGAAAGAAAAAAATGTTTTTAAAACCTTGAAAATCAGAAAAATAATTGTACGGAATCTTTAAACAGTCTTATGGACTACAACAAATACCCAAATCCCAATATTGCGATGAACGTTATCAGCAACGTTTGCATAAAATGGTTTGTATACGAATATAAATGGGACAATTCGGCAGAATTGTCTGTTTCCAACTTCAGGAAGTAAATTCCCCATAGGGGAAAAAATGGATCATTGGAGGAATTAGCCAATGGTTAAACTCCATATTGCTTCTCAACTTTGAGAAGAAAAGAAAGAAAGAAAGAATCCTTCTCTAGAGACGATACAAGCTGATATATGGCACAGCATAGAATCAAATAACAGTTCAAAGTTGTTCTGTCACTCATTCTGCAAGGTGTTTTAACATTATTAAGCTTGTTCGCTCACATTCCATGATGTCTGCAACTGCATTCTCGAGTATATCCTAGGTTTTGAGCGATTGGCTAGACCAATGTTTCTTCAAAATGTGTTTCGGAGAACCATTGGGGTTCCACGATGTGATAGTTTCGTGTAATTTTTATAAAAATATGCAAAATTTGAATGCATAATTAGGATCATAATATACTTCTTATCATTTTAGGGTACAACCATCTAATTAAATTTCAAAAGGGTACAGCGACCCAAAAGTTTGAAAAACATTAGATCCCCAGAAAAACCCAGATTAGACATCTGGGCACCTGACTTGCCATTGGAGGGTATGTACTTTATGGAAATTTTGAGATAGTTTCGAAGTATGAAGTCTGGCATTGTCATGTGTGTAACTAACCCCTGAAAGGCGTGACACCATAGGAAATAAGCTTTGCTACAGAATGTTGTCAAGCAGATGCTTCCAAAGTATCATGTAGCAAAACTAGGTGAGATTAGATAACATACAAGATGGCTCCCTAGACTGTAACCCAGGTGCGATGGCCGTGTGCTGCTCGGGCAGGGATAGCCCTGCTGTTATGACAGGAGGATCAATCACGATAATTTCGTGTTCGATACCTGACGCCGTCCAAACCTATCTCCATGTCTACGCGGAGTATGATACATTTGTAGGTCCAAAAAATCCATCCGAGAAGGGACGGGTCAAGGTAAAGGATGATACAGTTTCCGTGGTTGTCACCCTCATTTACAACAGTATTCTTTGTTTGTATGCGAATGACATTGCCCTTGTAAATTCGGTTTCTTACGCCCAGAACTATTTTTATTTAAGACCTCGAACTTTTTTTTCTATTAGAGAGATTTTTTTTTGTTTATTAAGAGTTTTTTAATTTAAGATTTTTTAATTTAAGTTGATTGAAATGCCGCCTTTAAAATGTGCCGCCTCAAGCAAGTGCTTGCTTTGCTGGTGTCTTAAGCCAGCCCACAATAGCAAAATAATGTTAGTTCTAGAAGACCCGCGATAAACTGGCTTATTTTCTGTCGACGGCCGCTCAACGGTACGCGGCACATAATGCTTTGAAAGTAGCCAATGTTCATATTCGTTCATTCAAAGTGACAATAGTATTTGAAGCGATGTAACGTATCTTCGTTCTATCGGGGTCGCTTTGAATTAGCAGCCCTACGGCGAAATCACAGTGCAGAAGATTCTTGTAGTGCTGCCATCTTATAACGTATTCAGCAACTACATTGTCGATTTTAGTGGCTGAGTGTGTTACAAGATGGCACCACTACACTTTTGTGGAAGGACGTTTAGAAAACAAAATATGCAAAATGTTTTTGCAAAAATTTTTAATACATTTATATAAATAAAAATAATAACGTAGGGGCTTTTATGAGGAAGTCGCGCGTCTTGCGACTTCTAGGCACGATCCGCCACTGCCTTTCATTTTAAAGGACTTGAAAAAAGCTTTCGGTTGTAACCCAGTTTGACAATGTACCCCCTCACGAAGGGGGTAATGTGCCCCCCCCCTCGAGGAGGCTAATGACGTCACGAGCACAAAAATTGTATTGTGGCTATTTTTCACTACAATAATGGAAATTGTCACGTTTTATGATCATTGAGCCATAAATAATATCTTTTATGCATAATTATATCAAATTTTATCCTATGCCGCCATGTTAAGTAAATATAAAATTTCAAAGTTTTCACTCGAATTTCTAAATTTCTATCTAGTTCAAGATTTTTTTATAATAAAATCGGATATAAAGTTTCGTGAAAATCCATTAATATTTGTGGCAGCTATTGTGTACACAAGAAATTGACCCTAGACGGACATCACTCTAAAAATAGTCAAAACGTGTTCTTTGGTTAATATCACTTGAAATATCTTCTAAACCAGTGTTTTTCAATCTCTGGGCCGCGTCTCAGTACCGGACCATGTCATCAATTATACCTGACATGTTATTTAGGCTTTCTGGTTCTGAGCTTTTCCACACATTCACGAATATTATTCTCCTTAGAATATTTCTATTATGAAATATTTATACACAGAAAATGCTTAGAAACCTAAAACGGCAAATTTCAAGAAAAATCTCTCGCGGCCGAATGATATTCGTGAATGTGTCTAAAAGCTCAAAACTAGAAAGCCTAAATAACATCTATGTTTCAAATGTCAGTAACAAAGCCACTTTTGAATTTTAATATGAATAAGTGAGTGCGTAGCTGACTTCTACGGTGAATTACAATGGATAAATAGTTTTCTCAATATCGTTTTTTTTTTCAAACCAACATCAGTAAAATTAATTTAATAATACAATAATCAAATTTATATGGAATACTGTTTTAAATATTTGGTGATCAGCTTGGATATGTCAATGAAAATCAGCAGAAATTAATTTAATGATGTTGGCTGGGGGAAATTACAATATGCTACAAGATATTAAGAGTCTAGAGATTGATAACTTATTTAAATGTAATTTTATATTTGTCAACATGCCACACAGTAAACATAAATGTACTAATACGCTTTATGATTATGCCATGATAAATTATTAATACTTATGTATGTTAGTTTAATGTATGAACTTAAAGAAAATTAGAAAGCTATTTATACGAGTGAGTTGGGGACGGGGCTCTCATCTTATATAAAATGTCTTTACCGGGCTGCGGTCTCACAAAGGTTGAGAAACACTGTTCTAGACAATAAAAAATAGATAGAAGCAATAAGCGACAAAAAGGTTTTGTATAGAAAACCAGTTTCTAGTTCAATCATTTGTTTTTACAAAGTTCTTATCGATTTTGTGCAATCGTCAAGTTGAAAAATTTTTTGTTTCTTTTTGCTTAAAGTGTTAAAGTTTTTGATGATTTTATCTCGAAAACTAAAAGAACTGACTATACAAGTAATTTATAGTCTTTTGAAAGCCCTATAAGGATATATAATTGGGTTTTGAATCGGATTCTTAGTTTTCAAAATATAGTGGTTATCATTTCGATATTTTAATATTTCGAACTATTTTGATCTTACAATATGTTATTGATCTTACAATCTGGAGCCACTGTCGATTTTTTTTGTACATAATACATCTGCACATAAAATTTGATAGCAATACATGCATTCTTGGTTATTATGCCCACACCTCACACACACAATGATAGACATTTTCCAAAAAGTGTTCGAAAAACGCTATATAATAATATAAGAAAGTAATAAAAATGCAAAGGACAACATTATAGGATGTCTAATACTCACGGAAAGCTTCTACAGTATATTTAGGAATGGAGATTCATCAAACGTGTATACCGCACCTACAACTGATTAAAAAGGATTGAACAATGGGGCTAAAAAACCTGTCGAAAGAAAGGGAAAACACCAAAGTTCACAAAAATTGATAACAAAATATGAGATATCTAATCTTCAGCCATGATAGCGAATGACGGCATAAGTATGAAAAAGAAATACAACAACGCGCATTTTAGAGTTTGTAAATTTCCTGTGTCAATTGAATTGAAACAGATAAAGCAACCATAGTGAAGGTGCCTAATTGATCGGAATGAACTCAATCGAGTCAGATCCAGTGTCTCTTTTTCTTTTCTTTCCATTTTAGAAAAAATCCGCTAATATTTCGCCCACTTTATGATGTTTTTAAAACTTTGCTCTTTAGAGTCGCAAGCCCTATGAAATAAAATCACAAATAGTATAAAAATAAATTAATGTATGCCTAAATTAAAAGGAAAGTTAATATTAATTTTGCTTGTGTTATGAATATTTTTAGAGCTTTTACAAGTTTAAGTTTCTCTCTTTTTATGTCATTAAAAACAGAAAAGTCTGAATTTAAATGAAAGTATGGAATTGTGAAAAGGTTAACCCGTAAGAGTGAAATGTAACTGGTGAGAATTAAATCCCAACTTCCCTGAATAGACGTATTCAAGAAATTGAATTCTTCAAAATTGACCAATTGTTTTCACCGGTGGCACTTTCTCTTGAAAGCTTAATATATCTTTAAACTTCATTATTACGTGCTTTAACAAGCAACACTGAACTTCCAAAGGATGGTTTCCAAAGGTGTATAGTATAGTGGGATGTTAGTCGAAAAACCAGTCTTTAGGACTTCCAAAATCAACAGCAGTTGATGTCATTAAAAGATGGAAGGATTGTGGTGCCACTAGAGCAAAATCACGACCTGGGAGATCACGCAAATAAAATGATCGCAGCAGGATACGCTTAGTGAGGAATCTCAAGAAAAGTCGCACATCATCCGAAACTGGATTAAACTTGGCTTCAGAGGTATCCCTAGTTACAGGAACTACTATTGGTACCCGTACATTCCACCAGGATGTCATAGGCTATTCCATACGTTACCACGGTAGGTCGGAAGCCCCCCTCCCCTCACCCACACACACACATCATTCAATACATAAGCCTTAAAAATATTCCTGTCAGATAAGCATGCTTGATGGTGGTGTGCGATTGTCAAATGAAAGCGACAATTCAGTGTAATGTCAAATAATTTTCAGTGCTATTTTGTGCAATTAAACTCAATTTATTAATTATAAAAGAAGAAAGAGAAAATGAATTTAAGTCTGTAGGGAAAGTCATGTGCAGATCAGAATTTTTTTTTGTTCATATAATAAATAAATTTATCAGTTGTAAATTATTTTAGAATACATCTAAAAAAAAAATTCAGCTAGAAAAGAGGAAGGGAGGGGGAGCTCAAAATATTTTGTTTGCGAGCTTAATTGTAGTTACGTCATTGATGGAGCCATATTGATTTCGAGTGTACTCGATTCGAACTTTCAAAAGCACCCATCCCCTATTTTTGAAAGTTAAAATGAACAAACAATAAACCAACGATAGCAATATTGGTAAGTAAATACTCATTTTAGCTGTAATTTCGATTTGTAAAATGAATAACACCCACTTTAGAACTCTTATATCAATCGATTTTGAGATATCCTATGTTGTTGAAAAACAAATTAAAAAAGTCTAATAAATTTTAAAATGTACTCTCTGGGGATGGGGGGGTGTTAATGCTTCACTTCCTTCTTCAGAGTATCGCCTTAAGGGGGGTCTCCAAAAATTTAGAATCATGTTCATAATGCAGTGGCAAGCTTCCGACAGGTTTATTATATAGGGTTCATAGAAAAGGTTATCCGAATAACTTTTGTAAGGAAAAGCCCATGAGCGCACACATTAGATCTATTAATTATCTATAGTAAAATGACCCTGCCCGATCGAATAAAAGCGATTGAAGCGATCCTAGTGGAGAAAGGTTAGGTTAACGAACTCTGCAACAATGTGAGGCAGGACAGTTACAAAAAAATGTTACAGATGGCATTTATTTGACATAATAGGGTTATTGGCGAAGGATGTCCTATTCAGGAATGTTAAAAACGCTTACATGTACAGAAATCTAGTATACAGCCTACCTTTTATCTCACAGATGGGTACTACGTCATTGACTTTATTTATATACGCTCATGAAATGTTCAGCAACATGGTTCAGCAAAATGTTCAGCATCTAGCAACCGATTAAGTACGACTGGTATTTATTGCCTTCAGTATACGCGATTCGTTCGCTTCTGGTGCCGATTCCTACTCCGCGAGCCTATGTCAGAAATTCTGCGAAAATTTCAAAAGCTTACAAAAGAAAGTATAACTCGCCCCATTTTAATGTAACTGAGTAAACAAATTAAAATGATTCAGGTTTTAAGGTGATACATTAATAAAACAATGAAGATGTTGACATTTTAATTTAGTTAGACATCAGCTTGATAGTCAAAATTTTAGCAGCGAAAAATTAAATTGGAAAGAGAAATTTTGTTGAAGTGAGAAATTTTTGTAGAAGCAAGGGATCCTGTTGGCGGTAATGAGCATTCGCAGCACTCCCGGAAACTACTCATAGGAGTAGGGGATTAGGGAGAGTTCTGCGCCACTTCAGAGGCGGTGGAACCCTATACTTTAACATGGGGAACCCTCCGAGGCCAGAATATAAGTGCATCAACAGAGGCTGAGGTAAAACCTCATGCTTTAACATAGGGGTTCTCAGAAGTCGGTGTGGGGGCGGTACAGTGACGATTCCATAAGATAGACATGGGTAGAAGGATGACGTCACAGAAGAGGATAGAGTTTACAACGTATAAAGCATTGCTGTTGTTATTTATTTATTTTTTTATATTTTTACACTTTTAAAATTTTTTTACAAAAAAACAGTAAAAATGTACGTTTTTTTCAACAAGTTGGATTTTTTTTTTTCTGGGGGGGGGGAGGTTGACGGATTTCTCTATGGGAAATAGCATAAATTTTAAGAATGTGCCACTTTTGGCGTTTTTTCACAAAAAGTTTTAAAAATGTTAAAAAAGCAACAAAAATGTGCGTTTTTTCAGCAAGTTGCAGTTTTGGAGTAGTTGGATTTCTCTATGGGAATTAACATGGGTTTTCACACTTTTGTGAATTTTTTTGAAAACAAAATGTGGTTTTTCGTAGAAAAGCGGCCAAAAATGTGTTTTTTCAAAAAACGCGGAATCGGCCGATTTTTTTCAAAATGTCGGATTTCTCTATGGGAATTAACATGGGTTTTCGCACTTTTTTGAAAAAAAAATGTGCGTTTTTGCAAAAATGCGGTCAAAAAGGTGTGTTTTTAAAGTAGCAGAATCTCGGGAATCTCGGGAATCGGGTGTATGGGAGGGGGGTCGTATCTCAATAATCGTAGATACTTGTTTTCAACTATCCAAATGCAATAATGTCTCTAAGAAATTAGATGCTGTTAGAAAAATATATTATTTTTTGAATTGTGGTCCCACCTCCACCCGGTGTATAGGATACACCGCCACAATCTCTATTTTTTTCTTTTTTTCTTTCTTTTTTCTTTTTTCTGTTTTTCCTTTTTTTATTTTTTTATTTTAAAGTGTCCGTAGGCATAACTTGTAATGCCGTCCTCGAGTAAATATCTTTTATCATCAATGGGTGACAAAGCCACCTTGTTCTGGCATACAGTGAATAGTTTATGATGGCTGCTATCTATTCTAATCTGTTCTTCCATAGTAGGTCTAACACTCAACAAGCACTGTCTATATAGTCATTGTGTGTAATTTTCCGTGCAACCACATGTGTAGAAACGCCTTTAGCTCTTTTCTTTTCTCCAACAGATGATAGAATAGAGTACATTTTAGGTCTAAGTCCTATAAACTCTTGAATGGGAGTTGAATTCAGTTCATCTTTAAAATATCCAATACGTTTTTTATTGTCTTCACTGAAGAGGGGATGATCCTTGGGATAGTCAGAAAAATCATACAGTTGTTTATGCTAGTTCATATCTTCATAAATATCAGCAGTTTGGATTTCATAAGCCAAAGAATCAGTATCGGTGAAGAGAAGCGAAGATTTTTCACCATATTGACTTTTAATATGTTTATAAAGAAACTCATACATCAGGAGTTTAGATAACTCCAAGATAGCAAAGCCAACGTATATAGACCGATTCATTAGAATGCAACTCCTTACGCGTTCAACACCTACCAGACCTTCGCTAAAAATCCTGCTAGCTCTATAAGTTGGGGATGATAAGTTGGGGATGTATTTCTCCAGCCAAGGCTTCTGATTAATTTTTAAGGCCTTGTGAATTTTCTTGAGTCTTAAACCTAATGATAGGTATAGTTGAAGGTTACGATAGTGAACAATATAATGTTTCTTGTCATGCAGATTGGGTACCAATATCGTGGTACTAACAAAATGTCCATGATGTAACTGTTGAACTACTCGTTCAGCATAAGGGGGACAGCATTTCTCGTTCAATCTTCACCCTTTCAGGGGCTAGAGGGTATTCATTATGGTAATCATGTAAGGATTCAGGATACTCCAGATCCACTTCAAATATATATCCCTCTTGGGTATTATCCTTTAGACTCATTATCCAGGATTCATTCAAATTTTCTGCAGATATCCATTCAAACCCACCATAGGGCAGTGGTTGAGACATGGCCCAACCATATAGGTTATTGGCATCAAGATAGATAATGTGCTTATCAGGCTTAGTAGAATCGTAATTTTCCAAATAACGATTATTAGCCTCGGATCTACGCTGACTTATCATACATATGCCACCGCGGATTCCTCGTTCTATAAACAGTAGCATATTTTCATGTGTGAGTAGTTCTAGGGTTTGCTCAGTCATTTTCATAGAGGCCTGCCAAGCCAGTCCAGGGGCGGTCATCATATGAGCGGCATCTAAATCATAGTTCTTGCAAATTTTTCGAAAATTCTCAAATACATCGGCTGACAGTAGCACATCTGTTTTCACATACAGGTCATGATATTCTCCCAAGTTCATTATGTTAAAGGTATCCCATACAGTTTGGGCATGCCGATAATCTTTACTCTTAATACCTTCGCCTTTAATATCATTATGAAAAGCAGAAGGGGGAGGGAGTACATTTTCATCAAATTTTTGAAAGGATGTCATATAGCTATAGGGATATACTCCTTTCCTAATAAGAGCATTCTGTTGTACTATATCAGGGAAATGTTCTCTGAGAATATGAAATTCACTCAAGTCTAAATTGGAAACTAGCTTTTCCAGGGAAGCATTCAGAAACTGTAGGCTATCAATAAATTGTAAACAGACACGGGGCCCTTCTTTCTTTGAAATCTTAAAAGATATGTATTTTTCAATATTAGTGGCAATCACATCAATTTTATGGTCTTGCAATTTCCCAAAACTCAGCATAATATGATGAGAGTCATAATTTTTACTTTCCTTATATACATAATGTATAAGGAAAGTATTGTGACGGGGTCGAAAATTCGAATTCGAGTTTTCGACGGGAGAGCACATACAGGTCATGATATTCTCCCAAGTTTGGGCACGAATGGACCGATTCGAACCAAATTTGGTACAAAAATCAAGCATCCCTTTGGTACACGTTTCAAGAATCCCTGATCACGAATCAAACATTTTTGAAGTGATGTCTGTGTGTGTGTGAAAGTATGTGTGTGTGTGTGTGTGTGAAAGTATGTGTGTGTGTGTGAAAGTATGTGTGTGTGTGTGTGAACGTATGTGTGTGTGTGTGTGTGAAAATATGTGTGTGTGTGTGTGTGTGTCAGTGGGTCTGTGGAGACGATAACTGAAGAACGAATGGACCGATTCGAACCCAATTTGGTACAAAAATCACAATCTGTAAACACTGGAAGCCTATTGTTTTTATACGCAATCGAATGTTCAGAACCCCCTAAATTTTCGAATGAAATTTTGAAAAAATCGTCAAAAAATCAAAACCAATATTAAAGTTACGCAAATAGACATTTCTTATGTAATTTTTCATTAGAAAACGATTGACATAAATTTTAGAACGCTAACATGAACCGTTCTCGAGATATTGCACATTTTTCAAAAAAATTATCAAAAAGTCATATAAAATAGAAAAAAAAAATATTTCCTATTGAGAAACATGTTCACTTTTCATATATAATATCATGCGATAAATTGGCTGACATCATTCTCGTGGATCTAGCTCGTTCCATTCATGAAAAAAGATACTTTGAGTAATCCTTTTGCATTTGAACGCTAATTTATCTGCTGTAAGAAAAACTTATTTCTTCATCCATAACGCTTGGCGAGATTTTGGTGACGAAATTGGCGGAATGTCGCCATCTTGGCGACTTTTTGAAATGTTGCCAAATTAGCGAAAATCTCGCCAAATAGATAAAAATGACGCTAAATCAATGAAAATGACGACTAATTGTGGAAAATTCAATATCTAATAAGTTATATAATATATAAATATATAATAATAGTTATATAATATATGTCGAAAATTCAATATCTAATAAGTTATATATGTATATATATATATATATATAACTTATTTCTTCGTCCATAACGCTTGGTGAGATTTTGGCGACGAAATTGGCGGAATGTCGCCAACTTGGCGACTTTTTTAAATGTTGCCAAATTAACGAAAATCTCGCCAAATGGATAAAAATGACGCTAAATCAATGAAAATGACGACTAATTGTCGAAAATTCAATATCTTGGAAAGGATATTAGTATCTACTAGAAGAAAAACCTATTTATTTTACTCTAAAAGTAGTAAATTCATTTCATTATATAAGGAAAGTCATGTGTTGCCCACATCAGATTTTTTAAATTACGAAACACTACAGGAATATTAATAGTTTGCCTATAGTTAAGATTACAGGCATTATGCAGGGCACCTCTATAGGCTCCAGTCACGTGATTATGATCACGCACACGATCTATTTTCAGTTCACGATGACACACATTACAATGGGTAGCTCTTTCAAAGTCAATTTCATTCTCTTTAGTCATTCGCAGTGGTTTAACATAGCGGAATTTCTCTCCAAAATACTGTTTCTCCATTATCAAGTTGTTAAGAAAATGATTCACAGGGTCGATACCTCGATACACCGTAGCTTGTTTCAGGCATTTTCCATCAGGCCCTATGATAACATAAGCATATCCACAAGGCTCATGAATTGCTAGTCTATGCGTGTAAGATCTAATATTCGAGAATTTAGCAGTGTCTTCTTTAACGATGAGGGCTTCAAAGTCAGCATAAATGATGAAAGGGATGTAATGTTGATACTGTTTGTTCGTGAATTGGATATATTTCTGATCTTCCGAGGGCATTTTAATGCGCTGAGGTGCATGTTCTTTGCAATATTGAGCATGATCTTGTAAAAGATCGTCTCTACTGTAACGATGTAAGCATCTATAACATATATATTGGGCTCCATTGTGCTTAGTTATATATCCCAGCAAGCGTGACGTATTCCTAATTAAAGTATAGTGTTGCTTATCATCATCACTAATCAACAGGAGATTCACACAGTCTTCATCTTCACGTTTGGATATATACAAAGGAAAAATCTCTTCATCTTCATATCCATATACATTTATTCGTATATTATTCAATTTTTCAATCTGAGGAATCTTCACAACTGAGATAGGGTATTGAATATCTCCAAGCTTAATGTCATTCTCAGAACTTTGATAATGTGACACTCTTTCAGGATGACCGTCACGAGATATATAGTATTTGTGGGCCAATAGGCACCACACCAGACATTTCTCGTCTTCATTTCGTATATTTAGTAAAGCTTTCTTGGCTGAAAGTTTTGTTGGCAAGAGTATATAGCTAGAAGCTGCAAGAGGCTTATACTTTGCACAGAAAACATCTATCTTTCGCATCTTTTGTAAAGGCCATCCAGAGCCCCGGTTGACAAATTCTTCGAATAACTTCAAGATTTGGGAAAAATCTTCTTCAGCATTGTTAAGAGGGGTATCATCACGAAGTTCTGTCACAACATCTGTTCTAAAATATGAGCTGGATACCTCTTGGCCATTTGCAATGTCACGAATAAATTGCACATCCGCAATAAGATACCACTTAATAGATCTGTATGCTTCAATTTTGTCTTTTAATATCTTCAATAGCTGAGAGTGAATCTCATCAAAACATAGCATAAGATCCCCCTCTACACTTTCAGTGGGTTCCAGAGTGTGTACAGAGAATACATCTAAGCCCTTCTTCTTCGCTGCAATCTTGGGGCGTTTATTAGAAGTTGAGGCTAAAACAGGAGCTTTTCTCTTTTTAGAACCATGTTCAATACGCTGGAGGCGCAGGGCATCACTTTTCTTGCTGAATATAAGTTTACAATGCTTGCATTTCATACCATCCTTCAGATGAAGTATCAGATGGCGCTTTAGGTTATCCCGTCTGGTAAACTGTATGGAACATTGAGTGCATTCAAACACTTTAATGGGAGAATGCGTATTCGCATGTCTAGCCAAGTCTTCCTAATGAACAAACGCACGTTCGCATACTTTGCATCGATTATTCAAGGCATCATCATCAGAATGAATCTTCATATGTCTTGCTAAGGCATCTTTTCTAGAAAAGTGTTTATCACAGGATAAACACACCTGCAAAACATAAAAAAATACAAGACTTTAGTATAAACACGCTATTCTCGGTAACAATGTAATACATTTCTCAAGATGTATATAAAGAAATCATGAATCCATTATACTATCCCCATTAGAAATAATAAAATTCCTGAATTAAAGAATATATCCAGATGCTAAAACCTTAAGACATTTCATTAAATTCATATAAACACTCATTAAAAAGTTGTTACGCATCATAAAAATACAAATATTAATAAAATGTGAGAATAAAATCACATTAAAACAAGTACTTGAATGAATGAAATGATGGTGGGTGGCTCCAGAAGAGCCCAGCACATCGACCAGAGGTCTATTGTACTACCCCAAAAGAAAAAAAGATCTCTAAGAAAATAGACCAGTAGCCGATGCAAAAATAAGCAGGCACTTGACAGGAATGTCATTCAGCTCCCAGGGTTCAAGTACTTACATGTCCAATCCTGTTCAAAGAGGGTGCATTACGCATAGGAACGTCAGTAACGGTAGAGGTAGTACCTCCGATATTACTTTCTAAGGCAAACATATTCGCCGAACAACTTGAAACGCGTCTTAACAGCACGAAATCCACAGCAGAAATGATAAAATCGCCGCTTAAAGACGACCTACGTCCATTCATAAAGAAAAAATAGTTCCTGTAATATCCTTCCACCAAGGTTATCTCTAAAGAGTTCTTGGTGTATCCATCCGTTAAGGGCATGCCAAGGTCACGTGAAGGTTACATCACGGTTACCGTTAAACTTACAACACACGAATGTAATTATGCACAAATCCGATAAAAAATAAACAATTCGTTCAAAATCGTAATCGATTATATCCTTTTAATAATCGTAATCGATACATTAAATAGATTCACATCTCAAAAAATAATAGATTTTAATAAAATAATTAAAGAAAATCCCTTTGCGAGAAGAAAAATGCCTTTGAACCTCCAATCCTTAAACAATAAAGCAACGCGCTATCCCTTGCAAGCATAAAAAACCCCAAATAACATATACTCCTCTCTCCCCCTCCTTCCCCGAGACACCGACACTCACTTCCTCATACACTAAACGTAACCCATAGCAACCACAATCCACTATAAAACATTCACCTTCACCCCCAACGTACATCCAAATATTCAGTAGTTCAACGTGAAACCCGTATTTTTTACAGCAAAACGCACTTTACAGGGATTCATAGAATGGGCATGGAACAAAAAATCATAAAAAATCATAAAAAATCAACAAATTCACCCAGAAACTAGCTAAAACCCTCAAATTACTTATAATTATCATCTACATATGCTATATATCCATTTATAACCTTAAAAAGGTTATAACCATTTATAACTTTCAAAAGTTGGAGCATTGCCAGGAGCATTGTTACTCTTGATAGGGTCAAATGGGCAATTAATTCCCATAAATCCTATAAAACTCCGGGAACTGATGGCATCATTCCAATTCTTCTCCAGAAGGGAATTGAGGTGCTAGCTCCCATTCTCTGCAGCATCTACAGAGCCTGTATTGCCTTAGGTCACATACCAAATGCATGGAGGCATATTAAGGTAATCTTCATTCCAAAAATTGGAAAGCACAATTATTATGAGGCCAAATCTTTTAGGCCTATTAGCCTTACGTCTTTTCTTTTAAAGACTATTGAGAAACTTATTGATAGGTACTTAAGAGAAGGGATCCTGGCCTCTAAGCCCTTGTCAAATTCTCAACATGCCTATTAACCGGGCAAATCTACGGACACTGCCCTTTACAGTCTCTCCTTTATTTTGGAGAGAAATTTCAATGCCAGGGAAGTTGCTCTTGCCACCTTTCTCGACATTGAAGGTGTCTTTGATAAGGAACCCATCGACACCATCCTTGATGCTCTTGATAGAAAAGGTGTTGATACTACGATCTCTTTCTGGATCAAAAACCTGTTATCCAATAGGTATATCTGTGCATCTTTACTTGGTGATAGTAAGACTGTGCATGCACTTCCGGGCTGTCCACAAGGAGGTGTGCTTTCACCAATTCTTTGGAGTATTGTTGTGGACTCTCTTTTGGAGAGCATCAATATTTCTGGCGTTTCTTGCGTTGGTTATGCAGATGATGTTGTCATCATTGCCAGGGGTAAATTTGGCAACACTGTCTCCGATATGATGTCTACTACTCTCAGGAGGGATGAGACATGGTGCAAAAATGCAGGTCTTACGGTTAATCCGCATAAGACTGCTTTGGTTGCGTTTACTAGGAAACGCATACTTAATCTTGGGGATATTCGCTTCTTTGGGCAGAAACTTATTTGCTCCAAGGAGGTTAAATTCTTGGGAATTTGCTTTGACAAGGGACTCAACTGGAAGAGACACTTGGATTATTGCACGACTAAAGCCAGAAGAATCTTCTGGTCTTGTAGGAATGCTATTGGGAAAACCTGGGGCTTAAATCCCAGGGCTATCCATTGGATTTACTCGATGGTAGTCTGTCCTATCATTTCCTATGGATCCATTGTTTGGTGGTCCAGAATTAGATGTGAAACAGCTAAACTTGAATTAGTTAAGCTTCAAAGGATGGTGTGCATTGCAATCTCTGGATGCATGAAAACTACTCCTACTGCAACTCTTGAACTTTTACTTGGTTTGCATCCGCTCTACATGCGTATTGAAGCAGAAGCACTTATCTGCATGAACAGACTTAAATATCTGAAATACTGGAAAGATTACTCAAGGTATCTATCTTGGGGTGAACTTAACAGTAATGTTGCTAGTCATCCTTATTTCTGTATGCCACCTGATGGCATTCATGTCAAATATACGTTTGATAAGCCTTATGAAATTCAAGTCCCCTCGCGGGACGATTGGAAGAGGACTCCCACCTACAATAAACGGAACTGTTTTGTATGGTACACAGATGGCTCGAAGATTGGCACAAGTACTGGTGCTGGTGTTTGCTGCCCTGATGATGGTACTGAGCTGTCTTATCAGCTTGGCAATTTTGCTACTGCCTTTCAGGCTGAAGTCTTTGCCATTCTTATGTGTTGTAGAATCTGCTATGACAGGAAGTATAAGAATAGCCAGATTTTAATTTGTTCTGACAGTCAGGCTGCTCTTATGGCTCTGGGGAAGTTCACTGTGACGTCTTCCCTTGTTTGGGAATGTTATAATGCACTCTGTGAAATCGCTAGCAATAATAATGTTATTCTTTACTGGGTGCCTGGTCATTCGGGCATTCCTGGCAATGAATTGGCGGATGAACTTGCTAGGAAAGGCTCAAGTACTCCTTTTGTGGGCCCTGAGCCGGCCTTGGGAATTCCCAATGACCTTGTTAGAAGAATTGTCTATGATATCTTCAGGAAGCTTCAATGTAAGAACTGGCGTGACACTAAGGGACAAAGGCAAGCGAAAATTCTCAACTGCAATTGCCCTAGTATGCGTCAAAAGGAACTTTTCAGGCTCATCAGAACCGGCATCAGGAGGGCTGTTGGGCTCCTTATTGGGCACTGCATCCTCAAGAGACACCTTAATATTATGGGTGTCACTAAGGATTCGCTTTTTAGAGGCTGCAATTACAGCGAAGAAACTGCAGCTCACATTTTATGTGAATGCGAGGCTTACTCTGCTCACAGATTCGAGCACATTGGTCGTCATGTGATTGAACCCTGGGAGCTGAATGACATTCCTGTCAAGTGCCTGCTTATTTTCGCATCGGCTACTGGTCTCTTTTCTTAGAGATCTTTTTTTCTTTTGGGGTAGTACAATAGAGCTCTGGTCGATGTGCTGGGCTCTTCTGGAGCCACCCACCTTCATTTCATTGTGATTTTATTCTCACATTTTATTAATCTTTGTATTTTTATGATGCGTAACAACTTTTTAATGAGTGTTTATATGAATTTAATGAAATGTCTTGGGGTTTTAGTATCTAGATATATTCTTTAATTCAGGAATTTTATTATTTCTAATGGGGATAGTATAATGGATTCATGATTTCTTTATATACATCTTGAGAAATGTATTACATTGTTACCGAGAATAGCGTGTTTATACTAAAGTCTTGTATTTTTTTATGTTTTGCAGGTGTGTTTATCCTGTGATAAACACTTTTCTAGAAAAGATGCCTTATCAAGACATATGAAGATTCATTCTGATGATGATGCCTTGAATTATCGATGTAAAGTATGCGAACGTGCATTTGTTCATTAGGAAGACTTGGCTAGACATGCGAATACGCATTCTCCCGTTAAAGTGTTTGAATGCACTCAATGTTCCATACAGTTTACCAGACGGGATAACCTGAAGCGCCATCTGATACTTCATCTGAAGGATGGTATGAAATGCAAGCATTGTGAACTTATATTCAGCAAGAAAAGTGATGCCCTGCGCCACCAGCGTATTGAACATATTTCTAAAAAGAGAAAAGCCCCTGTTTTAGCCTCAACTTCTAATAAACGCCCCAAGATTGCAGCGAAGAAGAAGGGCTTAGATGTATTCTCTGTACACACTCTGGAACCCACTGAAAGTGTAGAGGGGGATCTTATGCTATGTTTTGATGAGATTCGCCCTCAGCTATTGAAGATATTAAAAGACGAAATTGATGCATGCAGATCTATTAAGTGGTATCTTATTGTGGATGTGCAATTTATTCGTGACATTGCAAATGGCCAAGAGGTATCCAGCTCATATTTTAAAACAGATGTTGTGACAGAACTTCGTGATGATACCCCTCCCAACAATGCTGAAGAAGCTTTTTCCCAAATCTTAAAGTTATTCGAAGAATTTGTCAGCCGGGGCTCTGGATGGACTTTACAAAAGATGCGAAAGATAGATGTTTTCTGTGCAAAGTATAAGCCTCTTGCAGCTTCTAGCTATATACTCTTGCCAACAAAACTTTCAGCCAAGAAAGCTTTACTAAATATACGAAATGAAGACGAGAAATGTCTGGTGTGGTGCCTATTGGCCCACAAATACTATATATCTCGTGACGGTCATCCTGAAAGAGTGTCACATTATCAAAGTTCTGAGAATGACATTAAGCTTGGAGATATTCAATACCCTATCTCAGTTGTGAAGATTCCTCAGATTGAAAAATTGAATAATATACGAATAAATGTATATGGATATGAAGATGAAGAGATTTTTCCTTTGTATATATCCAAACGTGAAGATGAAGACTGTGTGAATCTCCTGCTGATTAGTGATGATGATAAGCAACACTATACTTTAAATTGGAATATGTCACGCTTGCTGGGAGATATAACTAAGCACAATGGAGCCCAATATATATGTTATAGATGCTTACATCGTTACAGTAGAGACGATCTTTTACAAGATCATGCTCAATATTGCAAAGAACATGCACCTCAGCGCATTAAAATGCCCTCGGAAGATCAGAAATATCTCCAATTTACGAACAAACAGTATCAGCATTCCATCCCTTTCATCATTTATGCTGACTTTGAAGCCCTGATCGTTAAAGAAGACACTGCTAAACCCTCGAATATTAGATCTTACACGCATAGACTAGCAATTCATGAGCCTTGTGGATATGCTTATGTTATCATAGGGCCTGATGGAAAATGCCTGAAACAAGCCACGGTGTATCGAGGTATCGACCCTGCGAATTATTTCCTTAACAACTTGATAATGGAGAAACAGTATTTTGGAGAGAAATTACGCTACCACTGCGAATGACTAAAGAGAATGAAGTTGACTTTGAAAGAGCTACCCATTGTAATGTGTGTCATCGTGAACTGAAAACAGATCGTGTGCGTGATCATAATCACGTGACTGGAGCCTATAGAGGTGCCCTGCATAATGCCTGTAATCTTAACTATAGGCAATCTATTAATATTCCTGTAGTGTTTCGTAATTTAAAAAATTATGACTCTCATCATATTATGCTGAGTTTTGGGAAATTGCAATTGATGTGATTGCCACTAATATTGAAAAATACATATCTTTTAAGATTTCAAAGAAAGAAGGGCCCCGTGTCTGTTTACAATTTATTGATAGCCTACAGGTTCTGAATGCTTCCCTGGAAAAGCTAGTTTCCAATTTAGACTTGAGTGAATTTCATATTCTCAGAGAACATTTCCCTGATATAGTACAACAGAATGCTCTTATTAGGAAAGGAGTATATCCCTATAGCTATATGACATCCTTTCAAAAATTTGATGAAAATGTACTCCCTCCCCCTTCTGCTTTTCATAATGATATTAAAGGCGAAGGTATTAAGAGTAAAGATTATCGGCATGCCCAAACTGTATGGGATACCTTTAACATAATGAACTTGGGAGAATATCATGACCTGTATGTGAAAACAGATGTGCTACTGTCAGCCGATGTATTTGAGAATTTTCGAAAAATTTGCAAGAACTATGATTTAGATGCCGCTCATATGATGACCGCCCCTGGACTGGCTTGGCAGGCCTCTTTGAAAATGACTGAGCAAACCCTAGAACTACTCACAGATGAAAATATGCTACTGTTTATAGAACGAGGAATCCGCGGTGGCATATGTATAATAAGTCAGCGTAGATCCGAGGCTAATAAATGTTATTTGGAAAATTACGATTCTACTAAGCCTGATAAGCACATTATCTATCTTGATGCCAATAACCTATATGGTTGGGCCATGTCTCAACCACTGCCCTATGGTGGGTTTGAATGGATATCTACAGAAAATTTGAATGAATCCTGGATAATGAGTCTAAAGGATAATACCCAAAAGGGATATATATTTGAAGTGGATCTGGAGTATCCTGAATCCTTACATGATTACCATAATGAATATCCTCTAGCCCCTGAAAGGGTGAAGATTGAACGAGAAATGCTGTCTCCTTATGCTGAACGACTGGTTCAACATTTACATCATGGACATTTTGTTAGTACCACGAAACTGGTACCCAATCTGCATGACAAGAAACATTATATTGTTCACTATCGTAACCTTCAACTATACCTATCATTAGGTTTAAGACTCAAGAAAATTCACAAGGCCTTAAAATTTAATCAGAAGCCTTGGTTTGAGAAATACATCCAATTTAACACAGAAGAAAGAAAGAAGGCAAAGACTAATTTTGAGAAAGACTTTTTTAAATTGCTTAATAATGCTGTGCTTGGAAAAACGGTGGAGAATCTTCGAAATCGAGTGAATATTGAACTAGTGAATTCTCCAAAGCGGGCCCTGAAGGTGGTGGCATCCCCAGCTTATAGAGCTAGCAGGATTTTTAGCGAAGATCTGGTGGGTGTTGAACGCGTAAGGAGTTGCATTCTAATGAATCGGTCTATATACGTTGGCTTTGCTATCTTGGAGTTATCTAAACTCCTGATGTATGAGTTTCATTATAAACATATTAAAAGTCAATATGGTGAAAAAGCTTCGCTTCTCTTCACCGATACTGATTCATTGGCTTATGAAATCCAAACTGCTGATATTTATGAAGATATGAACCAGCATAAACAACTGTATGATTTTTCTGACTATCCCAAGGATCATTCCCTCTTCAGTGAAGACAATAAAAAACGTATTGGATATTTTAAAGATGAACTGAATTCAACTCCCATTCAAGAGTTTATAGGACTTAGACCTAAAATGTACTCTATTCTATCATCTGTTGGAGAAAAGAAAAGAGCTAAAGGCGTTTCTACCCATGTGGTTGCACGGAAAATTACACAAAATGACTATAGACAGTGCTTGTTGAGTGTTAGACCTACTATGGAAGAACAGATTAGAATAGATAGCAGCCATCATAAACTATTCACTGTATGCCAGAACAAGGTGGCTTTGTCACCCATTGATGATAAAAGATATTTACTCGAGGACGGCATTACAAGTTATGCCTACGGACACTTTAAAATAAAGAAATTAAAAAAAAGGAAAAAGAGAAAAAAGAAAAAAGGAAAGAAAAAATAGAGATTGTGGCGGTGTATCCTATACACCGGGTGGAGGTGGGACCACAATTCAAAAAATAATATATTTTTCTAACAGCATCTAATTTCTTAGAGACATTACTGCATTTGGATAGATGAAAACAAGTATCTACGATTATTGAGATACACATCCCCTCCCATACACCCGATTCCCGAGATTCTGCTACTTTAAAACACCAATTCACGCGATTCTGCTACTTTAAAAACACACCTTTTTGACCGCATTTTTGCAAAAACGCACATTTTTTTTTCAAAAAATTGCAAAAGTGCGAAAACCTATGTTAATTCCCATAGAGAAATCCGACACTTTGAAAAAAATAGGCCGATTCCGCGTTTTTGAAAAAACACATTTTTGGCCGCTTTTCTGCAAAAAACCACATTTTGTTTGCTAAAAAATTCACAAAAGTGTGAAAACCCATGTTAATTCCCATAGAGAAATCCAACTACTCCAAAACTTCAACTTGCTGAAAAAACGCACCTTTTTGTTGTTTTTTTAACGTTTTTAAAACTTTTTGTGAAAAATCGCCAAAAGTGGCACATTCTTAAAATTTATGTTATTTCCCATAGAGAAATCCGACATCCCCCCCCCCCCCCCAAATCCAACTTGTTGAAAAAAACGTCCCACACAACACAAGTACGTCTATAATAAGTCGAGAGGAAGTCCTATGCAGGATTTCAGGACTTCCAAAGGAAGTCCTATATTTTCCTAAAGACATCTTAAGGAGGTCCATAGGACATACAAATGTCTCTTTTTCTTACGTCCTGTGGAGATCCATTTTAGGATGATTTAATGACTTTTCAGGATGTGTTTAGGTTTTTAGTGGATTCTTTAGGACATACCACAGGAGGCTTTTGGGACGTACGGGATGTCTTACGGCACGTAACTGGAGCCTATGGAGATCCTATTCAGTACGTGTTTAGGCTTTTAGTGGAATATTCAGGAACTTGTGGGACGTATTGCAGCATAGCACAGGAGACTTTCGGGATGCTTTGTGGAATACCATTGAAGGCTTTTGGGACTTATGGGATGTGTTATGCATATCATTGGAGCTATTTTTAGGAGGATTGACAGTGGTTCTAGGCTTTCTATAGGTTTCTTCAGGGAGATTATGGGACGTGTTCTAGTACATTATAGGAGGATTTTGTATTTTTCAGGATGCTTTTCCTCTAGCTGCTTGTTTTATTTTCCCCATGTTAAACAGTTCCTAAATCACTAATTAGTTTAATTTTTTTTAAAATTCTTTCCATGTTTTTATTAAACATAGATGAGAATAGAAATGTGTTTTTAAAAAATTGTTAAAATAGAAGTATTTCTAATATTTTTGTAAAATGAATGCACATCACTTTTATAAACATACTAGAGAATACTTTAATTTTGCAGATTTTTTAAGAAAAGCATAAACCTTTCTCTTTTCTAAATCTACAATTGATAGACAACAGGCAAGCTAGAGACTATTTCCCATAGGCTAACATGGGGGAAAAAAAAAGAAACAAGCAGTTAGAAAAAGAATATCATCTTAATAGATCATTTAAAATTACAACATTAGAATTATCATGAAAGAAATCCAGTAGTCAATATAGTTTATATTTATGACATCCAAATTTCATTTGTTTGATGACAGAAACTAGTATTCATTTAAAAGTAATCAACTTATTTGTAGTATTAATAGTCAATGTTTTCTTGTTACTAGGGAAGACATTTGTCGCCTTCTGTCTAGTAATATTTTTTCAGTTAAACCTTGGAATACAGATATACTGCTATTTCCTCATATTTTATTCCATTTTGATCCAAATATGTGTCACGTGAATGAATCTCTCATAGGATTACATTTTCTGACTTTTTACAGTTTTAAATTAAAAAAAAAAAAGCAATATATCAATATCTTAAGTGTCATAAATGATGCAATTTAATTTTAAATTTAAACATGTGCATAGAAAGTAAAATTTTCATATATTTTCTATAAATTATTTTGATTTATTCATATTTGAAATATAGCTGCATGTTGAAAAGTAATGGCTTTTAATATCTGATGAATAACTCATGAAAACAATGATATTCATTTATTTATAAAGTGTGCACTGACTCTATAACATTGAGTGTATTTAAATACTTCTCTAAATCATTGATTTATATATCTTTTTTCATAAGATTTAGTGGCAAAAATTCATTTGCCCCGAATAACAAAACTATTTACTGAGAAAATTATGAAATCTTCCCACTTTATAACACAAAAATTCTGACTCATCTATCACCTATTATCAATTTCCTTTAGTGGTAAAATATTTTTATAGTTGAATATAAAATTTTGTCATTTACAAATAAAAAAAACTCAATCACATTCTGTGTATTTCAATAAATGTAAAAGTAATTTAGATCATAAAAGAATGTTATTTATTGGTCAAATTAATATCACCTCCACTACCGTGATATTTCATTAGTGATATAATCTGTTTAATGTGAAAACAAATATGCAAAATTCAAGTGATATACTATAGAGAATTCTAATAATTTGATTTATTCACAGTCCATCTGTATAAGTTATGGACCATAATTTATGAAATATTGCCCTAGAGAGACATGCAAAAAGTCCCACATTTTAAGGAATTTACTTAAATTATTTTATACTTACTTTATTGGATAGACCGATTTTTGGTATGATACATTAAGACATACATACATAAAAACATTTTTTTTATTATAGAATAAATAAAAACCTAATATACACAATTCGATTTATATTATTATAGTTCTACAAAATTTCCAATCTTCAGCGGTACATGAATGTTCCGTTTATCCATTGTCTTCATGGCAATATATCTAGAAAAACAATAATCATATATATATTAGATAAAATCAGAAAAGTACTTAGCATAATTGGTTTTCCAAAAATATTTGCATTATAAATATAAATTAAAGAAATAATGTAGGTTTCAATGACGTTTTCATAATTTCCCTCAAAGCAAAATTATGTCCGTAGAATTTACATACAGGTAACGATAAGTGTATATACAAGTAAGCGTAACGATTATGTTCCACACTTCAAAAAACAGTATAGGGATTCTATATTTGAGTTCATTCCAATAGGGATACTCTATGAAAGGCGAGTTCATTTTAAATGACAATTCCAATTTAAAACACAATGAAATCACAACTCTATCTTTGATCCAACACATATTTGACTTAAATCAGTTATAAATTAAAGTTATATTGACATTCTATATCTTTAATTCATTTCACTATATTCTCTTTTTCACATGTTGTGATTCCGTGTGCAAAAAAAACCAAAAAACAAGTAAATGTGTTGATGCCAGTTTCCAAACCTGACATTCCCCCAAAGCAAAATGATGTTCATGGAATTTATATTGCAATTTGACAAATAAATTCCAGCAGTTGAACTATAAACAAGCTAGTAGTTTTTGTAGATGTTATTTATAAGGAGTACACCATAAGTATGAAAAACAATCATGATAAACTTTAGGATGACCGGCTGAGTCTGCTCTGAAACACATACACTCTTTTAGAATATGCGATGAAGTAAATTATGAAAACTTCTTACTGTACAATAATATAACCCCCCCCCCTCTACTTTTTTTTTTCCCAGAAAAAATGTGAATTAAGTAAAAACAACAAAAATACTTAACATATACCACAGGCATTTAAATGCTCATGGTGGCTTTACATCACTCATGGTGTACCTATAAGTAATTTTTTAATGTTGTTTACTTTGTAAGTTTTAGTATTACATTTAAAAATTTTTTTTGCAAGACATAAAATAGATTATACTCACCCCCACTTCTCTCAAAGTTACGACAAATAACAGTTAAGCATTTATTTTACATTTAATATAGATAGATAAGGATTCCAATTTTCACCATAGTTTTCGTTATTGGGAGTAGATTTGTTTTGACAATATACAGGAATTTCCCCATCACTCAATCACTTACTGTTAATTCATTTTAATTGCATACTATGAAATCTAAAAATTTACATATGCAGTAAATTGCAGACTAAAATCATAACTCCTCACAGTTCATTTGATAAATTGAGGTAAATAGGATTCAATATCAGAAATTAGCGAAGACAGAGTCACTTTTTATACAATTAATGAAGAGCTGCCTCTGACTAGCAATAAAGCAGCGTATTTAGTATTACTACTACAATGGGATTTCTTTTTATTTTGCAATATTCTTTGCACATAATTATGCTATTATTCAATACCTACGTAAGTGGGGCCAACTGTATTACCACCAGAACGTTAATGTTATAAAGCTAAGGTTTCTTAGCCAGACAAAAATATATGACATAATATACAAAACAATTAATTTCCTTAATTACACTCATAGATAAAAATTTTTACATTGCTCCCAATACATCCTCATAGTCAAGTCAGAATAGCCCAAATGGCTGTCAATCAATTCAAAGACTGTAATAAATGATAAAAAAATTAGGTGATAAGCGATATTATAAGAATGACTTATCCGACTGCGTATTGTAAAACAAAAAATCAATATAGAATATAGTAAGGTTGACCTATCTATTTTTAAATCAATTTATTTTTTAATTCATTAAACATATTTTCTGCAACTATAGCAATACTAACCTCTTATGATTCTATTTCAACACAATCATCACTTGCAGAATAATCGTCAAAAATAAGACCTAGCAAAACTCCTTTTTCTTGTAACGTATTTTACATTGAAGTATCTTCATAAGCAGAATCAGAAATGGATTGTTGGTTCTCTTTACTGTTTTCAGATGAGCATCACATCTGTTATAATTTAAACATCCACAGGCAATCTTTACTTGTTTGGGCTTAATGTCTTTGGGGATGAATCTTTGTCACCAAACTTATTGTTGCTCCTGAGATTTTGCTTTTACTTAAAGAAGTAATCTGAAAAAAAACAAACACATTTTTTACCTTTCCCAAACTAAAAACTTCACAATATCCAACATACATGCATTTAATTGTTCGCTATAAGCAATATGTTTTGTTTAACATTATAAAAGTATAGAAGATTCAAGGTGACAGAAAAAAAAATTTGCAATAACCAATAGTTTGCTACAATATCTGAGCTAGCAAGCTCCACTCTAGGTTGAAATGAGTATTTTGGATCTACAAATTTTATTTTGACAATCAAGATTTTAGACCCAATCATCATTTTCTCTGTCTAACTTTTCTGCTTTTTCCCTCATGTATCAGTAAGCATATGTACTTGCACCCGGCTCCTAATTTCTAACCCTAGCACCACTATATTACTTTTAACCCTTTGCGGATGGCGGCTTTTCAGAACTGATGTGGCCCAAAGGATGGAGCATTTCACTTCCGAACTGTTCCAAAGGATGGTGCATTTCACTTTCGAACTGTTCCCAAAGGACGGCATATTTTTTGCACTTAGCCTAACTAAAAAAAAAAAAGTCATCCGTTACAGCATTCTACTTTTTTCAGGAATAAAGGAAATACTTATTTTCCATTAAATGCATATGTTACACGCAAATTATCTTTTATTTAAATATTAAAATTTCATATGATTAAAAATGATTAACTAACTTGATTAAAATTGTTACTTGTTACGCAGGAAAAATATTAAAATGATTGTACTTAATACTTTGCACAGCTAATAGAGATTATGTACAATTTTTAGGAAGAAAATAGCTTTGTTACTAATTAATACGCCTTTTACGCATAATGTATTTCAAACATGGATTCACACACAAACATTGCAAAATTTGCATTTATGAAAACTGTCCGTGTGCTCATCAGAAATACCAAATATCCACGAATCTTCATTATCTGCATTACTTTTATGACTATTCTGTTCGATTACCATGCTAGTATGCTAGTATATTCTTCTATACATAAAAATGTCTTGACATAGCCATTCCCTTATCCGAAATAACCTAATAAATTCACTACCGAACATTCTGCTAAAACCCAAACTTGAAAGAAAATACTCTCTTACATTCTAATAATTCACCAATGCAATCATTAAACTCAAATCGAAACGAGAACACATACTCAATAACAGCATAGCAAGAGTTTGGCAGAAATGATTTGTTTGTTTATATTACAAAACCATATTTTACCGTTTTGGATGAAGTGAGGATTCATAGGGACCTCCTATACCAAGGTTAAATATTTGCAAAATATGTTGTAAATGTTAGAATGGATATTTAGCACCATCTAGTATTCAAATAAATTCAAACGAATATGTTCCACATGAAAGCGCACATTGGTATCAGTCGCTCTTTAGGGTAAATTTCTCCTGGACGCGAATACATGACTGTCGTCCTTGAATGCAGTTTCACAGTTGAAGCATGGATGCGCCTACCGTCCGCAAAGGGTTAAACAGCTAAATTAAAATTGTTGCTGATGATTTTTAATTTGTCAGTTTACCAAAATGTCAGTTATAGTTTTGTGACTAATACGTCTGTTAGTTCAAACAGTTTTCATTAGGCCTATGATGCGATTCCTCTCAAAACCCAACAACTGTTTCTAGAGCCATAGAGTATGTCTCAACAGCATCTTTGTACACAATTTGCAGTATGAAAGCAGGAAATAAAGTTTCATTTGCCTGTGAGTGAGAACACTGGTCGTTTAAAATGCTGCACTTTGCGTCCTTTTAATGAGCCCTATAATATCATTGGCACTGACAGTTTGATCATTTGCAAAACTTAATAAAACAACATGCATTCCAAGTTTAACGACTATAGCTGAATTTTTTTCGCAACAGTGTATTTCCTTAACAGAAAAAAGCAGTATAGTAAAAGGGTTCTTCAGGTTTTAGTTTTGTTCCATGTAGAGTGAATTTATACCACCCAAGCTATTTGTGTTGTATAAAAAACCTTACTAGTAAACAAAATGAAATTACAAATAACTGGGAGCTAAAATTTCTGAAACATATTGGAAATGTTACATTATTATAAGTGTGCAGAATAAGTATAAAATACAATTTTAACTGTACAATTAAATTTAACTTTGTAATAAGAACTTATAAATTTAAGTAAATCCCGGAGAAACATAAAATACTTATGACTTTCCTGTATAACCGCTACTTGTTATCAAAAAATTTCATTTTGAAAATAAATAATGAAATTGCGATACCAAGCACAAAAACTGCAAAGTATAACTTTGAGAATGGAGACATAAGAATCAAATTAAAAATTAAAATAAAAAGCTTTTTATGAAAACTATAACATACAGAGTAATAATATCTAACTGTAAATAAAATCGTATCTGTTTACACAACCACCAAAACAAAATGATAAATGACAAAAAATATATCACAAACTTTTGAAGTGCATAAGACTATTAGGTAACTTATAAAATAAAAATGTTTAAATATGTAATTAATTGCAAATAGGTTCCAAATATGACAAAATAAGCATGTGATTGTTGCATATGTTAAACTGAAAAGATAATTTTTATTTTGTCTGCAAAATTAGTTACAATTTTGGAAATTTTCACATACAGACTATGCGGGGCGCGGTAGCCCATTGGTTAGCGCGCTGGAGTTGCACTCGGTAGGCCCGGGTTCGATTCCAGTCACTACCAAAACTGCCGCCATGTTCATGCGGAGTACGATCACGTTAAACATGTGGGTCCGAAAGTCCTTCAGAGAGGTTGGTGGTAGGGGAAGGAGGGTACGGTCCCTGTGGATGCCTCCCCCACTGGGTTCCGGTCCAAATTGGGAGGCACTTCCCGACCGTCCAAACAGTTACCTTACACCTTTTTGGTAGGTCGGACGGTCTGGGTTTCAACAACAACATACGGACTATGCATGTACATCTACGTTTCATACGTACCTCTGACTTGTATAATAACATATTAAGATAGACTTAACATATTAAAACTTGTTACATTGGCATTTCCAACCGCTCCATTCAATATTATAGCAGAAAACTTGAAATATTTATGTCATATTTGATGATTACACACAAAAATTCAAATATAACCGTTCATTATTTTCTGATGATCAGCTAAATTTAAACAATAACCAAGTAAATAATAAATATCAATACCGCATTTTACTACACAAGTAAACCTTTTAAAATCTTTAATTACTTTAACTAATGAAAGAAAAATTATAAACAAAACTGCTGATTGCATTATAAAAAACAGATTTATATTTTCTTATAAAACCAAACAGGAAATATACAGATATGACACTTTTGTGTTTATCTTTATTTATAGTATTATTAAAATATAAGATGATTAAGGTAATATTAAATTTTGAAATATAGTATGTGTCATCCTAACATGTATCTTCGAGATTCATTTTATATGAAAGAAGTGATTGAGGTAACAATGATAGCAAATATATTATATAATAATGTCATAATTTGTGAGTTTATATTCTTAAACTTTAAACATAAGCAAAGTTTCATAGATGTACTTTTCCCGTTTGTTTTTTAAACAAGCTCTTTTTACAATACAATCAGCATTTCTGCTTCAAATATTTTTTTTATTGGGTGAATTAATTAGAGGTTATGAATAGTATGTTTATTAGTACAATGTAGTGGAAAATTTTGAATACTGTTTGCCGAAACAAGGATAATAAAATTTAGATATAAGTACACTTCTTGAGAGCTAACAATTCTTAACAGGTATCACTTATTAGAATTGGATAAAGTATTCGTGAGTTTGTTAATAGTCATCATCCAAGACGATTAATGCACGGCAACACTAACAGATTCAGGGGGGGGGGGGGCTAGAGGACTAAAGCCCCCAAAATTAAATATTCTGCAGTAGATGAAATGACATTTTTTTCCCTGTACCCTTGTACAAGGTTAAAAAAAACTTATATTGTACCTTTGTACAATATAAGGTTAAAAAAAACTAACCCCCCCCCCCCCCCAATGGTAAAAACAAAATTATAAAACAGAAAGATTTGAAACATTTCGTCCTTGCATGATTAGAAAACTTGAAACATGGTAATAAATCACATGCTTATAGAGATGTTTACACAATTAAAATTAAAGCAAATTAAGAATTGTATAACATTCTAAACTTTATTTTTGTGTTCCGAGTATTAAAAAGATTCAAACCTATTCAATTACACTTCAGAAAAATTGAAATATTTTGCTATACAAGTGAAATTCCATAAAAACAGAATAATCGCGATCTACCGATTTCTGTCGGAAATCTTTAAGTTTTGCCTAGGCGGACATCAATATATTGATGTCGGACTAGGTTTTGATTAACTATAAAAATTTTATATCAGCAGTTCACATATTAAAAGACAAACAAAATTTCTTACCGTTGCACGTGAGAGTAGTTCGTTTATCGAAAAATCAAGATGGACACCGGAAGTCGTTCTGCACAGAGCGGTTGACTGACGAAAGACGCATGGTGCGCCCTCTAGGTTAACGGAAGTTCCAGAAGACGTCATACAACATTTCAAATGGAGTACGATTGGAACACATTGCAAGATGGTCTTAAGTAAGACGTCTGTGGACGTCGTGCTTAGGATATGACAGTTGTAGGATTTACGGGAGCTTTATTGGCTGTCCACTGGAAGTCTGTGGTTGTGTGGGGTACATTTTTACTGTTTTTTTGTAAAATTTTTTTAAAAGTGTGAAAATATAAAAAATAAATAAATAACAACAGCAATACTGTATACGTTCTAAACTCTACCCTCTTCTGTGACGTCATCCTTCTACCCATGTCTATTTTATGGAATCGTCACTGTACCGCCCCCACACCGACTTCTGAGAACTCCTATGCTAAAGCATGAGGTTTTACCACCGCCTCTGTTGATGCACTTATATTCTGGTCTCGGAGGGTTCCCCATGTTAAAGTATAGGGTTCCACCGCCTCTGAAGTGGCACAGAACTCCCTCTAATCCCCTACTCATAGGGTTTCCAGATAAAAATTTTGAATAAAGGAAAAAAACAATGCTAAACCAGTTAAAACATATTTTTCTTAATCACATAAAAATGTGAATGTATCAAGAAACAATAAAATTTAGCTTGTTTTCGTTAACAATTTTACTAAAAACAAATATATTTACACAAAATCATTACAAAATGTTTGTTTGTAACGGATAAGCCAGATGTAAAGTACAAATGTTTATCATTTTTACCTTTTCATATTGTGTAATATAATATTAAAGTATTATTTTCATGAAAATTTTCGAATTCGAGATGTTGATGCCTCTATATGTTTTAAGACCTCCTGAATACGTTTTTACTATTTTTGGAGTAATGTCCGTCTGTCTCCGATCGATTTCTTGTGTAAACGATAGCGGCCACAAATATAAGTGGATTTTCACAAAACTTCATATTCGGCTTTGTTATAAAAAAAATCTAAAAACTAGACAGATTTTTTTTTAAATTCGAGCGAAAGCTTCGAAATTTTATATTTTTTTAACATAGCAGTATAGGACAAAATTTGACACAATCATGCATGAAAAGGTTCATTTATGGCTCAATGATCACGAGGCTTGATAGTTTCGTTGTTGTGAAAGATAGCAGAGATACATTTTTTTTTTGTGTGGCGTCTTTAGCCCCCTCCGCCCCCTTGGTGGGCAAGTTCATCCCCAGGGGTACATTTCCAAGTATGATATCAATCGAAAACTTTTTTCACAAACCCCCTTAAAGTGAAGGCTAACACGCTATAATTAGAATCATTTGGACCTACGATATCGATTTTTCAAAAATGTTTTTATAAAATTAAGAAAACAAAACATAAAACACAAGCGACTAAAAAATGGATTTTGGTATAAAAAAGCCAAGTTAAACTATATTCCAGTTAACTTTAGTAGTGATTAATAAAAGAAATAGGCAATAAATACTCCTACAGTACTTCATTCAAAAGTATGAGTAAGTTTTATGAACTCAATTGCTTTACACGTCTATTTTGTAATTTAACGATGTCGAACCTAATAGGGGCTAAATAGGGGTCAGCAAAAAAGGTTGGGAATCATTTCATTAAACAATGCTTCAGAACTTTGTAATTGACTTTTTTCGTTTATAGCGCTTTGTTTCAGAGTTAAAAATTTTAACTTCTTAAATTCTCCACTAGGAGTATTACAATCACTTTCATTCGATCGAGCATAATCCCTTTACGAAAGATAGACTTAGCGTATAGACTTTTCTTTACAAAATTATGGGGGTGGTTAAGAATTTTCCTATAGTAACCCTGGCAGCAAGAAAACTTGCTCCTATCCGCAGTTTTACCTCTACCTTTGTGGTAACCCACAAAGCCTGTCGTAACCTGCAGGCCTTAATTTAAAACTTGAAACCCAAACTGCAATGGTAAAGAAATACAAAACGTGAGTTCTGTGAGGGCTTTAAAGTCTGTTAAAAGCACTCTCAAAGTTTGGAATCACGCACCCAGTGCAGTGACTAGCCTCTGTGGTGGACAGGTTTCGATATACAATAAACTCCCGATTATCCGCGGAATAGGGTGGCGCGATAACCACGGATAAGCGAATTTCGCGGATAATCCGCAAAATAGCTGGAAAAGGACAAAAATCCACACACAAATGCATTTAAACCATTTTTAAGAATCATAATATAGTAGCACATACTTACACACATAGAGTTGTGACTTCATAAACGGTATCCTTAAGGCGGATTTAAACCGATCCGAAAAGTTACCTTTTTCCGATAGATGGCTCTGAATATCGCAGGTTTGGCGAGATCTGAACCTGCGCCAAACAGCGATTATTGTTCAATTTGCGGTAGCCCTTATTTCACTTCCGGATTAATCCAGAAACCGGATGTTATGAAATGCATTCAATCTCAAAGACAGAGCCTGTTTTTCTCGGCTAATAAATTCAAATAATGGACTACTATACATAAAAGTATGTAGAAACTTTCTTTCTATAAAATTTCATGTTTATATTGCATGTTCTTACGTATCAGTACAAATCTTAAAATCTTATATGCGTATTGTTACTGTAATAAATATTGATATATAAATAATGAGTGTTGATGGGAAACTGACGAGTTAATTCATATATTGCTGTTGAAGTATATTTGAAATTTTAACACTTTAAATGGATTTGCTTGTCGTGCCTATCATCTGCACTCTTAAGCATTTCATATTTTATTAGCTCTATTTCTATTGCTCATGGGTTAGCAAAATTCATTGTACCTGCATTGGTAATGTTTTATATGCGTTCATAATGATGTGCTTATTGTTTTATGCTTAATTCTAAACTATTTCAGGAAACAGGAATAAATTGGTTTCTGGTGAAACTGAGAGATTCCTATTTATTGTTATTGGAGTGTATTTGAAATTTCAGCAATTTAAATATTTTGCCTTTTCTACCTATGATGTATGTTCTTAACTATTTGTGGAGCTACTTTGTATGTTGTTTATATTCTCTTAATAACATAACAAGCCAAATTCTAAGAAATGAATACTTCATCATCATTTTATAAGGAAGTTGCTTTACTCATCTTGAACCAAAAGGTGAATAGTAGAAACCACTTCCTTATTGTGGCCCTGCATCAGTGCTATTAAAACACACAGACTTAAATGAAAAAAGAACAAAATGAAAGTTGATATTGGCTTGAAATGATATTGACAATTTCATCCCTTTCCTTATTTCCTATAAACCCAGTGTTAGCGAGCATTGAAATTTTTTTCTGTTTGATTGGAAATTCAACTGTGTGCATTTTAAATTCAATATATTAGCGGAGTCATAACAGTAAATATAATGTTCAACAGTAATTGTATTAGGGATCTATGTTCCCTGCTCTCTATACATAACCCATATATGTGCGCACAGGGGTTAAACAGGTATATTAAAATCTTTAACAATTTTACTAAAATCTAAAATTATTTTAGAATTTTCCTATTTTTTTATCCAAAGTGCTAGTCTTGATTTTTTTAATATTAAAGTGAAATAGATATAAAGTGAAATAGATATAAATGTTTATCAATTACTATAGAATTATCTTTAAAATATAAATCACACTAAAATCTCAAATGTAAAATCATACTAATATGGTAATATCATTTCAACCATGAATAGCAGGTGCTAATTATCAAATATAAATAGAATCATAGACTAATTTAATATTCCAGAAACCCTAATGCCAAAATCTATAGAAAATTGGATTCCCTTCAGAAAATTACCAGATGCATATTATCTCTAACATTAATCATAATTTGCTATCTTCACAGCTCAAAGTACACGTCTCTATCCCTAGTCCCTATTCTTTACCATTGACCAATTTTAACTAATAATAAGATATGCAAATTTAAAAAATTTCACATCCTTTTCACTTTAATGCACAATAGAAATTCCTTTCACTCAAAATGCTCATGCTATCCAGAATCCTAGGACTAATGTTGTGTTTATGATTTTTAATATTTTAGTTAAAATGGCATGTTTTAACAAGATTTCTTTTGGGAAAATGCTAAATAAAACTGGCACAGTTAAGACATTGTGTACACATCAAAGTTAAGGTGGCTTTAGAAACACCCACTACCAACCAAGTCATCTTTTGTCAACAGATGATGCTGAATATTGCAGGTTTGATGAAATGTGGCAAAAGACGATTGTTTAATTTGCAGTAGCACTCTTCACTTCTTCCGGCCACACATCTTGCTACCATAAGCCTTCGGGTTCGTCGTGTGGTCTGGGTTTTCAACTCTTCACTTCTAATTTAATTCTGAACAAAACCCGATATTAGGGGGATAATCAAAATCAACACTCAAAATTTTTTCTCCGAGAAGTACTCAGCTTTATTTCAACATGTTTCCGAGTGTTTTTCAAATTATTTTGTATATTAATGGTAGGGTATGGCATGAAATATAGGATAACTATAGGTTTCGAAGAAGCAATTGCCTAATAAAAAAAGTAAATTTTATCTTTTTCTTTCTTATTGATAATATTTGATGTTTACATTATATGCAAATTATCTTGAGCCCATAGAAATAAAGTAAAATGTTGTATAACAACATTTTACATGTTCTTATAATAGTATTGAATATTAGTACAAGAACTGATGCAAAACTGACAAGTTGATTTTATTGAAGTGTATTTGAAATTTCAACACTTTAAATATATTTACTTGTACCTATGTTTTGTTTTTAAGCATTGTTTGTTAAGTTTTGTATATTTTAAGAGCTTTTATTTTCTAATGCACATGAGGTAGGTAAATTCCAGTATTTGACCTAAATAATATTTTGTTTATTTTTTATGCTCAATTCTAAACTGTTTCCGACAACAAAAGTTAATAGGTTCATACAAAAATGTCAAATATTTTTTGTTGTTTAAGTTTATTCAGCATTTTAAATATGTTTGCTTGTATGTCTGCATTTTTTCAAGCTACTTCCTATAGTTAGCTTTGTATATTATATTTTGTCTTGATAATATAAGTGAACAAATGGAAATTCTGTAAAATAAAATCTTTGACCATCATCATTCTATGAAAGCATAGCCGGACTCAAGGGATTATTTCCGATAAATTTGCTCAATGAATATCACAAGTTTTTACTAATTGAAATGCAGCTGTTTATTTGGTTATACATTTTTTATTTAATAAAATAGCAGAGTTTTAACAGTAAATGTAATAAGAATATACCAATAAAATAAGAAATTTGTCAAAATACAGCATACATTACATTTTAGTAGTCAACTGGCTAAAATTTAATGTATGCTGTATTATAAAGTTTATATTTTGTTTTTTACTGCATAGTTTTGAAGTAATTTTGACAGAAAATGTAATAATCGACACACTGTATATTAGGGACCTATGTTCCTTACGCACTATGCATAACCCTATTTTTTTGTACTTCAAAATTTAAGCGAAAGCTCTATATCTTTGTATTCTCAACAGATTTGGCTAAAGCAGATTACCATATCTTGGTTGTAATGAAGGTCTGGGGTGGGGGGATTATGCTTTTTTCCAGTTGTGAACCATGGAATTTACTTTTCACTTCAACAATAAATGTTAAGGAAACTCTCCCTTAAACTTGAAAATTCAAATGTTCATTTAGTGGCAAGCGCCCAATAGGCAGTTTTAGTTTAGTAGCCACTGTATCACAATTTTTTTGTAAAATCAGTAAGTGTGGTTACATATACTTAATATATATATATATATATATATATATATATATATATATATATATATATATAATGTGTTATATATATATAGGTATGAGGGATAAGAATTGGGGAAATAATAAACAGTTATCAAACTTTTGGACAGTTTTCTGATTAAAACAGAATAGAAGAGGGGTGATGTGGCCTAAAGTTGTTTCATTTAATCACCACAGTGCATTGTGTAATCAACCTGTGGTAACTGGCTAGTTCCTATTTTCAGGGTTATTCTAGGATAATATTGTAAACTTGCATTTTAATTTTTATAAAATTTCTCATACCCCCCACCTTCCTTTTTTAATAATAAGCCCTTCCTATTTTTATCTGCTTATCCACTGTTTTTTCCACACTTTTAGTATATATTTTTTAATTTTCTTTTTTCTTTCTCTTATTTGTTTTTATTTGTGGTGAACGTATATTTAGTTTAAGGATAAAAGAAAATATATTAAGGAAATGAAAGCAATGAAATAATTTTGGCATGAACTCGGTCATATTCTGTATCTACTTTAAATATGTTTGGTTGTATATACTTCAATTTTCAATGCATGTTTGTTTTTACATATTAAAATAGTTTTAAACCATTATTGTCTTTCTGTAGTTCTGCACATGAGGCAAGAACCCCACTTTATAAGTAGGGCTCTGAATATTTCTTTGGTAGGATTTAGTACCCATAATCTCAGATACAATGTAGAATACCATGTACATGTGAAAAATCACTGGGAAGAGTGATAATGTAACTTTGCACATTGCTTAGTCCCCTAAGCTTCCTTCTAGCTCTGATTATGCCTTACTTATTTCAGGAGTAGTCACAAATTACAAGGTGTGTTACATTATATTTTATTTACGTATAATGCAGTATCTTTTTACTAAGAAATATATATAATTATATGCAAGAAATATAAATTTATTGTAATTAATAATCTTATATATATTCTACTTTCATGTTTTTGTTTCCATTCAGTGTAAGGTTTATATAAAGTATTTTGATGAAATTAAAAATTTCTAGATGTAGTTTTAATAGATGCTTTTGTAACTAGGTAACGAAAGTACAATAGACCTCTGGTCGCTATGTTAGGCTCTCTTTAAGCCACCCACCTCTAAGTCATAAGTCAACTAGGTAAAGAACATGTTTGGGGAGGATGGTAATGAGGATATATGTGATGAGTTAATTTTTGGTTCAAACAGAGCAAAAACAGTTACGAATAATGGAATGCTCGGGGAAAAGTTTCTTGTTATAAATATGTAATAAGAAAGATTGTAATGGGTTTGAAAATGTAATATACAGCTTTGATTGCATATCCACATTTTGAACCTCGCACATTACAAATTGAATGTGTATTAAATCTTTAAATGTAAAAGTGAGTATCTAATCTGAATATGAAAAAATATATTAATTTTCATTTGTATATAGTACCATTATAAGTTGATAAAATAATACGTTCTTCACTTATTATTGACATTTATATCCTGTGAAATATCAGTAATGCTAGACATTTACCTTTGGTGAATGAAATCTAATTTATAATCTGAATTGGAGTAATTACTGATTTAAATCAGTTTTAAGATATCAAAACTTGAAATGTTAATGGAAATAGAATATTTTTTTAAACTTAATAAAATTGTAAAGATATAAAAAAAAAATTTTCACTGCTGTCAAAAAGAATCATAAATCTACAACTTCATTAGAACACAGCATCACCTTTGTTGGGATGATGCTAATGCTGTATCTCATTTATCATGACGAAGAAGGTTCTTTATTGCTTTTGAAACCGGTTGATATTTTTTTTACAATTTTTTATGTTTTGCTAATTTTTTTTAAAGACATTTATAGCTGGGCTGCTCATAGAAATTACGAACCCACTACAAATATTTACCATGCCCCCACCCTAATTATGTTGGATTTTCTCCTCTTTGTAAACTTTTTATGTTTTCTTCAGCCTCAAAAATATTGAGGTTTGGGACCTTCACTCAAGTGGTATATGCACCACCCACCTATGGGCGGCCTGTTAATAGAATGTAAAAATTATTTAAATTAAATGATATGACTAAATATTTTCACTTTTTATTTTTGATTTATGTGATGAAAAGGATATAAGCAAATTAGACATCATTTCATACTCAAAGTCTTTATAAGCAAGATAGAAAAATACAAATTTTTTGTTAATTAAAAAAATATTTAACTTCTTATTTTTATTTTAAATTAACAAATTTGCCATTTAAATATTTTGATTTAAAAAATATGTTTGGATGTTTTTATTAACAATCCATTGTTAAAATTGCATGACAAATGTCGAAAATATATTTAAAGCAAATAAAATAACATTGATATTGAATTCACGAATACGTTAGCTACAGCTGTGCTATCATCCACTGTCTGCATAAAGGGAATTTATTTTAACATTTGATGTAATTTACAGAAAATTATGAAATAGATTAGGTGTAGAGAAAGCATAAAAATTTATTTTCTTGGTGAAACACATATGAACCATTTGGTGAGAAAACAAAATAGAAGTAGGCCTATACACTATTTAAGAGAAAGTCCAGTGAGGACTTACATTCTCTCTATATATTTTTACTTTCCCCCCTCTCTCTCTCTCTCTGCAATACTCCTGCAATAATAATGTATAGGGAACATATTGGAATCGTGCCGAAAATCGCAACTCGAGTTTTCAACGGATTTACACGTTTCAGGATATCTAGAACACGAAAAAACTATTTTTAGCATGACGTTTGTGTGTGTCTGTCTGTCTGTGTAATGCATGTATCCACTCTAACTCAAAAACAAATCGACCGAATTTCATAAAATTTGGTAGGTAAGTAACTTGTGTATGACCTTGGTACTGATTAGTTTTGGGTAAGATTCGGGGTAAAAGAAAGAATCCGGCTTTTATTTCGAAATGGCCCTCAAAATTCGTCAAAATCTGAAATAAAAGATTACGTATGCTCAAATATGTCAATTAAATGCTTGTTTCACAAGTAACTTTTGGTGATGAAAAAATAAAGATCGACCCCATTACTCTAGGACTAGCCGTTCTCTAGATATTTTAGTTTTTTCACATTTTTGCTGCACTGGTTTGGAGAATAAGTCCAGTTACCAAATGAAAACGAAAGCTTATTTAAAAGTGCAAATTTAGTGTCATTTCAATTAATTATGCGTGCTCTTTAATGCAATTAAACTCAATTTAACGAATTATTAATGAAATGAAGTGGAAATGACTTTGAGTCTGCAGAGAAAGTCATGTGCTGCTCACATCAGATTTTGTAATTCACTAATAAAGCTTTACCGAATACGATAAGAGGTCTTTCCAAATGAGTTTCCACTCGACTTTTTATATATATTTACTAATATTCCATATTATTTACCCTGTCCATATAATGAAAAAGATGTCTGTTTGTGCAGTCTGTAGCGGAAAAATCTAATCTCCGTACGGCAATGAAATTAGATACAGAGATACCTCGACTCCTGAGAAAAAACGCCTAATAAAGATTTTTTTTTTATCGGATCGAGTGCAGCCCCATGAGTTCGCGCAGCGATCGACTACGTTTTTAGAAAAATTGGATGAATGAATTTAATTAATTCTTGCTTTAAATCTCGAGCAACGTCGGATACATTTTCTGCGTGGTCGAGAGCTACTGCAAGGATGCTGTTCTAATCAAGCTCTATTAGAAAAGCGCAGCGGTCATGGTGTAAATTTAATCAAAGTTTTGCATCTTAAATTCCGAGCAACGTCGTTTATTTGTTTGAGACCCAAACCGTCCGACCTACCAGAAAGGTGTAAGGTAACCAATTGGACGACAGGGAAGTGCCACCCAATTTAGACCGGAACCCAGTGGGGGAGGCAACCACAGGGACCGTACCCTCCTTCCCCCCTACCACCAACCTCTCGGAAGAACTTTCGGACCCACATGTTTAACGTGATCGTACTCCGCATGAACACGGCGGCAGTTGTGGCAGCGTGCAAATCCAGCGCGCAAACCACCGGGCTACCGCACCCGAAATGTGCCAACAGCACGCGGTGTTTCCAGGTGGTCACCCACCCAAGTACTAACCGCGCCCGATGCTGCTTGACTTCGGTGATCTAACGAGAATCGGTGTTTTCGGCACGGTAGGGCCGTTGGCGGCCCGAGCAACGTCGTGTACATTTTCTAGTATATATACAAGTTTCCTCGATTTTATGAAATTTAAAACTTAAATTACTTTTTAAAGGCGAAAATTTTTTAATTTACGTCCTATATTCTGTAAATGCACTTTATTTGGGACTTCTTATTACTAGTATATATTTTGATAAACTCGTGTATTGCCCATTTTTCCTTCTTCAACATCTTTGACGGTCTCGTTCTCAGCTCCCAGATCATGTAGGGAGCTAAGACTCGACACACAGTTCATCTCGCCGAACAGTTTTATTTATTAAATGTTCAAGGCATTGCGTTGCATCGTTACGTCATTTACGTATGTCATAACAATGTCCCCCTCTTTTCATGTTTTTTTTTTCTTTGCAAATTGCTGCTTAGAGTTTTCAGATGAAATGTTATTTTGCTTATTACGCATCGATCTTATCTATGTATAATACTGCATAGATTTGAAAGCAGATTACGTAAAAAAAACTAAAGTATATGCTATAATATAATTAATGAAATATATACTATAATATAATTAATGCATAATATTGTGATGGTTTCGAATTCGAGTTTTCGGTTGATTTACATGTTTTAAATATCCCTGAGCTCGTTTTTGAAGCGATGTATAAACCTTCCATGGGCGAGCGATATTTCACAAACGAGTTGAAAAGAGTTATTTAAATGAAATTCGGTACGATTATTACAAATGGTGAATAACGCAATAACAGGATATTATATAATATTAAATAAATAATTATTTTTATATCATTAGAAAACACATGTATGTAGAAAATGCATGCTTATTCAAGCAAAACATTAGGGTTATATCTACATATTGCCCCGTAGATATATCTAGATTTTGTCTAGCTTATACAATAGCTAGTTTTTGTCTAGCTTATATATAGCTAGTTTTTGTCTAGCTTATATATAGCTAGTTTTTGTCTAGCTTATTGCCCCATAGATATATATTTCTAAATACCTTGGATATATCCCATACATTCTTTATGGAAAATGGAAATGGGGTGGAAAATCTAAAATTCAAATAATTTGTGATCTAATAGTGCAAATTACAAAATATTTGATTTAGTTCTGGGTTTTTTTTACGTAATATCATGACAAAATAAGATTTCATAGCGATGCAAGCATTTGTTTTTAGCTTAGTGTTCATATCTCAGAGACACACACGCACACATGGATATCGAAAAGTGTTCGAAATGTGTTCAGGTGGTCTTAAAACGTACTCTCCCTCAAATTATCAAATTTAAGAATTTTTGAGTAAATAATACTTACTACATGCAACATCATACTATTATATACCATAAGAAAAAAATCTGATGTGGGCAACACATGACTTTCCTTATATAATGAAATGAATTTACTACTTTTACAGTAAAATAAATAGGTTTTTCTTCTAGTAGATACTAATATCCTTTCCAAGATATTGAATTTTCGACAATTAGTCGCGATTTTCATTGATTTATCGTCATTTTTATCCATTTGGCGAGATTTTCGTTAATTTGGCAACATTTCAAAAAGTCGCCAAGTTGGCGACATTCCGCCAATTTCGTCGCCAAAATCTCGCCAAGCGTTATGGACGAAGAAATCAGTTATATATATATATATATATAACTTATTGAATTTTCCACATATATTATATAGCTATTATTATTATATATTTATATATTATATAACTTATTAAATATTGAATTTTCCACAATTAGTCGTCATTTTCATTGATTTAGCGTCATTTTTATCCATTTGGCGAGATTTTCGTTAATTTGGTAACATTTCAAAAAGTCGCCAAGTTGGCGACATTCCGCCAATTTCGTCGCCAAAATTTCGCCAAGCGTTATGGACGAAGAAATAAGTTATTCTTACAGCAGATAAATTGGCGTTCAAATGCAAAAGTATTACTCAAAGTATCTTTTTTCATGAATGGAACGAGCTAGATCCGCGAGAATGATGTCACCCAATTTATCGCATGATATTATATATGAAAAGTGAACATGTTTCTCAATAGGGAATTTTTTTTTTCTATTTTATATGACTTTTTGATAATTTTTTTGAAAAATGTGCAATATCTCGAGAACGAAATGTTAGCGTTCTAAAATTTATGTCAATCGTTTTCTAATGAAAAATTACATTAAAAATGTCTATTTACGTAAATTTATTATTGGTTTTGATTTTTTGACGATTTTTTCAAAATTTCATTCGAAAATTTAGGGGGGGGGGGGGGGGTTCTGAACATTCGATTGTGTATAAAAACAATAGGCTTCCAGTGTTTACAGATTGTGATTTTTGTACCAAATTTGGTCCGAATCGGTCCATTCGTTCGTCAGTTATCGTCTCCACAGACCCACTGACACACACACATACACACACACAGACATCACTTCAAAAATGTTTGATTCGTGATCAGGAATGCTTGAAACGTGCTCTCCCGTCGAAAACTCGAATTCGAATTTTCGACCCCGTCACAATACTTTTCTTATACATTATACAACTTACGTATAAGGAAAGTAATAAGCTTACCAAATTTCGAGAAATTCACTTGATTATTTTGAGATATCGCTTTTTTAGGAAAAGCAAAATTTCAAATATCTGGAGAACTATTTATAAAACTACTCATACATAAAGCAATACTATTCATACTACTTTAAAAAGTAAAAAAATAAGTAATTTTAAGGAATTTCTTAGGACCTAAAACACTTTTTAATTTGTATTAAAATAATAAAATATGTCTGCTTAGAATTTTTGGCACTAAAATTCGCGATATTTCCGGCGAAGCATTCACTCACCTTCACAATATTTTGGGAAAAAACATTAAAATTCATTAATTTTGAGTAATGATTCTAAAATTCACAATTTTAAAGAAAAGCGTTAACATTTGCAATTTTAAAAAAATGCCCAAATGTATATTTTTATTTAAAATCGCTAAAAGTAGCAATTCTATTTAAAAACTTTAAAACTTGTAATTTTAAGAAAAGCTAAAATGTAAGAAAATGTGTAAAATTAAAAGTACTTCCATTCGCGAATGTCCCAGAGAACTGCGCTGATTCTAATGTTACATAAAAAAAGAAAGAAAATATTTTGTCTGGCCTTACATTACTATCTTTTACAGTGACTGTACCTCTACTGAAAAAATTAATTGCTTACGTGTTGCAACCACAGCTGCTGCTCGATAGTTTTGAGGAAGCAGTTCTAGTATTTATCAACAATCTTAGTCGCGGGAGAATCCTAGACGCGGGAAATTAAAGAATACCTTTTATCATTGAGTATGCGGTAGAAGTCTCAAGCTTTGTTTTTAACGTTTTATTTGGAACGCTCCGACCGGTTATATTCATTGAGAAAATTTTAAATTAATTTTAAGGGACGCGACAGCCCAGTGGTTAGTGCGCGTGATTTGCACTCGGTTGGCCCGGGTTCGATTGCCGCCACTGCCAAAACTGTCGCCGTGTTTTCACGCGGAATACTATCACGTTAAACATGTGGGTCCATAAGTCCTTCCAAGAGGTTGGTGGTAGGGGAAGGAGGGTACGGTCCCTGTGGATGCCTCCTCCACTGGGTTCTGGTCTAAATTGAGTGGCACTTTCCGGCAGTCCAAACAGATACCTTATACCTTTCTGGTAGGTCGGACGGTCTGGGTGGAAGAAGAAGAAATTAATTTTAATTAAGTATATTAAATTACTGTGTTTATTTCAGTTACGTAGATATACATGCTTAAAAACAAACTTTTATCTCAATTCTTCATAGAAAATTTCCCCACATTCGTGTTTTTAACACATTTGAATACAAATCATATCGGGCTGAGACTCATTAGTCTTCGGGTCGGGTCGGATCGTGAATTTATACGTTTTAGATTCGGGCTGAGTTTAAACACTAGCATTTCGGGTCTGTCCGGGTGAAAATCTGGATTTCGGCCTTGCAGACCGCTTATGTACGGATACGGATAAATAAATATAGATGAACACCGAAAACCTAAAATAGACTGAAAAAATCGTATCCGAGAACGGCTCGAGATGACTTCTGAACAATGTTGTTCATTAATTTCAGATTAAAAATATTTACAAAACATTCATTCATTTGACAATAGTGAGTTTTTTCGATGTTTTATGAATTTTCTTATTTTGGATCAAAAACGGGATATATCGCGAGAACGGCGTATGTGTGCATCTTGTAAATGATAGTATTCGCATTTATATAAATATCCACATAAATATAGGAATTTTTGTAATATTTTATAACGTAATTATGTTTCTATAACATTTTTATCGATTTTCGGAATGAAAAGTTCGTTATGTCGTGAACCTATACCGACGCATCTCATTCTCAATTTATATATATAACAGCTGAAGTTATTTTTTATGTATCTATTATTTTTACTTTCCTTATATACATAGTATAACGTATAAGGAAAGTTATTGTGACTGGGTCGAAAATTCGAATTCGAGTTTTCGACTGGAGAGCACGTTTTAAGCATCCCTGAACACGAATCAAACGTTTTTGAGGCGATGTCTGTGTGTATGTGAAAGGATGTGTGTGTTAGTGAGTCTGTGGTGACCATAACTGACGAATGAATGCACCGATCCGAATGAAATTTGATACAAGAATTACAATCCGTGAATTCTGGAAGCCTATTGTTTTTACATGCAATCGAATGTCCAGAACCCACCTAAAATGTTAAATAAAATTTTGAAAAATCATCAAAAAATTAAAACATTCAATAAAGTTGCCTAAATAATCATTTCTTATGTAATTTTTCATTAGAAAACGATTGACAAACTTTAGAATGCTAGCATGAACCGTTCTCGAGATATTGCACATTTTAAAAATAAATTTATCAAAAAATCACATAAAATTCATAAAAAGTATTAACTATTGTGAAATATATTCACTCTTCATATGTAATATTATGCGATAAAATTATTATCATTATTCTCGTAGATCTAGCTCGTTCCTTCATGAGAGAAGACGCTTTGGGTAATAGCATTCTAATTTGACGCCAATAGTCGTTTATCTATTATAAGAATAACCTATTTCTGCAACCACAATGCTTGGCTAAACTTTGACAATGAATTTGGCGGAATATCGTCAACTTAGCAAGTTTTTAATTTTGCCAGATAGACGAAAATATCGCCAAATTGATAAAAATGTCACCAAATTGATAAAAAATGGCGCTAAATCAATAAAGACTAATTGATGAATATTTAATATCTTGGAGAGAATATAAGAATCTCCTATAACAGAAGATATTTTGGTTTGTATTTGGACGCCATTAGTCGTTTATCTACTATAAGAACAGCCTATTTCACCGATCATAATGCTTGAGGAAATTTTGGCGACAAATTTAGCGAATATCGCCAACTTGGCGAGTCTTTTAAATGTAACCAAATTTATGCAAATGTCGCCAAATTGATAAAAAAATGTCGCCAAATTGATAAGAATGTCGCTAAATCACTTAAAATAACAACTAATTGACGAAAATTCAATATTTTGGAAAGAACATAAGAATAACTTATTTCTCCATCTGTAACGTTTGGCGGAATTCTGGCGACGAAATTTGGAAAATATTTCTTCCCTATTAAATTCATTTGTCACATGATGTTATGAAACATGACGTACATCGGCGTTGTTTATTTATTTTGCTGTATCCAGGCCAGAACATATTTTCTGTTACTGTAGTTTCAAACAACTTGAATGTTGGGAAGAGCAATTTTTCATTTTGATTTCAGAATATCGTTGAATAAATAAGTTTTCAATTTCTTATCTAGAATTATAATTTTTCTGTATCAGGTTCTAATTTATCCATCCACATTCTTCGTAGGGCAAACTTACTACTACTTAATATGGGGGACAGGGAGATTTTCATCCGCTAATTGAGAATCTTATTTCATATGTAATTTCAAATTTTTCTCTTTCAATTTTGGTCTATTTTTGACTTTATTATTTATTTTGATCCAACCCGACCCGAATATAATAAAACATGTCCCGGTCGAGCATACCGTTAATTTAAGACCCTTGAGATTGATATAAACTTAACTTAAAACTGCTCCCCCCCCCCCTCAAATTGAATTTCAAAATACGCCACTGCAAGTATTACAGACAGACGGGGTGTATAGATAACTATTGAGAATGAGTATAAAATTACAACATTATACAAAGTATCTTTTCTCGTGACTGGAACGACCTGGATGCTCGAGAATGATGTTAACAAAATTGTCGCATAATATTGTATATATACATATTTCACGATAGTTAATACGTTTTAATCTTTATTTTTGATAAATTCATTTGAAAGCGTGCACTATCGAGAGAACTGAATAAAAAATTACATACGAAATGATCATTAACATAACGTTATTGAAAGTTATGATTCTTTTAATGATATTCAAAATTTAAATCAAAAATTTGAGGATCTTGCTTAAAACTAATAGGGTTCCAGTATTTACCGATTGTAATACTATATAATAAAAGAAGTAAATGAATTTGAGCCAATAGAGTAAGTCATATGGTGCACACATCAGATTTTTTACTCTGCCTACATAATGTATACGGAAAGTATTGTGGCTCTGTCGAAAATTCGAATTCAAGTTTTCGATGGAATACGTTTCATGCATAACGTTTTCGAGACAATGTCTATACGTATTTTCGTGGAAACGATATCTTGACAAACGAATTGGGCGTTTCAAACGTAATTTTTCGCGATTATTAGTGAATGGATGTGGATCCCTATTAATTTCTTCGTTTGGTCGAACGTTCGGAAGACACCCAAATTTTCGAATGAATTTTTGAAAAAAATCTGTACATTCAATATTGTTAAATAAATTATTATTTTATACGCAATTTTTATTATAAAATGAATGATATACAAGCTTTAGAACGCTAGCTGGGACCGTTCCCGAGATATTGCATGTTTTTACAAATACATTTAGCTGAAAAATTGAACGGTAGTAAGTCAAATGTATGTCAACGGTAGTAAGTCAACTAAGTATTCTAAAAAAAAATAATAAAAGCACGGGGGAATAAACGAATTTACGTCTAGCTGTAGAAGAACTCTCATGCAGACCAACCCGTGTCCTTGAATAAGGAATGCAGGAAATGGGGTGGTTATTTTTTTCTTTTAGGGGGGTGGGGAGTGCTCCACATGTACTTTGTTGCCTAGAGGCTTCGAAAAGCAATCAAGATTCTAGCTCTTTGTCTAGAGGTCAAAACTGACCTCTCGCTTATCTCCCGTAGGATAGAGAAATTTGGAAGTAATATGAATGAATTTGCATCTACATCTACACATGATTATAAGCTAATTTGTGGAAAGCGATCACAGGCCCTGTTGTGGCCAGTGCGTCTCTGAGTCCGCTCGCTCTCTCACGCACTTTTTTTACTATTAATTAATAATTATTTACTAATGATTTTTCTTCCTACCAAATACATTTGTTAGTTTCCGTATTTGATTCTAAAATGTAATAGTTCTAATAGATGCAAAATGTAGGCCCTAGCATGGTTTTTATTTCTAAGCGACATTTTGTACTGCACAAGCCAGCATTATTAGCAACAAAAGAAGTGTTACTTTTAAAAATGACTATTAAAATAACTAATAAATTTAACTATAAAGACTGACTGTCATTATTATTATTTTTTTTACTTTACATTTTCACTAGTCCTTTAAAAAAATCTAATGTGGACAGCACATGACTTTCTCTGCAAACTCAAATTCATTTTCTCTTTATTTCTTTAATAATTCTTTAAATTGAGTTTCATTGCACAAAATAACACTGAATGTGCACTTTTAAATCAATTTTTACTTTCCCTGCAATACATGGTAATGTATAGGGAAAGTATTGGAATCATGTCGAAAATCGCAACTCGAGTTTTCGACGGATTTACACGTTTCGAGACCTCTAGAATACGAAAAAACTATTTTTAGCGTGACGTCTGTGTGTGTGTCTGTTTGTGGTACGATTCGTAAAAGCAGAACCGGCCTTTTTTTGCGAAATGGCCCGTAAAAATTTCATTTATCCGCTCTAGCTAAAATACTAATTGACCAAATTACACAAAATTTGGTAGATAAGTTACTTGTTGGATACTCGGGTGCTGATTAGAATTTGGTACGATTCGGAAAAGAACAGCCTGCCTTTTTTTACAAAATGGCCCGCCAAAATCTGAAAAAAAAGACTAAGTAGTGTATGCTGAAATGTATCAATTAAATTCTTATTTTACTCGCAATTTTTGAAGAGGAAAATAATATAACACACTCCATTATACTTTTGGACTAACCGTTCTCAAGCTATTTGAGATTTCTGGCATTTTTGTTATGCCGATTTCGGAAAAAAGTCAAATTACCAATAAAAACAAAAATTGAATTAAAAATGCAAATTTAGTGTTATTTGGTTCAATTAAACTCAATCTAATGAATAATTAAAAAAATAAAGAAAATATGAATTTGAGTCGGCAGGGAAAATCATGTGCTGCCCACATCAGATTTTTACTGTTCCTGCAATACATGGTAATGTATAGGAAAAGTATTGGAATCATGCCGAAAATCGCAACTCGAGTTTTCGACGGATTTACGCGTTTCGAGACCTCTAGAATACGAAAAAACTATTTTTAGCTTGACGTCTTTGTGTGTGTCTGTCTGTGTCTGTGCAATGTATGTATACACTCTAACTCAAAAACTAATAGGCCGAATTTCATAAAATTTGCTAGGTAAGTCATTTAGGTGTGACCCTGGTGCTGATTATAGATTTTAGTACGATTCGGAATAAAAAAAACCCTCCTTTTCTGCGAAATGGCCCGTAAAAAATGGCTGTATCCACTCTAACTGAAAAACTAATGGACCGAATTTCACAAAATTCGGGTGATAAGTCGCTTGTGGGTTACTCTGGTGTTGATTAGATTTTGGTAAGATTCGGAATAAAATAACCTGCCTTTTTTTTGCAAAATGGCCCCCCAAAATCGTCAAAATCTAAAATAAAAAACTACGTATGTTCAAATATATCCATTGAATGCTAGTCTTATACGTAATTTTTAACGTAGAAAAGAATAAGTCCAACCCCATTACACCAGGACATAGCCGTTCTCGGGATATTTTAGTTTTTTCGTATTTTCTCTACGCTACCTTTGAAAATAAGTCCAGTTACTAAATGAGAACGAAAATTGAATTAAAAGTGAATTAAACTAAAATAAAGAGAACATGGATATAAGTCTGTAGGGAAAGTCATGTGCTGCCCACATCAGATTTTTGTTTCTATTTGGTAATTGGACATTTTTTCAAAGGCTGCGTAACAAAAATACGAAAAAACTCAAATATTTCGAGGATGGTTAGTCTAGAATAATGAAGTTGGGCTTATTCTTTTCCTCGTTAAAAATTACGTATAAAGCAAGCATTTAATTGATATATTTGAGCATACGCAGTCTTTTTAGATTTTAGCGATTTTTGCGGGCCATTTCGTAAAAAAAGAAGGTTCTTCTTTTTCGAATCGTATCAAAATTTAATCAGCACCAAGGTTTTCCACAAGTGACTTATCTTACCAAATTTTGTGAAATTTAGTAAATTAGATTTTTAGCTATAGTATAGACGCATAAGATTTTTGCGGGCCATTTCGCAAAAAAAGGCGGGTTCTTTTATCCCGAATCGTACCAAAACTAATCAGCAACTGGATCACAAACAAGTGACTTACCGACCAAATTTTACGAAATTTGATCCGTTAGTTTTTGAGTTAGATTGAATACATACATTGCTCAAACACACACACAGACGTCACTCTGAAAAAAAGTTTTCGTATTCTAGATGTCCCCAAACGTGTAGATCCGTCGAAAACTCGAGTTGCAATTTTCGGCATGATTCCAATAATTCCTTATACATTACCATGTTTTCTAGGGAAAGTAAAAAGTGTAACTAGGGGCACGCACGAAATAGGAGATCCAGATTTGTGTGTGTGTGTGTGTGGGGGGGGGGGGGGTAAGTTTTAGTACAATCTCGCACTCTTTTTATGTAAGTGCAATAGCTTGATTGTAATAAGAATTAATAACAGTTAAATAATTTTTCACAGAAATATTCAACATTGAAGCATTTACTTAATCACACTGGGAAATAAACAAAAATAAAAAACTGCATAAATGACTATTTTTATATTTTCCATACAGTAACTTCATTTGCCGTGGGTATCTTATCTTCCTTGCATATTCATCTACCACTTCTTCTGGATTGATTAATACTGATCTATGGATGTACAAAAATACAACTAACAAACCTAAAATCAATGAGTGTTGTGTACTATAGTGGGTAAGACATCATACAATATAAATCAAAATGCTATTTTATCTAGTTGTTGTTGTTGAGACCCAGACCGTCCGACCTACCAGAAAGGTGCAAGGTAACTGTTTGGACGGCCGGGAAGTGGCACCCAATTTAGACCGGAATCCAGTGGGGGCTATTTTATCTAGTGTAAGAAGATTTCATCTGGAGGGAGGGGAGATAATTAAGTAATTTATGCATTTTTACTTTCACTGCAATACATGATAATATATAAGGAAAGTGTTGAAACCATGTCGAAAATCGTAACTCGAGTTTTCGACGGATCTATACGTTTCGGGATCTCTAGAATACGAAAAAACTATTTTTAGCGTAACGTCTGTGTCTGTGCAGTGTATGTATCCACTCCAGTGTATGTATCCTCCAACTAAAAAACTAATAAACCAAATTTAATAAAATTTGGTAGGTAAGGTACTTGTGTGTGAACCTGGTGTTGATTAGACTGTAGCTCGATTCGGGATAAAAGAACCCGCCCTTTTTTTCCCCTCTGCAAAAATCTGATGTATCTACTTTAGCTAAAAAACTAATTGACCACATTGCACAAAATTCGGTAGATAAGTCACTTATAGCTTACCCTGGTGCTGATTAAATTTTGGTATGATTCGGGAAAAGGAACTTGCCTTATTTTGCGAAATGGCCCTCGAAAATAGTATGTGCCCACTTTAGCTGACAAACTATTTGACCCAATTACACAAAATATGTTAGATAAGTAGCTTGTGGGATACTGTGGTGCTGGTAACATTTTGGTACGATTCGAAGAGAGAAAAAAAAGAATCTGCCTATGTTTGTCTGCAATTCTAAAATATACGATCTAAAATAAAATACGACATATGCTCAAATGTATCAATTTAACGCTTGCTTTACACGTAATTTTTGACGAATAAAGGAAGAAGATCTACCCCATTACTCTAAAGTGAACCATTCTCGAGATATTTAAATTTTTAATTTTGAGGAAATGAAGACTATTTTCACTGTAGTTAAAAAACTATTTAATAAATTTTTGTAAAATTTTGTAGTTAAGTCCCCTGATGGGTATCCTGATGCTGATTCGATTTTGATACAATTCGAAAAAGTATAACTGACTCTTTTATGCGAAATGGCCCGCAAAGATCGTGGAAATCTGAAATAAATGACAAAAATTGTTGAAATATATTAAGTACTTGTTCTTCAGGTAAATTTTGACAACTGAGCAAATAAGACTGATCTCATGACTGTAGGATAAACCGTTCTCAAGATTTTTTTTCTTTGGAATTTTGTGGAGCTCAAGAATTTAAAGTGAATTAATTTGCCAAATGAAACGAAGATGCAATAAAAATGAAAATTGGGTATAATATCAGAAAAGTATCCATGTTATTTTCTGTAATTAAACTCAATGTAATGCATAATGAAATAAAAAATTACAAAGTGAATTTGAATCTGCAAGGAAAGTCATGTGTTGTTCACAGATTTTTTAAAATAAACTAAGTCATAAGCATGATATTTAGACATAATACTTGTGGATAGCCTTCTTTTAACGTGCAAGCTGTCTGAAAATCTATAACCCCCTTACAGTCACTTAATGATTGAAATAGTTATATCAAAATTCAGATGAATCCAGTAATGTCGACAGATTTTTTTTCACTATCTGTGTGTCAGTGGTTTTGGTGTGTGTGTGTGTGGGGGGGGGGGGGGGGGGCAAGGTATTTAGAAAGGTATTCACTGTGTGGTGGGTGGGGGAGACCAAGTATTTTGTTTCCCATTTATCTATCATTTTTCCGAACATCAGTGGGGTTCCTGGCTACACCACTGTTTGGATCTCTCAATTTGTTCGAGATATATCGTGCCCACAGAACTTCACATCCTGCGAGATAACTTCTTAAATATTTATTCCATTATTTTCTATTCCCCCCCCCCCTTTATAGTTCTGCATCCTTCTCCCCTGAACAAAAAATCGATTTTTCCTGCGATTTCTCTGACATTTTACTCCACTTTCAAATTCCCGATTTCCAGAGTGCGCAAGAACCTTGAAAAAAAGAATTCGCGGAGTCCAACAATCTGGTTCCTCCTTCTTTCCCCCCAACGTCTAACACGTTACTCAAACTCACCAATGAAAGAAAATAAACCCTAGCTTTCCCACCAGCGTCATGCTGCATCTCCCTTCGAGGGGGGGAGGGGGAATCTATTTTTAGAATAGGATCGGCCACGTTAGTGAGAGCACGAAATACTATATAATATTAGTCTGTGAGTGAGAGAAACCGAAAATAAACATTCATCGCATGGACTCGTTACAAAACAAATGGGAAAACCCGTGTAGAAATATTTTCATCACTTATTAAAATATACTCTCGATCTCAACTGATTAAATTATTATTTTTTTAGGAAATTAATGAAAATTTTAGGAAAATGAATATTTTAGGAAATTAAGGAACTCAGAAAAAAATAAGAAATTTTAGGAAAAATGCGATCCCTGTATCATACCCATAGACAGTGACAGAGCTTCATCCTGCCTTCACTTGCGAGTGCGACAGTCTAGACTTAGCCCTTACTAACTATAACTTTCTAAATATTTAGTCCACAATTTTCTCTTTATTCCCTCCGTAGATCTGTACCCCTTGCTCAAATAGATAAAGTTAAATAAAATAATTTTTGAAAATACAAATGAAATAAGAAATTTATAAAGAAATCTTCATAGGTTGGCAAGTAGTGTAATTTGCACAGTAATGACTGATATGGATTCAGTATTAAATTCTGGAGTGGAATGGGATAATTGACTAAGGATTTCCACTTCCTGTTATGCAGATGCCAATTTAGATTCAAAATTGTACATTTTTTTTGCAACATCTATTTTTCAAGACCATCTACAAATAGCATAGATGACCACTGATATGGATGTAGCATCAATTTCAGAGAAGATAGAGGATTCACTAAAAATTTCCACTTTCGATTTAAAATCCCCCCCTCCCATGAAACACTTAATTGACTAGAGATAGAGCTTAGATGATGACTCATGGATTTAGCATCAAACTCCATGGGGGTAAGAGGTTTACTAAGGATTTCCACTTTTTTCTTTTTGACACATCTGTTTTTCAGAATTGGGTTAGATGATGACCGATATTAATTCACTATCAAATTTTAAATGGGTAGAGGGACTCACTAAGAATTTCAAATTCAAGTTAAAATGTTCCTTGAAGCATCTATTTCTTAGAATTGGCTATAAATGGAACTTAGATGATGCCTAATATTGATTCAAATTGAAACTTCAGAGAGAGTACGAGGGTTCACTAATGATTTCCACTAGCGGTTTTCACAAAAAAATGTATAACTGTACGAAATAAATGTGCGAATGAATATAACAATTTTTAATAGTTTCGTCAAAAATGGAGTGTACACAGCACTTGCTACAATATGAAAGCTTCTTCATAAATGTCTTGTTAAAACTCTTTCTGTTTATGTAAATGTACTAAATGTGATGTTTAAGAGATTTGAGTGGAGCCTTACACTCTGGACATTTTTCATTTCATATCAAAGACCATGCAATATCTTGAAAACAACATTATCACTCACTTTTAAATAAAACAAAATATATATATATATATTTTATCCTACGTCGGGGCGGAGACCAAATAGGCCATGAGCCCTCTGGCAGCTCAATAAAAACCAGTCTTGTTATAAAAGTAAAACAAATATGTATGACTCACTGCTTTTATTATTGTTTATAAAAATTATTTTTTTTTTGTAATCATTTCTAATTTTAAATTTTTGAGAAACTAATAATTGAAAAATTATGACTGTGTTTTATGTCAGATCTACCTGAAAGTCCTCTTACTCTCGCTACTTGATTGAAATGACTATCGAAATTCATCTTAATTTCTCAATTTATTTAAAAAATATTGTGCCAACAGCCATTCGGAAATGCAAAATAATCACATTCATACAAAATTATTCTTCTCCTGATAATGAGGCTAGTTCATTCTTAAATATACCTTTTTTTTTTAAAGATAAAACTGAAAGGAACAAATAATGACCCACAAAGGGCTCTAGTATCAATGATGATCATTATTTAGTTTATATATATATATGCGTGTGTACTATTTTGACAGAAATGGCGCGTTTGGAATGCTCCTCGGACAACATAATTTAAAAAATACCAGGCAAAAGAAATTGTTTGTCATTAATGTTATTATATTTATGTGAGTATACATATATTTCTATTTATTAACAAAAATATTCATATTCGGTGTACGGTCATGAATCTCTGCATCTAGCAGAAATAGTACACATTACCTAGTATTTTAAAATGCTGGGTTAGACAGACAGCATTATAAATACATCATTTGTTCCAAAATCGATTTTGTTAGATAAGAGAAAATAGTCAACAAAATTTCCTTGAAGAAAGCAGGCATATGTCAGTTAGGTGATGACAATTGTTTCAACTCTGTATTGTAGTCACTAGAATAAGTGTGCAAAGATTCCGACTTCTAGGTCAACAGAGGAGGGTTTAAAAGTACTTATTAGTTTTTATTATAGTTACAACTAGTATAGCATCTCTTAGACAAGGAAAATAACACTCATAAAAAATGAAGTTGGAACTTTTTTTCATATTTTATTTTGTTTAAAAATATATAACACTTAGCACTGAAAACAGTTGTTAATCAAAAATTGGATCAGTTAGGTTCTGCCCTGTTGTCAATACAATAAATATGCAAAGTTTCAACTTTCTAGACTCTTGGTGTAATGTGCTTCTAGTGGGTCTTGTAAGGCATAAAAATTAAAATTATTTTCTACTCCCTGTGTGATTCCATGCAGTGAAAGATAGTATAAGTGTGTAAAGATTCAACCTTCTAGGTTACCAGTGAGCTTTTGGAGGTTATGGAAAGACTTTAACAAAAAATAAAACTCATATTTTGTCACAGGAATGTGTGCGTATGTGTGGAGAATGACAAATATCCTGCTTCGTTAAGTTTTGTCTCATAATTAATACTATAAGTGTGCAAAGATTCAGTCTTCTAGGTTACCAAGGGCCTTCTGGAAGGTCTTCAAAAAAGATAAACTTTCAAATTACAATAGTTTTGGTCACATATTTTAATCATAAAGTAAAGCATTTAACTTTTTATATGGGCCTTTTACAAAAGAAGCATTTTTAATTAGCAAATTGTTCTTTATGCAAAGATGTTTTGAAAAAAATCTAGGTTTTGGTTTTCTAATATAAGAAATCTGACGTGAACAATAGTCAAAGTTATAGGACTTAAGACTACTTTCATCAGATCAAATGAAATGGTTAAAACACAGATTTTAGTCTTACAAAAATTGAATTTTATTAGGTAAAATTTGCATTCAAAAACATGAATATCTATCTTTAGCAAAAGTTTTGTTTAGTCCTCTATTACACACAAAAAACTTTAATGATATCTTTAATATGATAATGAAAACTTTTATTTAATGATAATTAAATTATTTTATGATATTAATTTTATTTTATGGTAATGAAAACTTTTATTTGATGACAATGGAACTTTTCTTGTTTAACTAATTTTGATATAGAAAATATTTTTATAATTGGCAATTATTTTAAGGGTTCATATTCAAACTTGACAATGAAATTCACTCAGTCTTCAGAAGAATTTTAGCAAACTTCCATAGCCTGAATAACAATTATCTACTCACAACATTTTGTAGTATAATAGTTTTATTTAGTGAAATTAATAACACAAAAATTAAAATGTAAATATAGCCAATTTAATGATAAAACACAAAATCAAATTTTGCAAATCAAAACTTTAGTTTTAATTGCAATAATGTAAAGAATCTTTAGAAAAAAAATTAATTGTAGCAATAATCAAAACATCAAATGCTAACTAGACAAAAGTTAATATTTGTTTAGGTTTTCATTAATTCTTTTTCTTTCATTAGATTATTTGCTAAAACATACAAATGGCATCTAACACAATTTTGTATTACTCCCCTCCCCCCCATGTTATCTAGAAAAAATAACAAATGTTATTGTTATAACAAAATAATGATTACAATTAAGGGTTAAAAAAATCACATTAAAGGTTACAAAAAATAAGAAAACAAAATTCAAGGGTAAATATTATATTTAATACACTTAAAACACAACTCCAATGGCTTTCATTTATATGTCATAACAATATAAAGATTACAAATTTAAATTTTTGTGAATATTATGTAGAATGGAGAATTTTTGACCCTGATGAAGATAGACATGGTACATATAGGATAAAATTATAAAAATTCTACTTAAATTAAGTTTGAACAGATAAAAAACAAATTGTATCTTGGAATTAGAAAACTATTTGAAAATGAAAATAAATTCCTTTAAAAAGAATTTATATTTTAATGAAATGTTTTGCTTAAAATGACATATTTGATTAATATCAGGATTGAAGGTCAATAAAAAGTAATGCACTGATCCATATTTGCTATACATATGTGTAGCAAATATTATACACTTGCTATACTTCAAGCCTCGGCTAAGGTGGTGTTTGTTCCCAAACCTGTGGTGTCAAATGCATATAAAGTTTAGCTAATTAAAAAAAAAAAAATTTAACAGTTTCCTTTTTGTAAAATCAAAAATATATATTTATTTTGTAAATATATATTGCCCAAAATCAAGTAGAATAAACTAATTTGACAAATCAGAGTTTTTTCTCTCATAAATAAGACCTGATTTAAACCAATGATTTAAAAAAAAAATAAATTGATTTAAATTGTTACTCTAATCATGATTTAAATCAATGAATCCTGCTTCTAATTTATAAATGAAAATCAGAGAATATAGGTGAAATCTACTCAAATAAAACATCTGGATATCTTAATGTCTCATATTTTTAAAAAATCAGCTCCATAAAAAATCGATTTTTTAGTGAAAACTTACATGAGAAATGATTATTTATGAAACAATATTGAATGTTTTTATTTTTTGATGTTTTTTTCAACATTTTATTCGGAAATTTGGCAGTTTTCAAAATATTCGATTTCATTTAAAATCAATAGACTTTCAGTATTCACTGATTGTAATTTTTATATCAAATTCATTCAAAACACTCCATTCGTTCATGAGATATCATCTCCACAGACTCACACACACACCACCTCAAAACTGATCGATTCGAGTTCAAGGATGCTTGAAACCTAAACTTCCATTGAAAACTTGAATTTAAATTATTGACCCAGTCACAATACTTTCCTGACACATTATACTACATATATAGGAAAAGTAAAAAACAGTTCCTTCCTTCTAGCTTAATAGTCATGCCTATCAAAGAAATGTCGAAGCATAGGTAGAAATTGCATGCACATTTTTATTTGGTTCTATTTCCAATAGAATATCTTCTGACATAGGTAGACTGAGAGAGATTCGTCTCTGCTGAAAATCCCAATTGGCACTTAGAGGAAACAAAACAGGAGGCTTTGCTACTGTCTGTAATAGCTCTGTATACAGGGTGTCCCAAAAAGATTGAAATGTGCTTTAATTCTTTACCTTTTGGAGATAAGTGGGCAATGCAAATTGCAAAAACGTTGAAAGTAAGGTAGGAAATAAGACTATGTTAATGAAATAGTCCTCCCATTCATTTTCAAAAAGTTACATTTTTTCAATTTTTATACGACCCCCTTAGACAAATTGGGTCAATCAGAAAATTTTTATTTTTAATGCAACAAGATCATTAAAAATGACAGCATATCTGCATCTTTAAAATTGAGCGAGTTATATTTAATTGAAAATTGAACATTGTGAATGGGGGCCATATATTGAATTAAAAATGTAAATTTGTGACATATCACAAAAAAGATAAAACTGGATGATAATACATAGGAGACATTTTTGCAAATTCCGCTTAGACTCACGATGCAATCACGGATTCTTAAGTACTTTTCACATTGAGACATGCCATTTTTTATTTGAAACAATTAAAATAAATAAGTAAACAAATGCAAGTATGTATTTGATTTTGAAATTTAATATAATTTTTCGAAATGAAGAATAGAACTCACAGATGATTTTTTCTTTCCTTTAACTTTAATTTAGCCGTTTCAAACGTTTATAGTAAAATAATTTTAAAAAACTGAAAACTGAAATTTTGACACATATTAAAGTATTTTTAATCTAAACAATTTCCATCGTCAATTTGTTTATGATCCCTATTTTTACTGATGAAACAGCCTTTCACATGGTAAGGAAAAGTGGCATAAGTCAGATTTTTTCCTTTATCATAATTCAGTTGATTTTAAAGATACAAATATGTGGATATTTTTAATGATCTTGTTGCATCAAAAATAAAAATTTTCTGATTGACCCAATTTGTCTAAGGGGGTCATATGAAAATTAAAAAAGTGTCTCAAGTAATCTTCACGAGCAGATCTGAAGAATAAAATGTCCTGGTCTTGTTTGTAAACAAATTTACAAAATATATGAAGTGGAATAAATATATGCAAAATAAAAGTGCTAAAACTGTATATAACCTGTACTACAACTTACGAGTTTCTAAAATCTTTGTCAAAATAAAACAGATAACATAATAAATTGAAAATATTAATAATCCAGTAATCTTAAAACCTAAAGGCCGTAATTGATTCCAATAGATGCCAAAATATGTGCTAATATAACCGGGCTTTTAATGTTTGTTCTACTATTTCGTCTTTACACAGTGAAATTGATTTCATCCTTAAACTTGGTCAGGATGCCGGTTACTCTTTTGAGTTTGTTTATAAAATCTTTTCAAATATTTGCCATAATTTTATTCAACCCAATTCTAAACTCATTCCCATTAATGAATGTTTGCCGTTTAAAGCTAGTTTTCCGTGCCACCAATAAATTTTTTATCCCCTTATCAAATTCAAATTTTGTATCGAGTTTAATTTTAGACCCACTCACTGATAAATTTTGGGATAAAGAAAACTTTAAAAGCCATGCTGTGGTATATGTAGTATCCCTTCTTTTCCTAGATAATATTTATAAGTTTCATATTGGTAGCACTAAACACTAGGTTGGTATACAGTTGGCTGAACATAATAGGGATGTTAAGAAAGGTAGATAATAGACAGCTCTTGCCCAATTAGTGATTAGTGATAACTTTCAATCCCTTTTCGAAAATTCTTTTCTTTTGATCAGCTGTAATAACTCCCAGTCTATTTTACTCTATGAATTCCTTTTTATTTATCTATATCGCACCTCTATCTGCAATTTCGACCCTGTCAATGTTTTAAGTTATGCCTGGTGACTCGTTCTCGACTCCATGCAAGTCAAAACTTTACAAAGTTACCTGTAAAATATAAAATATTAAAAAAAAGAATAATAATTTTTGTTTTCTTACTTACGTATATTTGTGTTTAAACTGGATTATGACAATTTGTCTTTCTTGTATTTGTAAAATTTAAATCTGTTTCTGGTGATTTTGTGTGGATGCATTAAACATGGTTAGTAGTGATGCCAATTTTGTAATATGTAAATTCAACTTGCCGGTAGTGGATGGATATAAGCATATTAGCATAATTTTTTATTTAATGCCACTGAGAAAGGGTATGATGATGAAAGCGCTCGGGCTTTTATATTATATGTACATCTGATGGATGTTTTAATAAAATGACGATTAAAATCTAATGATTTGTCATTCATTTATTATTTAAATCGATGACAATTAACACATGAATTTTAAAATTCATCGGCAAATAACTATATAACTAAATGAAAATGTTTTTAAACTTCAAATTGGATATAACAAATAAATATCTATTTTTGCATTTTGTATAAGGTGGAATGAGGTATTTATGTATTATCGCAACCATGACAAAACGTAATTGATGTATCGTCCAATAAAGGTCCCGATCGATTCCAAGGACAACATGCAACAAAGTGATCTGTATGAGGACCCACGTTCGAGCGGGCTCGAACTGGTTGGGGGACGTACGCACCGCTGGGATTGTGTCGTCAGACAGGCCGGCTTCGCCGGACCAAGTCACAGAGCATACTAGACTCGCTTCTGGGACCGTCGCACGGCGCAAGGACCGTGACAACATGCAGCCAAGTGATCTGTATGAGGACCCACGTCGAACTGCTTGAGAAAAACCCAGAAGCGAGTCTAGTATGCTCTGTGACTTGGTCCGGCGAAGCCGGCCTGTCTGACGACACAGTCCCAGCGGTGCGTACGTCCCCCAACCAGTTCGAGCCCACTCGAACGTGGGTCCTCATACAGATCACTTTGTTGCATGTTGTCCTTGGAATCGATCGGGACCTTTATTGGACGATACATCAATTACGTTTTGTCATGGTTGCGATAATACGTAAGTACCTGGAATGATATTCAGACTCATCTTAAAATAAATGGTATCCATTATTTTAAATCATTTGCAAAATACATCGCATACCAGATATATATATATTTGTTCCAGAAGTGAAAAATTTGGCATCAAGCAACGTAAACAGATAGGTATCAGTACAGATAATGAAGAAACAGAGCCTTTAGTGTCAAATTGCATATTATATTAAACAAGACTAATTGCTAATTGAATGTGGCAAAAGTGTCTGTATGACTCAATGTTGGTCAAATGTTCACATGCAGCTGATGATGGTGCAGGGGTACTTTGTTCAAAAAAGAAAACACTGAAAAATTTTAACGTCCAGAAAAAAAGATAAAATTATTTAGAATAAACTGGTTCAGTTCGACAAATTTTTCTTCTATTACTGAAGGAATCCATATTTATAGAATTAATATTTCAAGAATATATTTTAATGCCACGTTTTATATAAGGCTATATAATTTATGGATACGATGATTAATGCTGGAATGTTAAATCCTCATGGACCATGGCAATGTAGTATTAAACTTTTCATATATTTGGTTTAATATAATAGTATAAAAATGCATTGAAACGCTTTCAAGGGCGATAGCAGGATTCTATAAAATGTGATGAACGTATTATTGATTGATGTTTGTTATGGATATTATATTATTCTACAAGGTTCAATCCTTGGCTAAGATAGTATTGGGAGACTATGCATCTTGATTACTCTATAAAAAACGGTGCGATTTTCGATTATAGCTCTTGTTTTTCTCCCGTTGTTTAAATTTGAACTCTTTAATTAGTTGCTTCACTGTAAAATATTTAACCAATGTAGTCAAATAACTATAAATAAATTTTTCATTCTTAAATATTTTCAGATAAATAAGTAAGTGCAGCACCAGCTTGCACTTATATTTGTATCTTAGAATATTGGTGTTCATGAAGTACAATTTTGGGAACGCCGACTGCAAACTCTCCAATGTTTTCATGCAATATTACCTACTGTTAAAAAAAATGTGTATTGCACGCATTTATTACCATTTAACATAATCTGTCTGCAAGTTACATTTTAATGCATTTACTGATAAGGTGCAAAGCTTAAGAGAAATTTTCTAACGTACAGCATCCAAAACTTACAGAAAAAAAAATTTCACTTTGTATTGCCCTTATTTGACTGCTGAAACAGAGTCCAATAAATAAGCAACAGCGTTATAAGAATTACAATCTTAAGTTTTATAGGAATAGTGGAGTTGTGCTAGAAATGTATCAAATATAATACTTACCCTTATTTACATTTTTTTTCTATATTTTTGAAGTAACAAAGTGTTTTTATTTACATTCACAGCTAGGGTTGCTGTGCTACTGATCTTACGCCAATATTGTCGGGCATTGGCTGCAAAAATGACCGAAAGTTCGCCAGCCACTGTAAATCGCATTATCATATAAACGGGCAAATTACTGAATAAAATATAAAAACATTGGATTTACATGATTAAGCTAAACCCCTATTTTCTCCTGTAGTCAGAAAATGTAAAATATTCGGTGTAGGAAATAAGAAAACGGCTTTTAAAGTACTCCATTCGCTGTGCGACGCCTCTATAGCGCCATCTATTTCAGAGCTGTTGAACTAAAACTTTATAATTTTGTTTCAGTATTTTATTTATAGATAATTAATTAATTGATATTATACGGATTTTCTGACTACACAAGAAACTACATATATCATTCTATCACTCGTACAAATTCCAAAAGGATTTGCACAGCCGTTCTTTTGCGGTTATGATAATAGGAATGGCCTATACTTTAACATGGGTGGAAAACGACCGAAAACCACCTTAAGTTTTTACAAAAAAGTCGGTTAATTGTTTTTTCATTTCGATGTTCCTCTTCTTTATTTGCGATTGAAGTTTTTTTAACAGCATCTTGTCGCAAAGTGATGAATCGTCCTGCTCCTCTATGTATTTAATGATTCTATCAATGTGAGTTAGCGCTTCATCATGGCTCATTTTCTTCTGCATCCCTTCTCCCTCATCTTCTTCATCGTTCTCAGCCGAAATCACACCTTTTTCTCCGGCTATGATTTCTTCATCGGTAAGATGTTCGAAGCCTGGATCGTTTGCGTCACAATTGATCCACTCCACGATGTTATCTTCATTCATGCTACTTCCTCCAGGAACAGATTTTGCTAAATTTGCCAAATCAGATGCAGTAACTTCCTCGTCTTCTTCTTCCTGCGGAGACTCTAACGTTTTTTCCACATTTGGCAAAATTTTTCTCCAGGACTTTACTAAAGTCGTTATCTTGACCGTATTCTAAGCAGTGTTGATGTCATAAATGCTGTCAAGAATCGTGTAGTCCTTCCAGAAGCCCTGGAGATCGCCCCCCTCTTCAATCCGTTTTTTTAATAAGTTGGTTCGATACCTTTTCTTCATAGACGCAATAACTCCCTGGTCCATGGGCTGGATAAGTGCCGTGACGTTAGGTGGCAGAAACTTGACGAAAAAATTTCCATTTTCGGATTTCAGAACACTTTCTCCTGGGTGAGCCGAGGCGTTGTCTGTCAACAATATGGCTTTTTCGGGTAGGTTTTTAGACTTGAGATGCTCTCTCACTTGGGGAATGAATTTTTTTTTTAACCATCCCTGAAATATTTCTTGAATCATCCAGGCTTTTTTTTGGTTAAAGTAATGAACTGGAAGGTTTTCAGCTCTGTACCTTTAAAGGATCTAAATTTTTTTACTTTCCCAATCACTACGAGTCTTAGTTTGTGTGTTCCCGTGACATTGCTGCAAGACATTATCGTCAATCGTTCCTTACTGGTTTTATGTCCTGATGCTTGACGCTCTCTTTCAAACGCCAGTGTTCGCGACGGCAAACATTTCCAATATAGTGCAGATTCGTCAGCGTTGTATACTTGTTCATACGAAAGTTCTTCTGATTTTAAAAATTCCTGAAAATCATTTTTAAAGTCCTCTGCTGCCTGATTATCGCAACTTAATTTGTTACCGTGAAGTCCGATTTCTCTAATCCCATGGCGTTGTTTGAATCTAGTTAACCAGCCTGATGATGCATCAAAAGTCCCTTCCATTCCAAGCTTTTCGAAAAATTGTTTAGCTTTTGCAGCAATAATTGGTCCTGAAATGGGTGTATCCTCACTTCTTACTTTACTCACCCATTTTAATAATGTCGCGTCCAATTCTTCATTGGTGCTGGTTTTCATGGTTTTCCTTTTCTTCATGGACGATGAGTTGTACGATGCGGAAGCAAATTGCATTAGTTTATCGTTTTGCTTATTAATGTCTCTAACTGTAGACTCTCCAATGCCATACTTCAAGCTCATTTGTTTTTTCGATGAACCATTTTCAATTTTTTTTTATCAACTCTAACTTATCTTGGATGGATAAGACAACTTTTTTTCTCTTTTCGCTCATCGCTAAAATTACAAGTTTAAACAGACGCGAGCAGATCGTGCACACAGATAGACCGCAACGTACTAAAGTAATGTGGTATCAATTCTGACTTGAAATGGCAAGCGTAAAAGAATGGGGAGGTACGGAAAATGACCTCGGCCAATTCGCCACGACCTTCAACCTGGTCCGAAACCTGACAAACGGCATATTCGTCCATTGTACAGGTTTCGGTGACCTCGGGGGGGGGGGGGGGGGGGGGGGGGGGGGGGGTAGAAAGGAATAGGAACAATCCGATTGTTGCTCTAAAAATAGATTTTGCATTTGTTGATCATGAAAGGCGTGTTGCGTGTTTATTTCTCTACATTCCGTAAATGATTGTCGGAAAAAAAAAAAAAAATCGTGGGAGACCGCGCGGATAATCGGGAGTTTACTGTATCACAGTTGTTATGCAAATCATTTTGGGTGGACTCTAGTCAGACTCTTGAGCACATTGTTCATAGGCTTGAGTAATCCCTGAAGCGTCAGTTAACTATTAATAGACAAGATATACAATGTACATTTTGGGTATTTTTCTATTTTTTTTTATCTTAATGATATACAAGTCTTTGAAAGAAGGCCACTTTCGAAGGAGGTGAAAAGTACTGTGCTTTTTCTAACGCTTTAACTCTAGGTTTGTTCACAAATGAACCACTGTTGGTTTTATCTCTGAAGTGCATGTATAAGGTTAGCATTTACAAGAAAATCTGGTAATTTTTTTTTTTAATTTAATGCTAATTGGAGATCTTTAATGTAGAGGCTTTTAAATGTAGCTTTTTAATTTGAATGTTAATTACAAATTTACATTAAAAATGTATAAATTTATTTTCTTTATAGAAATTAAGAAATTAAATGTATAAAAATTAAGCAAATACACTATGTGACAGTGAAAATGAAACACCAAGGAGTGCGCAGAAAGTGATAAAAATCGGCAAACGGAGAGAGACAGTAACGAACAATAAGTGGTGTTTAATGCAACATGATATACCTACAAACTGAGCGATAACACCGTTTGATCAGTAGGTTGTAGGACCACCGCGGACGGCGATACAGACAGCAACACGTCTATAGGTACAGAGTCAATAAGAGTATGGATGTTGTCCTAAGGGATGGCTGCCCATTTCCTGCCAACCATTTGCCAGAGTTCGTCTTCTAAAAGCGGATGTGGCAGTGCACGCAAACGACGTCCAATCACGTCCCAGACGTGTTCGACTGGTGGCCAGGGAAGCACCTGGGTACCTTGCAGGGCATATTGGTTGATGCGTGTCGTATGTGGTCGGCGTTATCCTGCTGGTAAATGTATTGGGCACCCCCTGAAAGAAGGGTAGTGTCACCGGCCGCAGCACGTCATCCACGTATCGTGGGGCCATCACAGTGTTCTCAATACGGACTAGAGGTGACCTGCTATCGTAGGCGATAGCAACACAAATCATAATGCGCGTTGTCGGGCGGTGTGGCATTCCATAGATGCGGCTGCATTGGACCTGTCGCCATACTCGTACACGGCGATGGTCATTGCTAAAACGAAAGTGTGACTCGTCTGAGAACACGACCCTGTTCCATGCCTCCGTGCACGGGGCTTTATCTCGACAGCATTGCAAACGGAGGCATCTGTGCTGCTGGATCAACGGCAGTCTTCTTAACGGGCGCCACGAGTGCAGGTCGCCGGCGACCAATCGTCCTGTCCAAAGCAGTGAGTATCAAGGGTGTCCTGTCCTGCACATGTTGCAAAAAGGCGACAGAAGTGGCCTGCGGGGCTGCCAACGCTTGCCAGCAAATGCGTCGGTCCACGCGTGCTGATGTCGCTCTGGCGGTACCGGCACCCCTCAAACAAACGGGGGAAGGCTACGAAAGACGTCAAGCGCGACCTCAAACATTCAATGTTTGGTGTGTAAAGATGAAGCAAACTTACAGGCGAATTTGCTCCCGCACAATCTCACTCCAACTCCCGTGACGCATGCGCATTAGCTCGGGGGAAATAGTTGTGTACCAAGCAGGGCGGAAATGGGTTATTTCTTTTCTTCATCGCAAGTCAATGTGTGTGTGTGGTATATTTCCACGTGGTCCGAATTTATTACAATTTTAAGCTGTTAATTTAATATTTTTATCACTTCTTTTACATGGTTGACATGTATTTAATCGTGTATTACAATTCTGGGCTGTGTACATTTGATTTTCCGATTGTAATTGTTTTAAAATGACCAATTTGCTGAGTTTCTTGCAAACACAAAAGGTACGTGAATTATTTCTATCCTAAAAGTATTTAATCTATTGTTTTATTTAGTATGCATATGTAGTCGCAATAAACACCTTTAGAAATAAGGGATCTTGTCGTTTAGGATTCTTATCATGATTATATTTATTCATTGTATACTTAGAATTTTGATTCTACTAATCTACTGCCAGTTGATTAAAATAGCTTGACATAAGCCAGTTGATTAGCTTGTTTGAGATAGAATTATTTTTAAATTTCTGTCTGTTCAGGTTGATTTGCTAGATGTGTTGAAGCAGATAGCATTAGAAATAAAATACTATTAGATTATTTATACTGTGTAATGACTATGCTATGTTTTTAATTTCTACTGATTTTAATGAGTCTCCAAATACATTAATTAACAAGACTTTTTCTTATTTGGATTATTTGATAAAATAAAGAGTGGAATGACTGTTTATTTTCCGAAACATTGCCGTTGCTTAAAAATTTTGGCCCCTCAATCATTTAAAGCAAAATATTCAATTCATACAATTTAGTATTTTTTAGTTGTGTTAAATTTTAAGTAAAATTAAAAATAGTTTATAAATTTTGAATTCAAAAAGCTGAAATTTTATTTTTATCTAATTTGCTAATTGGATTTTTGATTATAAAGGGGCCGGTGTAAAGAAATCTTATTTTCTTCATTTTTCAATCACAGAATAGTAGTTTGAAACTTTCATATATTTTAAAGCTATATGTTAATGGTGTCACTCAAAATATACAAATTTGAGTTATCCTTTTCAAAACTAATTTGATTATGAATTAAAATTATTTCTTGAAATATGTTTATACCCTTAATTTTTTTTCTTTACATTCTTAACATTTTCTTTATTAAAACTAAGGAATATATATAAAACAATAATCTGTTAAAAATAATGTTTATACCATTTCATAAGTGAAGGCAAAGGATTAATTAGGTTTTCCTTTCCGTTAAGGAAAAATTCACATATTTCACTAATATGTAAATTTTATTCTAATTTTTTTATCAATAAGTAAATAACATCTGTTTTCAATATATTTTACAATCAGTGAAAACATTAATTTTTTATCAATATGAAATTAATGTGAATATTTTGAAACAAATTCAGAAAATATAATTTTGAAAACAAATTGAAAAACAAATGCATTCCATACTCTTTTTTTAATTTCTTCATAACATAAAATATTTTTCCATGTTATACGAACAATTTTGACCTCTCGATCATTTAAAGCGAAGTAGTTTATTCATACAGTATGGCAATATTTTAGATTTTTACTAAATTTAAGGAAAAACTATATATGTTTGTTTTGTAAATTTAACAAATCATGTTATACAAAATTTATGAGAAAGGAATATGTAACGTAATCAGTTTTGCATAATCTTTGAAAAAATAGTCTATACTGAAATCACATCAGTATTATTACTATTACAATACCGCAAAAAAGAAAAACAAAATATTTTATGTTACAAAGTCTTGTACAAAAAGATTTCGTAGGCATTAAAAAAAAAAAAAAATAGGAGGAAAAGCTGAGGTGCAACGCGTTGCGGCCCCGGAATGTTGTTTTCTCTGCATACCTCCGTCAATTTCTCATAGCGCATGCGCCGGATTTCGTGTTTACATTAGCCCAATGGAAGCTTCCCTTCTTTATATGTATATTCTTTGCCTCAAACATGCCACATTCCCTTGTTCCAACAATCTTCGCCACAGCCGGTGCACCGTGAACGCGTGTAGGTGGCTGTCCGCTGAAAGTTGACGTATGGACCAATCTGTCCTTCTAAGTCCGATCACCAATACTCTTCGTGAAATCGTCTGTCTGCTGGAACTGCTTCGGTTGGCGACGGCCTGGCATTCTCTGCTACTACACGTTTCCGCTAAGACAAAAAAAAAATTGCAAACTGATTTCCTTGGCAGACATAGCGGCGCGACTATTGCCGATTCTGCAGGTTCCTTTTCTTATATCTCACTCAACGTGTGCAGGACTACTGCACATTTCGCATCATTTACATAACTCGGTGAGCTGAGTCTACCCTGCAATTTGCATACTTTTCTGCCCACTCCTTCTTGGTGTCTCATTTCCACCGTCACATAGTGTATATAAAATCATTCTATGTCTTTTGAATTTTCCATTCAAATTAGAAAAATTTATTAATGATGCTTTAGTAGTCATTTTTATGAGCATGTTAATTTTTTACACCAAATATTATTGATAAATACAATTATATTCCACCTTTCTTGGGGGAGGGGTATGTTCTGCCCATTTTATCTTGGGTTCCATAAAATAAATTACTAGCTATGCTATTGCCTGCAGCGATAGTTGCAATTCATTGTACAATACAGCTGACTTCAAATTTAAAGACTGAGCTCAGAACTGCACAAGATTAAAATGTTACGTATGCAAAATCCAGATTGCTTGCACATTGGACAAAAGTGCTACATAACAGAATTGGCGAGCATGCATCAGTTATAGCATCAATCATTGTCAGTTTAATAAAATGCATCAAAAGCAACCTACAATTGCTATGGAACTCACTGTGTGGATCAGGGCTGGCCATAATGGATATCATTCGAGTATATGTGTCTGTGGTCTGGGTGCTAGGGAAGATCCTTGCCATCTGATCTTCATTTTAGGGAGGGGAAGAAATACAAGATTCACAAAAAGAGGAAAATCAAATATGGAGAGGGGGTATAAATATTTGTAGTGGGGACCACAATCTGCAAGGGTAGTTCTGTGTGGATTGTAGGATCACAAATTTTGGAAAACAATATAATTTAATAATGTTGCAATTACCTATATCCTTTTCTTGCATTAAATCTCTCCATACTGGGAAACATGTATAATAACCATTTGTTATTACATCAAAGCCCAGATTGCTTAAATATGTCGATAAATTTGGTAAACTATTGCAAACTTGACAACTTTTGAAAAGTTCCACAATTTCGTCAAATATTTCAGTTTCCTGGGAATTTCTATAGAAAGATGCTGCTTTGGTGCTCAAGATGTACTAAATGAATGTCATAGAATTCTGATATGTGCATCATCATTTTGGTCAGTGCATATTGTGATTTTGATGGATAACTAGAAAGTTAATATTTGTATGTTGTTCCTGTTTATGTTTATTGCTGCTTTATATAAAGCTGAAGTTATCCAAATCCTTGAACTTGTCTTTTATATCCTCAAACTACACATGCCAATCCAGAGGATATGACCTTACAATATTAATAATGTCTACTAAATGTTAAAAGAATTATTTACAAACTGCAAGAGATATATATGAACACAGAGACACAGTTGGTTGAACGTGTCATTTATATATAAGGATTAAACAGTTATTTGCCACATACATGTTAAAAGACACATATCTTAACATCTATGCTGTGAAAAATAATTCCCAAGAATGTGAACTTGTGTGCAGGCTCATGAGAATTTACTAAAATTGTATGCATATATAACTACAATATATTGAACAAAAAGTCTGATTCGTTGACAATTTATTGAAAATTTTAAGTGATTTAACACGGTGGCATAGTACATAAAAAGCAATGTCAAAATTTACACCAGGATTCAATACACATAAGCTGTACATTGTCAGAATTTGCATTTCAATAATGTGATGTTGTCATAATAAAGATCCTGCAGACCATGGCACAAGTATGGTAAAATATATGCAACAATGAACAACAAGAAAAAAGTAATAGCACAACAAAATGAGAATTAAATTTATGTTTAATGTAACATGTATATTGAAATGTTTTAAGTTTTACATCAAAAGTCAGACCATTCCTTAAAAATAAATGCATTTTACGAATCCTTTGAAAGAAATTATTATGCTATGGTGATACTAATAGTAAACTGGGTTCTTATATGAAGTAATTTTTTTATCTATAGAAAATAAGATTAATAATCCAAGTTTGCCTTATTGAATATATCATGTAGCTTAGTATCTGGGTCGGTTGGTATACTTATTGCTGTTCTATCTCATGAATGGTGCAATTTAAATTTAGACAATGTTTTAGGCAAAGCCGTGGAACATTTTACGCAGAAGATCTCTATAATTAACAAAGTTTTTTAAATCATACCTCAATGATTTTAACACACTCTGTCAAAGTATAAAATAACTTGCCAATTTCTTTTGTTTGAATGACATTTTTATTTGAAGCTGTAACTTCAGCTTGGGACAAAGTTGGATTATTCTTTAGACTTTTTCAGGTCTTTTGATTAAACTGGATTTTCACAAGAAGCAATATTTTTCTCATTATTCCTTTATCTAGGTAGAAACATTAAGTTTCATATTTACATTAGAGATCTATAAAGTGCAAAACAGTATAAAACAAAAACATAATGGTTTGAACCAGTTTCAGAAGTAAAAGGAGCCACTATCTTCCAAGAGTAGTTACTATAGCAAAACCCTGAAAATGTCTGTCAGTCTTATTAGAATTATTGCTGTCTCCCAAATCTTGAAATCTTGTTTTATTCCTGAAACCAGCTGATACTTCTACATTTTTCTTTATAGTTTTATAAACAAATATGTTCAAACTTAAACGTGTGAATTTTAATTCAATCCTTAGTTTGTATAATATGAGTTGTACTTCAGTTGTATAGCCCTAAAGTAAAATTTGAACCGGGCCCAAAATGTTATTCCATTCATTTATATATACTTTACTAAGCCACTTAAATGTAACCTTCATGTTTGCATAAAAAACCACATAGTTCCCACAAATATATTACCTTGGCCTTTAACACCAGTGATTCAGAGCAAGCAGGTTGTCATATTTGGAATCCGTAATGTCAAAACTCAACCTCAATTTTAACAAGTAAAATTTTGTTTAGTGTCGATCAGTGTTATCATTCATTTTTATCTCGAGTGAGCATTTTTGAAAAGCTAAAATAACTATTTATTTAGAAAAGGAAAGCTTTATTATCAGCAGAATGCAGAAAAAGATTTTCATGTACTACGATATGTGACAACTATTTTTAACATTATTTCATAATACTTCATAACAGGGTTGTTTGCATCTACTTGTACCATTGGACACAACACAACAATTTTTAACTCCAATCTTGAAAACAAAAATTTGAATTCATAAAAATTGATTTAACGTCATCAATACTATTTTAATTCAAGTACATGTAGTAAAATTATATGCATTGGCATTCAAGCTTTTAACTACATTAAAAGTTTTAGACGAGCTAGTTCATTGTTTTAAAGTGCTTGGTATGGTTTAAATGTTCAAATTGTAAAAAGCTTATTAAAATTCTCCAGGAAAAGGATGACTACACAAATTTTAATGTTATATTTAAAAATCTAAAAGAAAGCCAACTAACAAATTTAATTATCTTAACTTGTGGATGTGTCTTTTTTATAACATTCTTTATTAACTAGTCTAGAAATGCTGTGCGTTAAATTCATCTGAATGTACTGTATCAAAGATGATAACATAATGAATATATGCATCTCTTCAATATGCATATTTAGTAAAGGAATAAAAGAAAATAAATACTATTAAGGCATCCAAAACAATTCAATATGAGATTCAACTTCCTTTTGATGCAATGGCAATATTTTTAAAGAGAGAATTGTTTCTTGCTTTTAAACCATATACATTGTTCGTAAATAAAAATAATAATAATAATAAAAAAACCTCACAAATATTTACATAAAATATGTGTAACATCAATAAATGCTAGCTACACAAATATCTGCTTGAAAGAATAATGAGCTATATTTAAGCACTTCTTGGATTTTTTTTTATTCTATCATGGTAAAAATGGCCATATATCACATCTTAACATGAATTGTAGAATATTACAATAAAATTGAAGCCATTAAAAATTTAATTAGTTTCATATTTTATTTTTAAAATTGCACACACAACGCGGTCCTAAAGTTTGGGAAGAAGGCCCTTTATTTAATTATTAAGCATTATAAGTGATTTTATATCTTAGGACATACTATTAGATTGCAGAGGGGTTGAAATTAAAAGCACAAATCACTAAATAGATTAAATCAAAGGTAAAAAATTAACATGTTAAACAATAAATATTTTTGTAACACATAAACGATTACATTGTGTTTTATTGGTGATAAAAAGCAGCAGTAAACAAAATCACTTTTGCTGACAGATTTAGGAAGAAATATGGGAAATTAAGTGAAATTATTTTATGCAATCGCATCAAAAAGCCATGGTCTACAAAAGAATAAGTTTTATTTACAACTAAAATAATAAGCAATTTATTTCATAATTTTGAAACTGTTTACATTTATAGTTCTCATATTACCAGTTGATGTTCATGCACAATAATCCGAGAAAAAATTGACAAAACATTTTAAATAATAAAATATTTGCCTTTGAAATTTTTTTACACAACTTCTACTTTTATCATTGAATATTTGAATCAATAAAACAGTAATTTTATATAGTAAATTCCAAAATAATGCATTATTCATTTGTAGAAAAATACATATTTACTATTAAAAAGAAAATCTGATTAAAAAAAAAAAGGCAGATATTGTTTTTCTTACATTTATCTGCATCTAAGGTGGAAATTTAGTGTCAATACTTCAATCATATAGAGGTTCTCAATGGTCACTATATTCAAAGTTTAGTTTGCTACATCTCATTAGGAATTCCTATATTTAATCTTAATGCTAAAGTAAATGTAATTTGTTAAATTAATCTAAACTTTGAGACACATTGTATAAATGATTGTATGAATTGGGAAATGGGGAGACCCATTGAAAAGCAATCTAACAATGATGAAAAACAAGTTGAATATTGACATAACTATTGTTTATTATTTTGCTGATAAGTTGGCTTAAAACAAATTCTTAGAAATAAGCAAGTAGATGCAACATGGCTCTAGGCATGTATAATTAAAGAAATAATTGACCACATAATTTGGGAATTTACTATGCTTTTATGACAATAATTTGTAACTTTCTGATGCAAATAATAATAATAATAATAAAAAAATAGATTATTTGAAACTGTTAAGACAGGTATAGTAGAATCTTGTGTGAAGAATAAAATTAAGTACAGAATGCAACTCTGTATAATAATAATAAATAAGGCATATACAATAAATTGTTATGCAAATATAAAGATTGAAGAAGACGATTGTTTAGGAAAAAAATTGTTATTTCTTCTTCAATGTGAAGTAGGTATAAGAATAAAATTAAAATAATAATAATAATAAAATTAATTTGGAATGAATTTATGTGAAATATGTACTATATTTAGCAATTAGACACAAGACCAAATTTAACACATTTATTTTAGTTACATTTGATCAGAGAAAATAATATGATTCAAAGTTATTTACTATCTAATTTTTATAAATTAAGTACAGGGCAATACATATGCAAAAGAGTTTTTTTTTTGTAAAATAATTATTAAGAAAGCAAAACAAATATAAAAATCAAATTATAATTTAAGCACCATATATCTGAAAATTTCAGCAAACATCCAATTGAAAAAATTCATTAATTTTAAAATTTCAATAATTAAATACCATATACTCTAAATACAATGTAAAATTCCCTGAATGATATGGAAAACTATTTAATAAATACTTTTATAAAACAGCAAACTGATCTGGCACCAATATTTGTAATTAAAGCTTTATATCAAATTGTCAACCACATTATATTAAAATTCATTACACCTTTTCAAAACCCTTATGTTAATACTATAATGCAACATAATGAACCCCTGACATAAGTGGAGAATGATAATCCCCAGCCAACTGTACAATATTTTACATCCAGTTAATCATGGACAAGTTTAACCCTTTTGGAATCAAAAGTTAAAAGAGAATTAATATACAAAATTTCGTTATTACTGAGAACTAACATACAGTAGAACTAGCTTATAACAAGTCTGCAAGATTTCGGAAATTAAAAATATTTAATTTGTACCATGGTAATTAAAGCCTGATTTGCTTGTTTTAAACAAATTAAAAGTCCTTGGATTTAATGAGCATATAAAATTGTAAAACTCTATAAAATATAATAAAAATTAGAGCATGTGAAAAATATATTGACTTTGTTCAGAAATGGTTGTAGAAATCATGAAGATGGTATGAACTGTTGGTAGGGTAGGGGTGATTCAGAAGATCTAAGCATTAGACATCTACATCTGGAAAGCACATAATAATAAAAGTTTTGCTATGGCAACTGCAGAGTTGAAAATCAAGACATTAGTTTCTGTGAATGGTTTTTGTGAAAATAATTGAAAACTGCAAGGAACTTAAGGATTGTAATTCAAGCATATGATGACCAAATATATGATAACCAATACATGCAAAGTAAATGATAAGAGTTGGTAGAATGTAGTACTTGTACTTGAACCAAAAATCTTCTTGGAGAGTATGTAAATGGGCTTTAAGGTTGTTTGGGGCATATGTAGATTGGTGCCCAATATGTTGTTTCACATTACTTTAATAATCTTTTGGGATATAATCCTCATATCTCCCTGGGCATGTTCCTATTGACCATCTCTCAAATTTTGCTCTGAAAAATAAATTTAGCAAGCATCTGAATTTAAGAAAATTAGTGGATCCCATGCTGCACATTATAGCAGAGTCCTACTGTATTCTAAGAAATACAATGAAACACAATTCCTAAAAAGAATTATATTTTTAATGTCTTTAAGAGCATAACAGGACAATTTTTTTTTCTGTTTGAGATAAGCTACGGGAAGTTGTTGAAACAATTTGAAGCAAGAATATTTTAAAAAGCTATAATTATGCCATTTCTATTACGACCGACAATATTGGTAATTACGCTGAATAAAATTACTAGCAGAGGTACCCATGATTTCCATTTCTAGTCAATTTAAGACAAATTTGAGATTTGATCATCATATGCCAACTAAGATGTAGCAAGTATCTTTAAAATGATAGGGGAGGGTTAACCAAATTGGGATTGAGTTCGAGTGCTACATTTCTTTTCCTAATACAGACCATATGGAGAACTAGGGCATTTTAGCCAGTAAGAGTTGGTACTTATACTGGCTAACATAGGCTGCATACCGGTAAACAGATTAAACTTCAAACTATAGCTGCTATGTGAAAATGTACTTGTATGCCATGCATATGATTTATACTTTTGCATTCGATTTTCTCACTTTAGTTTACACTTGCATTTATAAACTTTCATTCGTAAGAAGCACCATATTCCATCATTTGTATAAAGCATAATAGCAACATTTAAACTGGTAAAATTATCTGTTATTCTGTATTTAAAAGCACAAATTAGGTAAAAATTATACACAATAATAACTACCTACCCCTTTTTTTCTACTTGTAAATTGAATACTTCCTTTAATTTGAATCTAGCAGATTATTTTAATAAGATACCAGCTAAATTAAAAAAAAAAAAAAAAAAAAAAAAACCTGTGGAGAACAAATATAATTTTTCTGCCAATGATGATGAGGGGGGGGGGGGGGTATGACCTCCCTCCCTATACCTATGTATTCCAAAATAAAACAGTTGAAGTAAGCTTCAGAATATATTCCCATGACATTATGTTGTCCCATTACAACAGTCAATTAAATACATTCAGAAAAAATCTGGTCTGAATAAATATCATTTGCTAAAACAGAACAGATGGCTAAGAAGAAAGCTGAATTTAAGATATAAATAATTCCTGGAATTATTTTTTTTATCTTGCTGCAACAACCAATAAAAGGCAAAACTGTGTATATATTAAATTAATTAGAGTATCATTTTTATTATTATTCTGATTGCAAAAAAATTGATAAAATCATCTGTCTCATCATTGTAACACACTGACCGCTTTATTTAGATAGAATTTTTATTGAATAAAAACCTTTAATTTCCATTGCACGATCTTATTTTCTGCAAAAAAAGACTTACTAGAAAAATCCTGATTAATGTTAATTGTATGGAAGGGAAATTTTTTTAAAAACTATTTTAGTAACTCTCAGGACTTGAAAATCAAGACGGGCAAGGTTACTTGCAAAGAATAATGGTACCAAATTTAAAAATGATTGTAAAAACATTTAAAATTGAGAACAAAGAGTAAGCCATATGTATAAATTCAATTATGTATATATGGTTAAAAAAGGTTAAAAAATTCCCGATCAATAAGATTAATGCTAGAATCGCAAAACTTAAAAAATGTAACTATCTTCCCCCCAATGTTAAATCTGTTATTTTCCGTACTTCTCATCAACTCCCTAAGATCTTTGGTCAAATTAAACTTCATAAACCTAATCATCCTATGCATCCTATTGTTTCCAAATGTTGCGGATCTACTTATTTTTTAGAAAAATCCCTTGCCTTCTTCTTAAAACCTTTTTTTAATAACCATAAATTTTCTATCAGTTCAACTGAAAATTTCATTAATATTTTATACAAAACTAAATTTAAATCTAATAGTACCTTGCATAGTTTTGATGTTGTTTCTTTATTTCCTAGTATACCCGTTGACATTGCTATTGAAATTATTATCAAAAAACTACATAATCATAATTTTAAAACTCCTACCATGGACGCAATCACTTCTGCTTTGAATATTGTTGCGGAGACAAATTATTTTGGTTTCCATGATGCTATTTATCTACAAACCTGTGGTGCCCCTATAGGTAGCCCTTTATCTGGTATTTTGGCCAAGGCGGTTTTGCAGGAACTCGAGAATGAGATTTTGTTTTTTTTTATCCAACCCCCCTCTCTTTGGTGCCGTTTTGTGGATGATGTGTTTATTGTTTGGGATAGTGATTTAGAAGATCTTTCTTTTCTTTTGTCTAAAGTTAATGATTTTCACCCTTCTATCAATTTTACTGTCGAACATGAAACTAATGGTTCTTTGCCTTTTCTTGATGTACTGGTCATCCGTTCTGCTACTGGTTTTCAAACCTCGGTTTTCCATAAACCTTCTTTTACTAATTCTTGTATTCCTGCTAATTCTTACCATCCTCTTTCGTCTAAAAAAGCTTCTTTTTATGCTTATTTTAATCGCGCTTTTAATGTTTGTTCATCTATCTCTGCTTTAAGTGATGAAATTGAATTTATTTTTGGCCTTGGCCGTGAGGCTGCCTACTCCTTTGAGTTTATTTATAAAGTTTTCTTCCAAGTTCGCCGTAAATATACCCTTTTGATACTAAACTTATTACCTCAAAAGATCGTTTGACTTATAGCTCTAGTTTTCCATACAATCCTACGATTTTCTACCCCTTTATCCAATTTTGTTCTGAGTTTGGTTTCAGACCTGCACATTCTAATATTTCTTCTTTATTTAACCATATTCGGTCTGATAAACTGGGTGATAGGGATGACTTTAAAAGCTTTGCTGGGGTGTATGTTGTTCCCCTGTTGTCCACCGATGGTAATTTTAAATTTTATATTGGAAGTACTAAACGCACCATTGGCATCCGTTTAGCAGAACATGCTCGGGATGTCAGGGATAGTAAACTTTCTACGGCTCTTGCTCAATTTGTTGTTAAAGATAATTTTCAGCCTCTTTTTGAAAAGACTTTCCTTTCGATGCATTGTAATAACCCTCGAGATATTCTCCTTTTTGAATTCCTTTTTATTTATATTTACTGTGAGTCCGTTTGTAATTTTGACCCTGTTATGAATTTGAGTTATGCTTGGCGACTCATTCTCGACTCCATGCAATTCAAGTCTCTGCAAGGTTATCTTTGACATCTTCCTCTTTGGGATTATGCTTGATTGTCACCCCCCCATTTTTTGATTTCTGTAATTAAATTGTAATTTAATATGCTGTTCTTTCGTTGTTAAAATTTTTGAAAAATTATTTACGGTTCATCCTTGTCTAAACGTAGATTCTTTTGTAAATTGTATTTATGCAAATTTTGTCACTATATCTGGTCTATATATGAACGATTCAAACTTTATTTCCGTGTAGCCACTGATGAAGAGCATACTTATGCTCGAAAGCGCTATGGCCTTTTTTAAACTTTTGTACGTCTTAAGGAAGTGAAATAAAGACCTTCTGTTATGGATGTGTGTTTAATTTTGCTATGTATATATGGCTTAAACCGTATGAGATAGTAAAAGACATTGCATAGTATTATATTTTACAAAGTAGAGACAGAATTTAAATGATTTTCATAGATACTTGCAATGATATCAATAGCTTCTCATTGAATAAGCTGTAAACAAACAGAAACATCATCCTGTTATATTGTTAGTGGCATTAAATGTATGGTTCAAAACCTTAGATGTATTCCACATATGTTAGTCTAAGCACTAATTTAGTAGAAAATTGTACTCTAAGTATAATCTTAAATTAGCTAATAGTCTAATCAACAGCAACATTTAACAAATAAACAATATACTCAATGCATACTAACTTCTAATATGTCTTAAATGGAGGAACTGTACAATAGTTTTTTATAATTATTTATTTTCCATGGTAAAAATTACCAAAAAAAGCTCTTAGTGGACCCTCAGTTATAACTACTAGGATAATTAGGTTATGTACCTTATCACCTACTAGAATCTAGATTGAATTATGTACTTTTAAATAATTTACAAATGCCAACTTAAGTAGTAAACCTAATTTCATAAAAATGAACTAAATTTATTTACTTTCTTATACATACGTGTAGCAAAAGTATTGTTTTATAAAATTTTTGAATTTAGATTTTGATTGAAAATCTTGCTTAAAGACATAAACACATTTTGAACAGTTTCAGAAAGATATTTGTCTGCATGTACTTATGCAAGATGTTGATACAATAATTCAAGAATGAATGAAAATATCACTATGAAATTTAATATATAGATACGTTATATGAAAAAAACTAACTAGATACAGTTTTTAAAAAATTTTATAATTAGAACATGAATTATTTAAAATTTAAGATGTTCATATTACTTCCTATGGAGCAACAAAGATAATTAGAAGAACAATTGTAGTAGAATGGTCTATGCAGGAAAATAATAGTATGAGCCAGAGCTTACATTAGTAAAAAGAAATATTTAGCATTTTAGCTAAAATCTATGTAGTTATTTTAGAATTTTTTGATTATCTTTAGTTAACATGCCAGTCTTGTGCTTGCTATAAAATTGATTATGTTCAGTAGGACAAGTTGAAAATATTAAATAGAATCAATATTTTGAACCTAATTCGGAAGTGTTTATTTTAAAGTTTATAGAATCCCCAATAGAAAGTTAATATAGGAATACAATGCTAAGCCAATATTGGCATGTGAAGTTTTGGCCAGTATTATCAATATTGAGTCAATGAATATTTACAATCTTTTCCCAAGATCTTAAAAATATTTTCTAATAGTTAGTTAATATTAGACCAATATTGTACAAGCATTCAATATTATCATACGACTCAAAGTTTATGCGATATCACACCCAAATATAATTTTACTTCTGATGCATGTAAGAGTTCTATGACAGAGAAAAAATATGTACAAATAATTTTAAAAAATCTGCGATGTGATATATCAACACAAACTTTTCCATATAGACAATTAAGGGTTGGTTTACAAATAAATTATCACCAACAACATTTTATTATATCTCTGTTAGATTCCAAAAGGGTTAAAAATAACACAAAAATTCTCTCAAACACAAAAAGAATAAATTAGTAACTAATACTACATTTGTACAAATATATGCCACTTTACAAGGAGTGACCAAATTTAAATCCAGTAAATTTGTTAATCTTATAAATTATTCACAATTCCTTCTACATTTTGATAACTTTAATTAAATATTAATTTAATAAAATTCATACAATAAATGCAATAAAATATGGTATATGTACAAAATAATCTGATTGTAAATAGATACATAAGTGTTTACAAACACAATACAATGTTCGTTCAGTTCAGTAATGAAATGCATAGAAAAGTGTGAATCAATCATTTACTCATAGTGCACAACTTCTTGTACACAATAATAAGTAAAATATAAGACTAGCATTATGTATAATCACACAAAACGATTTGACACATAAACCTCTCTATCACATATAGATTGCATTCCTAATATTATGCGATACTGTATTAGACTTACAATCTGAGGAAGTAAATGAGTGAATTTTCTTACAAACCTCTAAATAAAGGTTAATTATGTTCATTGACTTAAAAATAACATATGTAGCAGTCATCCTCAATTTTGTTCGCCCATGAAATATTTTTATCTGGTGAATATCAGTGACACACTCAATATCAGTTATTTTATGGAAATTTCTGTGAATATTATTTTTACACAAAAATACGTACAAACTTCATTAGCAATAACAGCTAATGATTCAAGTTTACACAGCAGGCTTAGCAGGCACCAGACATACTACAGTACAACAGCACACTCTAAAGCCTAGTTTACATGGTGCCAGTTGGCATGCCAGTTGATAGGGCCAGCTACTGGCTTCATGTAAACGTATCACACCAGCTACTGACCAGGCAAGTACAATTGGTTAGGCAAGTTAATTTAAAGATTTAATTTTAGCTGTCCACTTGCATACCTCCCACCACATACTCTAACTACTTTGCTCTCCCTGAGACACACAGATAAGTCAGCCCTGTCACTAATTGAATGTTTAAAATGGAAGCAATAAGTCATATCTCGTGGAAAATTCACCAAATTGGCAACCCTGGTTGTCTGTGCACTGACTGGAATACATCAGCAGCTGTCACTGTATAAATAGCAGAGGTCAGTGATAGAGGGGCCAGTAGCTGGTCACCCAGTTGGAAGTCAGTCAGAGGCTGTTGGCTAGCCAGTAATTGACACCATGTAAAATCAGGCATAAGAATCACTTATAATATAAAATTTAGAATAGAAAACTAAAATTAAAATATCTTTTTCTGTTCTTGGATAAAAAGGGAGGGGAGGGAGGGCAGAAAACATTGAAGTATAAATAATTTAAAATGAACAAAAATTAGAATTCTCACTGTTTTAAAGATTTATGAAACAGCAGGAAGTTAAATTAAAAGTTATATACAGTCAAACTTCTATTTAAAGCAGTCTCAAAATTTCATCCAAAATGTTTATTAATTGGAAAATTCATTTAATAGATTTTATCATTATGTTAAACTATTGTCTCTTTCGGAATTATTACACCCTATATGACTATTTATTTTTAGATATTGGTCATTTAGGGTGTAATAATTAGAGCCTGGATTTTGCCCTATTTGCCCCCTTTCCTCCTGATTATAGAATTGTAGGATATTAACAGAAATATCCATTTCTGGCTCTAAGGGGCCCACTATCCAAATCTTATAAAGCCTATAAATGCTTATTTTTTAGAGTTAGTGTCTATAAATGCATATTTTAAGGTTAGTACCTATATATGCCTATTTTAAGGGTTCAATCAATTTTTTATTTATTTTCACTGCTTTTATTAGGAGTAAAAGTTTTGTTCTACTATTGTTTTTAATAATAATTTTTGAAGCATCTATTTCCCAATAATTGCTATAGATAGAGCTTAGAAAATAACTGATATAGATTTAGCATCAAATTCCAAAGGAGGATGGGGTTCACTAAGGATTCTCACTTCGGTTTTTTTCCCTAATTCTAGTTTAAAATGTTTCTATTTACTTGAAGCATCTATTTCTCAAGATTGGATATATATATATATATATATATATATATATATATATATATATATATATATATATATATATAAATATATATATATATATATATAAATATATATATATATATATTTATATATATATATATACAAAAAGAGAGAAAGAGAGCTTAGATGATAACTGATTTGGATTCAGCATAAAATTCTGGAGGGGGTTGGAATTCACAAAAGATTTCCACTTCTGGTTCTAGATATGTCAGATCCGATAAAAACATTTATATTTTCCTTGCACCATTTATTTCTGTGAATTGACTGTACATTGAATTTTAGTTGAAAACTAATATGGATTCAGCATTAAATCTTAGAAGGGAAAGGGGGTTCATCAAAAATTTTCAAGAGTTTTAATTCACTTCCACCTATTTTGAAAATTCATATGACTGTACAAAAAAGGCGTGCAAAAAAGTATAAAAATACTTGTAACTGTTTGGATGTCTGGGACCGTGCCACCCAATTAGACCAGAACCTAATGAGGGTGTCAACCTTAGAGAGCGTATTGTCTTTCTCTTATCCATCACCTTTTTGATAGACTTTTGACTCTACAGATTTCACATGCTTATATTCTGCATAGACATAGAAATAGTTTTGGGCAGCAGGGATAGAATCCAGATCTACTATGTGCAATCCTAACACCTTAACCATTGGGTTATCTCGGCTCACATGGGATGGTCATGTATAAAAATGCTTAATAGTTAAATACTCAAACTGAAGTACTTCACTGTATAACTGACAATCACTAATCATTACTAACAATAAACTTGGGCAGGGATCGCCTAGTGGTTAATGCAAGAGGATCACACTTGGAGGTCCCGGGTTCAATCCTAGACCCCACCAAAAAATTATCCCTGTGTCTATGCAGAGTATAAACAAGATAAATTTATAGATCTGACAGTTCATCCAAGTAGTGATGGGGAAGGATAGTATGGTCCCTGTGGCTACCACTCCCACTGGTCTAAATTGGATGGTATCAGGCCAAGTCAGACTTTTGCCATGGTGTGCCTGGGGTCTTTGGACCAAAATACATTGCAATCGCTCTCTTTACTTTGGCCATTAGTATTGCGCTTGTTTGGGTATTTTCCAGACAAGTGGGATGAGCAACAACAACAACAAATTTGAAAGTGGGCTTCGTCAGAAAAAAGAAGTTCAAAATTTTTAAACGAATAAAGTCCAGTGATAATAATAACAATAAACAAACATATGTTTTGTTTAGATCAAATAAAAACAAAAAATAAACTTCACTATTTAGAAATTATGTGTAATGAAATTTCATAAATAGTTAAGTATACCAAAAAATATTCTCTAAATAAACATTTCTTGAATGAATGTTTGACTGTATAAGTTAAAACTGTATGATCATAAAAAAATCATTTAAAGTTACATAAATATAATCTAGTTTAAATATAACATGCTATCAAGAGCCATATTGGAAGTGTACGGTTTGGGGAGTCCCAAACATGAATATCTCTTAACATTTTACATTTAACCTCGGAACCTTGGCTTCTTATAGTCTCAGTCTTACAGCCTCAGTAACCTCTCTTACTTGGTTTGCTTGTTAATAATGGATAGAGAAAAAATATGTATATGAAATAATTACATGAAATTATTTGTAATAAAAACAAAAATAAAATTTAATTTCACAAGAGATCACATGAAAACGTATAAAGAAATATTTCACAATTGCATTCCAATTCATCTTAGACTGAAATATGTTTCTAAAACCTGATAATTTGTATAAATTACATAAATAAATTATAACCCCAATAAACTCATTTTGATAAATACACTAAATTAACATGAAGTAATTATTAAATGCTTGATCTGGAAAAAAAAATGATAAAGTATTAAAAGATTACTTTTAATAATGAAAACTAATTTGTGAACTAGTTATTTAACTTATATTGAAAAAAATATTCAATGTCATTATCTATCATTTATTATATCAACTTTTATGCTATATTAATATTTCTTATATTTAAGCAGCAAAATTGCATAATTTTTATGTACTTTAAAATACATTTTCAACACTTTTAATGTGTGATCTGATTAAAACATTGTAACAATAGATAAAATTGTGCACATTAAAAGAATGATTTTTACAAATAAAAGTTTTTAAAAATTGAATTAAAATAAATAAATATCTAAAATAGTTGCAAAACTTGACAAATATCTCAGAATAAAAATAAAAAGATTAAATTAAAACTATGAATATATAAAATATATTTGTTACAGCTAAAAATCAAATTTATTCTCAAATTATTTTAATCTCATAAAGCAATAAAACTATGAAAAATATAAATTTTAATTATAATAAATATAAATTAATTTCTTTGAGAATAAAATAAAATCATGTAACAAAATAAATGATGAGAAATTAAAACAAATCTTCCCACTTGTTAAAACCAACAAATTTAAAAACATAACAATTAAAAAGAACATATAAATTTGATAACTGATTTAAATTCAGCTGAGCTAAAAACAACAAAATTTAAAAATATTTGTCCATGAGTGACTATGTATAAGTATTTAACACTAATGATAAAACAAATGTAAACAATTCACAATTTGTTTGTATTTAAATATAAAGCAAATAGTGCTAGAAAATGATAATTTAGAAGTTTTGATAATTTTCTTTTTACAGAATTGAGATACTGTCCTTATATGCTTTAACTTTCTTCTGGAATGACCTAAATCTGCTACTACCCTTTTTTGTTCAATAAGCATATACCATTGGTATAGAGTCAAATACCTGTCAGCTGCCAGATAGCTCTTGAACACAGTCTTGCATTAAAAGCACCTGCAAGATGAGCATAAATGATTACTTTCAAAAATTTATAAATTCTAAAAAGTAAAAGAAATTCAGGCATTTCTGTGATAAGGCCACTTTTATAGCAGATTAAATAAAGATGATTCATAAAGATACATTACTAACATGAAATAAATTTTTATATATATAATTTAGCCCTCAAAGTTTTTTTTACTGTTTTTTAAATAATTAATAGTATCATTATACAAGGTGTTTGAAGAAGGTGGTAATGAGCTTCATTTCTTTAATCTTTAACCTGGGACATCAGGTTTGGAGCACTGTGTTCACCAGTTGTGGCAATTGCGGTTTTCCCAGGAACATGTGACAATTCTGTCCATCTACTTTTTTGTGTAGCTGAGTTTATCATTGTCGTCTGTGAGGAGATAAAGCATGAATGGAATTCGTTTCTATCATTTTGTTCAGAGCAATTCATGTAAGGGTTTTCATGACTTGAGGAACCAGATAAACATGCCATGTTTAATGTCCCACTATTGTGAATGAATTTGTTTAGCTGCAAATAGTCGAAGTACCTGCATTTTATGATAGATTTGTTTGTAGTATTTTGGAGCAAAAGTTGCTGCATTTATACATATAAAAATATATGACAATACTTGCATATTTTTACACATTATCGCAATTACTGCAAAAATTAGAAATGCAGATTTCTTATGAATAATAAATGTGAAAAACAGTACACTTTCCATACTGTATACTCCGCAAAATCATCTATGTCAGTAAAGCAGACAAATGCATAAAAATTGACAGTTTCAATTTTTGGAAAGATTAGAGCTTTTCCCCTGCTTCATTGCTATGCTTCATGGCCTCATAACCTGGGTGAATCCTTTCTATTGCTATAGGGGGCAGTATTGCTTTTTGTTGGAGTTTTATTGGAGACGGTTTGTATAGTTAGTTTTCTGGTGGTTTTTGTATTCCATTATTTAGATTCTGGCAGATAAATTTTGATTATATAAACATAGTTTATTGTGCTTATTTGTAAAACTGAAGTACTATTGTGTTTCGTTTTCTCAATGTGAGATATTTTGAAAGCAATGTAATGTTATGCTTTTTGAATCCTCCCCTCCTCAATTTTAGACATTTTACTCATTTTATCATATCTCAACTTTTAATTTGCTACAGCTTCATTTTAAAGAGCATACTTTTTAACTTGAGCTAATGATAGTTGTGTACCCAGATTGCATGTGTTGGAGAGCACTTGAAAAGGAATGCAAACTTCAGAAGAGCGGAGAAAAAAACAACAACCAAGAAAGTGAAGCATTCATAAACATCTTAATTATCTTGAATGACAGGAAAAAATGTTGAACAGTGCAACAGTAATGTATGTAGTGGCTTCAAATACTCACTAAAACATCAAACAGCATGAAAAAGAACCATTTTGTTCCATAAAACAAAGTTGGGAGTCGAGAGCGGCATATATAAACAGCTTTACAATTTCAATTCTAATCAGCAAAAAGAGTGTGAATGCTTTATTTATAATTTTATAGCCATTGCCAGAAATCAAATATAAATTATTGATAAACAATAAAAGAATTCATGACAAGAAAATGAGAAATGTCTTGGAACATACAAATTCAGCAAGATTTTAAAAACAGATGATTCTGAAATTTTTAGAAAGCTGAAAATAAAATTTAAATAAGAAATTGCAATAAATTAATGAATTCTTAACCAAGAATAAAAATTTAGTATTAAATGAAAGGCACTAAAAAGAGGAATAAAATAAATTACAAATTAGTAAATTTAAATAAATTTAAGTTAATAAAATCTAAAAGGATGAATTTCTGTCATTTGAAACATAATAACTATGGAATAGAATAAAAGAATATTAAAAACTTGATCAAATACAAAGTAGGTGACTAAATTTAAGAAAAGAGTATATTAATATGTAAATGCGTGTCCTGACTCATTTAGATTAATAAATAAAATGACTAAATATAAGCAGTAACCCAACACATGCTTTCCGCATACAATTATATTATGTGAAACAAGTTATTTATTTTTTGTTCTAAGAAGGTGTGTTGCATTGCTTTGTTTTCAAGAATTTGCAGTATTTTCTGGTGTAATTTTAATAAGAGGCTTGTATCGTAAATCCTGGGCAACACCTGGGGTAATTTCTAGTGGGTCATAAAAATTCCTTTAAATGCTGAACAGTCCTTGAACAGTTCTGCACAACTCATGGTCAATAAACAACCACTTTGGAGAGGAGTGCAATAGACTATTTCTTCACACAATAATGAAATATAAATATGATACTTTGTTCACAAATTTATTTATAAATTATTTAATATTTTGAAAATCGTCATGTATCGAAGTAGTCATAGTAGACAGCATTTATTTCACAAGAACAGTTCCAGCAGCCATAGGACCTGAGACATTACAAACCTGAGACAAAAATTGTTAGACCAAAAGATATTTTTGGTTTTGACAATCTAATCTGAGTAGTTTTTAGCATCAAAATTTGCACTGGTTGATTGCCTGTTGGAACAGCATGAGAACTGACCTCCACAACTTCCTATTCACATAATGGATACTAAAATATATAATAAAACTTAGTCAATAAGAATATGACTTACCAGAATATTGCTAACAACTGTTATATAAGAAACACTCAATGTATGATGTTGGAACAAATCCTTCCTCCATATTGGACCTCCTGACTCGTGTCCAACCATCCCCTTGGTCAAGTTCTACTACTTCAAATTCTTCTTTCTCTTCCATGGGAATTGATCCTTCACTTTGTGCTATTGAAAAGTGAAAAATTAAAATATAATTATAAGTATTATTAAAAACCTGATGCGGGCTGGACAACATATGCCCGGTTTCGAATACTACAATACATTTACTTCTTTATTAATAGTATATATTCATAGAATAAGGCTATTAGCATAGAATTAATCTATATTATTAAAGCTCAATATTTATATATATATTGTTGTGCCTTTTTTGACATCAGCATATTGTGAAAATTAAAGGAATAACTATTTAATGTTCAATTTAATTAGGCCGTGATCATAAGCTGAAAAACTAAAAATTAAGTCATTAAAATTACTTCACAAATAAAGAGATAATTTTGAAATAGAAAAATAAATGTTGATTAAACTTAACTTTAAAAATTGAAAAAAAGGTACAGGCGATTACACCCAGGTTACAAAATATTGGAGAACAAAGTTTGGTAGCCATAAAATATGTAAAAAGGAATAAAGGAAAGCATTCGTATACAAAAAGAGTGTGTGACAAAAATAAAAACTAATTAAAACACCTTTCGAGGCAGTAAACTAGACATTAAAAAAAATTTCAGTTTCTCTTAGAAGTAAACCTCATTAAGGTTTGGTTTCCCCCCTTTAAGAGGTGAAGAAAAGGAATACATATTTACTTTGAATTAAGGTTTCTCCCTTTAAGAGGTGAGACATAGAACAAAAGTTGTAACGAAAAAAATAAATGGACGGATTAAGAATTTATCTCTCTTTTATGAGGTGAGATGTAAAATGTCCAGGCGACTCCGTGGCGGTGAAATGCAAGGATGAGTTCAGGAATCATTTACGTGTGAAAGTTTCTAATGCACTTATCTGAAGGAGGGAAGACGTCAGCTGGATCAGCCCTTAGAGCATGGAGGATCTTGAACTAAATTCGGACGAGCTGGTGGTCACGACATCGTCGACCTGGCTACAGGTGCAAGCCCGCAGGGAGCTGGAACAGGGTACGGCATCTGGTTGGTCACTGTCAGTATCAGCAGGCTGTTAGACAGGTAACGGCTGGAAGTTTGACTATGTTGGGCATGGCGGCGAGACCTCTCTACAACTTGCATCAGTGGATCGTCAGCTTCGGAGGGTTGATGAGGGAAACCCCAGCTCAAAACATCAAAGTAGTTGGACCTGGCAAATCAGAGCATGGACCGCTTCACTCGAAAAAGGCAGTGCATGAGCTTACGCTCCGAAAAACAAACTGTGCATGCGCCTTCGCTCCAAAAAACAAACTGTGCAAGAGCCTTCGCTCAAAAAGAATAAGTTGTGCAAGAACCTTCGATCAAAAAGAATAAATTGTGCAAGAGTCTTCGCTCAAAAAGAATAAATTGTGCAAGAGCCTTCGCTTAGAAAAAAAAATGATGTATGAGCTCCATCCTACGATCTTAGGTGGATTTTCCGCATGAACAAAAATCGTCAAAAATATTACGTCCTTCACGTCCTGCAGCCTCGACCGAAGTACGGAGCGCTCGCTTGCTTGGCACGAAGTTCCGAACCGGCAACCCCCTTTTGGCGGTGCCAATCCGAATCTAACATGCCAATAGTCCGCACCTTAGGCCTAAAAATTTCTCTCCCGAAGCTAAGCGCGCCAAAAGTATCTACCATATGCCACATGTGTTAAAGCGATCAGTAACTTTACGCTTGTTTGCGATGCCAGGACGCTCAAAATTTATAGCGTCAGGGCAGCCATTTTGAAAAAACGTGGAAATTTATAAAAAGGAACTTTGCCCAAATTTTAAAAACTTTCGTAAAAGGCGTAAAAATATAAGTTTCTTGAATGAAAAATGATGCTTATGATTTGTTAACATATACACTACTAATAATCCTTCATCATATACAGTTATAACATAAAACAAATAATTCTCCTTTTTCCTGGGTGTAATAAAGCAATACATAATTCGTGATGTTCTCTTTACATGGATTGCTTACAGATGTATGATGACTTCGTGATTACAATCTTTAATTGCTTTCAAAGCAATTTGCACGTTTGGGAGGGGGAAAATTCCAGTCTGACCAAGTATATATATTCAGAAAAGGTGCACTTAAAATTATTATAAGGTCCTGTTATGCAGGTAAACAATTATTTAAATTAAAGTTCTAGAGTTTATTCTCACTTTTTCAAGCTAGAATGACATTATTAATCTGAGCAATTTACTAGAGAACAAAATTTATGATTATTTACTTATTAATTTGATTGCTCAGCTTCAATTTTTTTTAAAGTAAACACAAGATTAAGTCAGAGTTCTTATTAAATAAGAAGTCATTAAGATTAAAAGTCCTTAAGATAAAAATCATTAGGATATATATATATGAATAGCAATTTACTTTTAATTCAATTACCTTTAAATTAATGCTCACTTAAACTTATAGTACCAAGAGTACATTTATTAGGTTTGAAATATTATTAAGAGTTTAAATAGGATTAAATTAATTTATCTGCAGCAAAGCAAATTATTTCTGCTTTCTCAAAAATCCAGCATAACAATATGCAATAATAATAATAAAAAAAAAAAAAAAAAAAAAAAAAAAAAAAAAAGTGGAATATCACTAGGACTAAATTAGAGGTTAATTTAAATTGGGTTCTTTTTCAAGATTGAGCATCTAATCTAAATTAATTAAAACAAACGCTTGTTTAGGATGATGGCAAATCACTATGAACACCATCACCCAGTCTACAGGGCAGAAGTCAGGGATCCATGTGCTAAATCAGAGCTGATGTGTGTGTGTGTGTGAGAGAGAGAGAGTTGAGTTGTGTTTAAGAGAAGGGGGGGGGAATACAAAGTACACAATGGATATATAGGAGAGACAAAGAGTTGAAGGGACTTCTACTGAAACTCAACTGAGAAAACAAGTAGTGCAGATAGACAGCCATAATTAAGATAAAATATTAATGTATTTCAAAATATTAATGTATTTTCTATTTTTTATTCTACAATTTTTATTGTTATTTTATTATTTTTCATTTATACCATGTCTACATTGGAATGGTCTCAAATCAAGATAATTTAAAAATACCGGACAATGTCAATTATTTCACTATCAGTTTTTAAGTCTCTCTTGATCGCTCAGTGCAATTTGCCTCATGAATTAAGTTACCAAATGCAGACATCAGAGCAGTTAAAACTCAGACTTGTACATGGTTATAATAAGATATTTTTCAATCTTTTTAAAATCTGGATTTAAATAGAAAACTAAATATAAAATGGCTATATTTACAACAAAGTATAATATGATTTTGTTTTCAATTTTTCTGACGTTTGAAAAAAAAAAAGAATTTAAAATATTGAAAGTATCTCCTAATTTAAGCTCTGATATAATAAAAAAGCTTCTAAGATTTATTAATTAAAAGAATCGTCTAAGTTTTACGGGATTTGTTTAACTTGAGAAATATAATGTTCCACGTGGAAATTTTTTTTAAATATCCTACGAATAGCTTAGGATAACTTTTAAAATAATGATATCCATTTATTCCAGGATAAAAATATTTACTAAGTATTCACTCATTTAATAATAGTGTTATATAGCTTTTTCTCCTTTGAAATTATTAAACTTCTTTGTATACTAAATTACATAATTTACTATTTATATTTACCTTAATTTATACTTTAAGTTAATTTAATATTATTTCAATTCTAGATTCACACACAAGTTTATTTATTTATATTATTTAACTATTATTCTTTATGTTATTTACATTTACATTACATTTTATTTAATATTATTTTACATTAGTGTGATCGTATAGTATTTTGAAATCAATAAAGTTTACTTTTAATAATATTTATTTTCTTTGTTTACTATTTTTATTACCTACAGCTTGGTCTGTGCTCAACTATGATACACCTTTTAAAAACCTTCAACATCATAAACATCCAGAAATACCACTTACCTTTAAATGGTTAAATAGCACAGCCAACAACAAGTCAAGAATGACACTCAATATTAAATTTAAAAATTAACTTTTATTTATCAACAATTAAAATTTAGATTCTTTAAACAAACTTTGACCCATAGTGGCCAAGGAAAAACAGATAGTACATTGCATTATTTTATTATTAACATCTATTAAATTTGGAATTCAAGAAAACCCTAGAACCAATTAAAATTAACCCAGGAAACAGAATCCACTCTGGTCTGAAGATCAGAGCTTGGTCTGCCTAAGGAGCTGTCCACCACCACAAATTATGATAGGAATTAATTTAAAAATATAAAAACCAATACATATTGTAATTAATAAAACTTTCAACATATGTGTATCTTCAAAAGGAAACAAAACATCTTAAAAGGGGTAGAAATTCCAACGTTACATAAGCCCAAGGCTCTACACTTCACAAGCTGAATCCTTACAAAGAGTAAACAGAAAACCCTGTTTTACTATTTATTACTGCTTGAAATTTCTCTCATAGAGAAATATTTAAAAAAAACACTCTCACTTGATGTCAGCACAACGTAACTTGAAAATTTTAATGACACGGTTGAAATCAAAACGAGGAACACTGAAAAATGTGTAGAGGGATCACTGATGCACTTAACACTGGAATTGGCCGGCAATAAGGACAGTAGGTATCATGGGAATTCTGAAGCATGAAAGGCTTCCCAAAAACACTGTTGCTGGACAATCTTTGTTGGCATGGCGATTGATGATGGATCACTGGCCGATTTTTCTCAACTTTGTATTCAGTAACTAATGGAACATCCGGTGACAAAGACAGCTGAACTTGTGCAGAAACAGAATCGCCGCAATATCGTAATTTGACGTAGTTCCCTGCAAATGCGCTGAACTCAGAAGCAGGTATTTTTTACTAATACACTGTAGCCAGTTTCAGGAATGCCAAGATGCTCGGTGTCTAAATTCATAAGCTACCGGCGACCCGGGGCGTGAGCCCCAGGCTCGGCTCTTAGAAATTTTATCAGCCTCCTCGTCTGCTGCTCAGAATCGAACTCTCTCGGCAACACACGCTTGCCTTCCCAGGAGACGCCAAACTTGGCGAGCGAAACTCTGCGCTTCGCGCCCACGCATACACTGCGGAAATAAAACGCTGTTATGCCAAGAATCAGAAAAAGAATAACTTCCGCCAAGCGGCAAGCCGCCGCGCAATGGCAACCCGCCAACCCCACCGGATGCAATGCACCCCGAACGCAGGTGTTTAACTGATAAGAGGTTCAAGGCTAAGTTTCGTCTTAAAAAGTGCCTTTTTTCTGCAAACTCATGAATGAACTGAAATGAAGTTAACAGCTGAAAACGAAGATTATGAGGATTAACAAAAGATTATTTAACGTTTAAAGGCACATTGCGCACAATTTTGAATAATAAAAACATTAAAAAGATAACAAATTACGTTAAAGGGGAAATAAATCGCCGAAATATTCCAAAACAACAAATAAATTTAGAATTTTGAAGGGAAAGGGGAAAATAACGAATTTTAAGCTATTATCAATTTTGAACTATTAATTAAATTTAGAACTGTAGAATCTCGGCATAACATAATTCCTCTCGACCACCGGAAAAAAATTTTAGAATAAAATTTTTCACAACAAAGAGCCGAAAATGACCAAAAGAGAACACCATCCTGGTGGCAGAGAAATTGTAAACCTACGAGAACACTCGCTTCATGTAGCAACTCCTGGGATTACAATCTGAAAAAAAAAAGTTTACAATACATATTTTACATACAGGGAAGGCTCACTGATCATGACCATAAAATTTAAAACTTGCACTTTTCCTAGACTTTCAAAAAAAATTTTTCGTATCTCCCCTTTAAGAGAGGAGAAAACCCTCCAAAAGAAAACATTCATTACAACTCAAAAATTTAAAATTTTTAAAAACTCGAACTGAACCTCAAGAGAAACAAAATATCTGAATTCTCACCAAATTTAATAAGAAAAAATTTGAAACTCAACAAGGGAAAAATACACTGCTCGCAAACAAAAAAAAATCAAATCCCTCCCAATCAAAACAAAAGCCAAACAACCCCAGTAGTGTGTAGCAGAGCCTGAGCAATGTGACATAAAAATACACTTCTCATGGCGCCCCCAAGCATTCCTCGCCTTTGGGTCCGCCTCCCTTCCTATATACAACATGAGCCTGGCCTCCTCATGCTTACACCACCCTCAGCTCAACCATGCACTACCCACTTAAAAGCAAATGGTCACCAAAATTTAGAATTTAAACTGCACTGCGCCCAGGTGAAAGAAAGTCTCAAAACACTGAAAAACAGTCTGTCAAACCCCCGTTCCACATCCCTCGGGTTGCACAAGTGATACAGAACCAAAACCTGCCAGACTTCCTCAATAAACAAAATTCCCAATGACACAACACACAAAAAAAATCAAGTGTTTCCAACAGGCAAGAGTACACGTCTGTACTCCCTCTAAAACTTAAACTTAATGAATAGTATCGACAATTTCAAAATTTTCACAATGGAAAAGTTGAGTGCAAATTTAGAATAGAAATAATGCGAAATAAAAATTTTGCAAACAGAACTGCCAGAGCTATGTACTTCCAAGACGGGTAAAAGAAGAAAATTAACTTGAACTTGAAGGAGTCGAACAATCGAGATCCTTCGAAAAAACTATTGTAGGCCCAAAGTAGCACATAACCGTGAAGGTCCCATTTAATTTCCTAAAGCAAATCTTGTCGAACGAGAAATTCTCCCAAAAAAAAAAATTTCTCTGTAGCAGTGACTTTCATAAACAAGTGTACTTCCACTAAAAATTTCACTAACTCAAAGGTCCCCAGAAATCTAACAAATTCGAAGAACTCCCACAAATGGTAAGATTTTGAAAATCAAACCCCTGTCTAAAATTTGAATCACAAACCTCAACAAAAAGGAAATCCCAAAAATGTAAATTTCAAGCAAACCAAAGTTTTAGCTCCATCTCCCAGAAAATTAAAATTCTGACAAACAACAAAAAAAATTTTTTTTTTTTTCAAAAATATAATTTTAAACAAAAACAAAATTTAATTCTAACCTTCTAGTCTATCAATTCAATCTTACCACTCCCAATCATCATAAGTAAAAAAAAAAATTTACAATTACCTACAAAAAGTTTCAATTTAAAAAAAAAATTTCAAAAAAAAAATCTGCTTTTGTAAAATGCATCACCCGAGCAGTCGGAAAGAAGAAAAACAAAACAAAGTTCCCAATTACTTGTCATTACAATAAAACAATAATTTTGATGAAGACTTTGGACCAGCCGAAGAATTCAAAGGGTCGAAACATAAAATTTAGAGAAGTACTTCAAGCTTAATAAAACAACTAAACAACTGAAAACCCAATTCCAAAATCTCCTCTCCCACATTCGAAGAAATACACAATCTCCCAGCAACAAACTTTTAAGAGCCAAAACACTTTTAAACAAAAGGAAAAAAAAATTTTTACAAAGCTAACTTAAATTAAAAAAATTTTCTCAAGGAATATCAAAGAACAATCTCCATTCCCCCCAAAACAAACATTCTGAGACTGAACTTGCACAATTTAACAAAAAAAAATTTTACACTACCCAAAGTCGATCGCTTGGCTGAAGGATCAATGACACAAGAAAAAACAATTTTTGCGGGCAAGTAATTCTCCAAACGGAAAGGTGCATTCCCCAGCTGAGCACCTTAAAGGCGGCTTCAAAGCACCAAAGTGACAGTTAACATGGCCTACTGAAAAATAAAAAAAAAATTTTTTTTTTTTTTCAGACACATTTCTGTGAAGAAGAATTTCAATGAAAACAAGGCTTCCCAGACCTCAAAATTCCTCCGGGTGACCATGAAACTAACCCATTAGCCGTACCTTTAACTTCACCCAAAGCCAAGAGTTGTGACTAATTACTCAAAACAAAAACAAAAAAAAACTTTTGATCACTGTTCTCCCTCTTTAATAACATTTTAAAACCAAAATTTGAACTGAAACTCAAATCCCAACTATATTCCAAAAGAGAAAAAAAAATCTTCTATCATAAAAAAAAATTCCTAACATTTAAGACTAACACAGATCTTTGGCATATTTATCTACTTTTAAACACACATTAAATTCAATACACTTAAAACACAACTACTAATACACATACATTTTTCGCTATTCTTAGCCTTATTTCCAATAACTCTATCTGAAATCTCATAAAAACTGTTGCAACATTTCTCCAATCTCAAAAAAAATCTGACAGTGGGCAAGGGGTCGTGAATCCCTTCCCAAAAAAAAAACACAATACATAAATACATCATGGGCAAGTGATTTAATTCCCGAGGGAAAAAGGTGCATTCCCCAGTGAACACCTGAAAACTGTGTGGCCTCAAAGCACTGAAGTAGCCATTATGGGCAGACTGAGAAAAAATTTTACCCACTTAAAAAAGTTGAGAAGTGTTATATAGCTTTTTCTCCTTTGTAATTTTTAATACTTCTTTTATTTTCTCAATTATATAATTTACTATTTATACATTTATTTATTATTTCATTTTTGATTCACACACACATTTTTATTTATTTATAATTATTAACTATTATTATTCTTTAAGTTATTTACATTTGCATTATTCTAAGTTATTATATTTATATTTAATCATTTAATTTTATTTAATATTATTTTACATTAGCCTGATCGTATAGATTTTGACAATAAATAAAGTTTACTTTTAATATTATTATTTATTTAGTTTCTTTATATACTTTGTTACTTACAGCTTGGTCTGTGCTGAACCATGTTACACTTTCAAAGACATTCCAACTTCTTAATATTTCTAAAAATTCCACTTACCTTTTAAATACATAAATAGCACAGCCAACATAAAGAATCCACAACTCATTTGTTAAATTAAAAATTAACTTTTATTAACAATTAAAAATTCAACATCTGATCCATTTATAAGATTTCATTATTTGTATAGTGGCATAAAGTTAAGTTAGTACATTGCTCCAAATTAAAATCTTTTAACTTTGTAATTTAATAAAAATAACCCTGGGAACAGAATCCACTCTGGTCTGAAGACCAGAGTTTGGTCTGCCTAAGGAGCTGTCCACCCAAAACTTAAATTTGAAAATTAAAAGGAAAATATTAAAAATCACATTTCTTCATTACATAACAACCATATAGCATTGTTAAAAATAACTAAGTACTCATTCTCAAACATTTTTCTCTCTAGATACTCAACTTTCTCGGTGCTAACACTTCAACAAATTATTTATCACTCTCTTTACTTCTTTGGACTTAATCACGTTAAAAATTAAATGACACTGCTTGCACGCACACGATCACTGAGGGCTTGCACACTGATCTTTGAACACTAGCCCTGTTCACACTGGGCTCCCCCAAGACTTGAACACTCACAAAGGATGGCATGAAAGTAGGTGATGCCCGTGATGAGTGATGACCATAAAGCGGTAACACTGAGCAGATGATAGGGCAGTTGATATTGCCAGCACACTTAAGAGCGATGATGGCATGAAAGTAGGTGAATACCCGTGATGAGTGATGACCATAGTACGGCGGCAATGAGGTAGATGATAGCCATTGATACTGCCATTTTAACTTCGAGCGCTTCCCGAAGAGGGTAGTCCTTGGTTCATAGATCCAGGCCACCTCTTACGTTCTGTTGATACACCATGGAAGTTGTCCAAATATGAAGCACGCCCCTGCGATGTCAGGCAATTCTGTACCATTGTAACACATATTTCTGGCGACCGCGGGATACGGGCGCCCTTGCATGGGCCCGTTCCACGGATCTTCTTCACGATCACAAAAAAACCACCTCTCACCGTGCTGGTCAGCAAATCGAATTGTCCGACAACACGCTTGCCTTCCCAGGAGACGCCAAACTTGGCGAGTGAAACCCTGCGCTTCGCGCCGAGCGCTTACGCATACACAGCGGAAATAAAAACGCTGTTATGCCAAGAATCAAAAAAAAGGATAACTTCCGCCAAGGCGGCAACCACGAGCCGTGGTGACGCATGGTCACCGGACGCCGCGAGGCAACCCTACTGGCACCCCTCTGCAGGTGTTTTTAACTGATAAGAGGTTCAAGGCTAAGTTTCGTCTTAAAAAGTGCCTTTTTTACACAGATTCGTGAATGAACTGAAGTTAAGTTAAAAGACGCGAGCGAGAGACCGAAAGATTAGCAAAAGATTATTTAACGTTTAAAGGCACATTGCGCACAATTTTGAATAATAAAAACATTAAAAAGATAACAAATTACGTTAAAGGGGAAATAAATCGCCGAAATATTAAAAACAACACATAAATTTAGAATTTTGAAGGGAAAGGGGAAAATAATGAATTTTAAGCTATTACATAATTTTGAACTAATAATTAAATTTAGAGCTGTAGAATCTCGGCATAACATAATTCCTCTCGACCACCGGAAAAAAATTTTAGAATAAAATTTTTCACAACAAAGAGCCGAAAATGACCAAAAGAGAACACCATCCTGGTGGCAGAGAAATTGTTAACCTACGAGAACACTCGCTTCATGTAGCAACTCCTGGGATTACAATCTGAAAAAAAAGTTTACAATACATATTTTACATACAGGGAAGGCACACTGATCATGACCATAAAATTTAAAACTTGCACTTTTCCTAGACTTTCAAAAAAATTTTCGTATCTCCCCTTTAAGAGAGGAGAAAACCCTCCAAAAGAAAACATTCATTACAACTCAAAAATTTAAAATTTTTAAAAACTCGAACTGAACCTCAAGAGAAACAAAATATCTGAATTCTCACCAAATTTAATAAGAAAAAATTTGAAACTCAACAAGGGAAAAATACACTGCTCATAAAACAAAAAAAATCAAATCCCTCCCAATCAAAACAAAAGCCAAAGAACCCCAGTAGTGTGTAGCAGAGCCTGGGCAATGTGACATAAAAATACACTGATCCTGGCCGGGGGGATTTTTCTCCAAAAAAAAATTCCTCTTTTCTCATGGCGCCCCCAAGCATTCCTCGCTTTTGGGTCCGCCTCCTTTCCTATATACAACATGAGTTTAGCTTCCTCATGCTTACACCACCCTCAGCTTAGCCTTGCACTACCTACTCAAAAGCAAATGATCACAAAAATTTTGAATTTAAACTGCACTGCGCCCAGGTGAAAGAAAATCTCAAAACACTGAAAAACAGTCTGTCAAACCCCCGTTCCACATCCCTCGGGTTGCACAAGTGATACAGAACCAAAACCTGCCAGACTTCCTCAATAAACAAAATTCCCAATGACAAAACACACAAAAAAAAATCAAGTGTTTCCAACAGGCGAGAGTACACGTCTGTACTCCCTCTAAAACTGAAATTTAATGAATAGTATCGACAATTTCAAAATTTTCACAATGAAAAAGTTGAATACAAATTTAGAATAGAAATGCTGTGAAATAAAAATTTTGCAAACAGAACTGCCAGAGCTATGTACTTCCAAGACGGGTAAAAGAAGAAAATTAACTTGAACTTGAAGGAGTCGAACAATCGAGATCCCTCAAAAACCCATTGTAGGCCCAATGTAGCACATAACCGTGAAGGTCCCATTTAATTTCCTAAAGCAAATCCTGTCGAACGAGAAATTCTCCCAAAAAAAAAAACATCTCTGCAGCAGTGACTTTCATAAACAAGTGTACTTCCACTAAAATTTGACTAACTCCAAGGTCCACAAAAATTTAACAAATTCGAAGAAGTTCCACAAATGGTAAAATTTTAAAAATTCAAATCCCTGCACTAAAATCCGAAGTACAAACTTCAACAAAAAGGGAATCCCAAAAATGAAAATTTCAAGCAAACCAAAGTTTTAGCTCCACCTCCCAAAAAAATTTAAATTCTGACAAACAAGAAAAAAAATTTCAAAAATGTAATTTTAAACAAAACAAAATTTAATTCTAACCTTCCAGTCTATCAATTCAATCTTAACACTCCCAATCATCACAAGTAAAAAAAAATTTCAATTACCTTCAAAAGGTTTCAATTTTAAAAAAAAATTTCAAAACAAAAAAAAATCTGCTTTTGTAGAGTGCATCACCCAAGCAGTCGGAAAGAAGGAAAACAAAACAGAGTTCCCAATTACTTGTCATTACAATAAAAACATAAATTTTGATGAAGACTTTGGACCAGCCGAAGAATTCAAAGGGTCGAAACATAAAATTTTGAGGCCTCCAAGATTAATAACTAAACAACTGAAAACTCAATTTCAAAATCTCCTCCCCCACATTCGAAGAAAATACACAATCTCCCAGCAACAAACTTTTAAGAGCCAAAACACTTTTAAATAAAAAAAATTTCACAAAGCTAACTTAAATTAAAAAAAAAAATTTTCTCAAGGAATATTTCTCAAAGAACAATCTCCATTCCCCCCCAAACAAACATTTGAGACTGAACTTGCACAATTTAACAAAAAATTTACACTACCCAAAGTCGATCGCTTGGCTGAAGGATCAATGACACAAGAAAAGACAACAATTTTTAGCGGGCAAGTAATTCTCCAAAAAGGAAAGGTGCATTCCCCAGCTGAGCACCTTAAAGGCGGCTTCAAAGCACCAAAGTGACAGTTAACATGGCCTACTGAAAAAAAAAATTTTTTTTTTTTTCAAACACATTTCTGTGAAGAAGAATTTCAATGAAAACAAGGCTTCCCAGACCTCAAAATTCCTCCGGGTGACCATGAAACTAACCCATTAGCCGTACCTTTAACTTCACCCAAAGCCAAGAGTTGTGACTAATTTTTCAAAACAAAAACAAAAGAAAACTTTTGATCACTGTACTCCCTCTTTAATAAAATTTTAAAACCAAAATTTGAACTGAAACTCAAATCCCTAAAACTATATTCCAAAAGAGAAAAAAAAATTTCTATCATAAAAAAAATTCCCAACATTTAAGACTTAACCCAGATCTTTGGCATATTTATCTACTTTTAAACACACATTAAATTCAATACACTTAAAACACAACTACTAATACACATACATTTTTCGCTATTCTTAGCCTTATTTCCAATAACTATCTATCTCAATTCTCATAAAAACTGTTGCAACATTCCCAAAAATCTCAAAAAAAATTCTGACAGTGGGCAAGGGGTCGTGAATCCCTTCCCAAAAAAAACACAATACACAAAAACATCATGGGCAAGTGATTTAATTCCCGAGGGAAAAAGGTGCATTCCCCAGTGAACACCTCAAAACTGTGTGGCATCAAAGCACTGAAGTAGCCATTATGGGCAGACTGAGAAAAAATTTTACCCACTTAAAAAAGTTGAGAAGGAATGATTTAGCAAAGCAAGGCCTCCTTTGAACCTGAATCTCCCAGAATCCCCACAACAAACAACCACTTCTCCGCCGCACTCTTACCTACAAAACAAATAGCCAAAAGATCCTTAAAAAAAAATTTCTCACAATAAAAAATCCTACTCAAATTCCAAAATCACAGAGTCAAACTCCAAAGTTTTACTTTTAAATAAAAAAAAATTCTACAAAACAAAAAAAAAATATCTTTAAAACAACAAGCTATGATTAGCTTACACAGGAGTGAAAGAGAAAAAAAAAATTTCAACTAACAAAGCTTAATGAAAAAAAACTCCTAAATAAAAACAAAAACAGCACCAGGCAAGAGCATATATAAAAAAAAATCCCAAAACTTGCCTACCCTAAACATTTTGAAATGAAACACAAAAAAAAATGAAAAAATTCTTACATTACCATCTTACTACTTACTTTGCTTCCTAAAAAATTTAAGACATTCCCTTACTCCCAAAAGAAATTAAATTTCAAGACACTGTGCACTTCCCTATACACATGGAAATTTATTACAATAAAAAAAAATTTCAATATTGTTACTGTATAGCAATTTATCATATGGGTGGACAGCCCATTTTATATTATTGTATTCTATTCAGTGGACAGACAACTCAGGCAGAACCAAAAAGGTGAACGGCACCACATGTTATATAGCTTTTTCTCCTTTGTAATTTTTAATACTTCTTTTATTTTCTCAATTATATAATTTACTATTTATACATTTATTTATTATTTCATTTTTGATTCACACACACATTTTTATTTATTTATAATTATTAACTATTATTATTCTTTAAGTTATTTACATTTGCATTATTCTAAGTTATTATATTTATATTTAATCATTTAATTTTATTTAATATTATTTTACATTAGCCTGATCGTATAGATTTTGACAATAAATAAAGTTTACTTTTAATATTATTATTTATTTAGTTTCTTTATATACTTTGTTACTTACAGCTTGGTCTGTGCTGAACCATGTTACACTTTCAAAGACATTCCAACTTCTTAATATTTCTAAAAATTCCACTTACCTTTTAAATACATAAATAGCACAGCCAACATAAAGAATCCACAACTCATTTGTTAAATTAAAAATTAACTTTTATTAACAATTAAAAATTCAACATCTGATCCATTTATAAGATTTCATTATTTGTATAGTGGCATAAAGTTAAGTTAGTACATTGCTCCAAATTAAAATCTTTTAACTTTGTAATTTAATAAAAATAACCCTGGGAACAGAATCCACTCTGGTCTGAAGACCAGAGTTTGGTCTGCCTAAGGAGCTGTCCACCCAAAACTTAAATTTGAAAATTAAAAGGAAAATATTAAAAATCACATTTCTTCATTACATAACAACCATATAGCATTGTTAAAAATAACTAAGTACTCATTCTCAAACATTTTTCTCTCTAGATACTCAACTTTCTCGGTGCTAACACTTCAACAAATTATTTATCACTCTCTTTACTTCTTTGGACTTAATCACGTTAAAAATTAAATGACACTGCTTGCACGCACACGATCACTGAGGGCTTGCACACTGATCTTTGAACACTAGCCCTGTTCACACTGGGCTCCCCCAAGACTTGAACACTCACAAAGGATGGCATGAAAGTAGGTGATGCCCGTGATGAGTGATGACCATAAAGCGGTAACACTGAGCAGATGATAGGGCAGTTGATATTGCCAGCACACTTAAGAGCGATGATGGCATGAAAGTAGGTGAATACCCGTGATGAGTGATGACCATAGTACGGCGGCAATGAGGTAGATGATAGCCATTGATACTGCCATTTTAACTTCGAGCGCTTCCCGAAGAGGGTAGTCCTTGGTTCATAGATCCAGGCCACCTCTTACGTTCTGTTGATACACCATGGAAGTTGTCCAAATATGAAGCACGCCCCTGCGATGTCAGGCAATTCTGTACCATTGTAACACATATTTCTGGCGACCGCGGGATACGGGCGCCCTTGCATGGGCCCGTTCCACGGATCTTCTTCACGATCACAAAAAAACCACCTCTCACCGTGCTGGTCAGCAAATCGAATTGTCCGACAACACGCTTGCCTTCCCAGGAGACGCCAAACTTGGCGAGTGAAACCCTGCGCTTCGCGCCGAGCGCTTACGCATACACAGCGGAAATAAAAACGCTGTTATGCCAAGAATCAAAAAAAAGGATAACTTCCGCCAAGGCGGCAACCACGAGCCGTGGTGACGCATGGTCACCGGACGCCGCGAGGCAACCCTACTGGCACCCCTCTGCAGGTGTTTTTAACTGATAAGAGGTTCAAGGCTAAGTTTCGTCTTAAAAAGTGCCTTTTTTACACAGATTCGTGAATGAACTGAAGTTAAGTTAAAAGACGCGAGCGAGAGACCGAAAGATTAGCAAAAGATTATTTAACGTTTAAAGGCACATTGCGCACAATTTTGAATAATAAAAACATTAAAAAGATAACAAATTACGTTAAAGGGGAAATAAATCGCCGAAATATTAAAAACAACACATAAATTTAGAATTTTGAAGGGAAAGGGGAAAATAATGAATTTTAAGCTATTACATAATTTTGAACTAATAATTAAATTTAGAGCTGTAGAATCTCGGCATAACAGAAGGAATGGTTTAGCAAAGCAAGGCCTCCTTTGAACCTGAATCTCCCAGAATCCCCACAACAAACAACCACTTCTCCGCCGCACACTTGCAAAAAAAAATATCCAAAAGATCCCTAAAGGTGAGAAAAAAAAATCTCTCCAAGTCAAAAAAAAATCCTACTCAAATTCCAAAATCACAGAGTCAAACTCCAAAGTTTTACTTTTAAATACAAAAAAATTCTACAAAACAAAAAAAAATATCTTTAAAACAACAAGCTATGATTAGCTTACACAGGAGTGAAAAGAAAAAAAATTCAACTAACTAAGCTTAATGAAGAAAGAAAAACTCCTAAATCTTTCTAACTTTTCAAAAACTACAATATTATTTTTAAAACAAACTAAATTAATGAAATTATTTAATTAATTTGTGCCCTTCCCCATAGTAAGCATATGAAACATAAACACTCACATATTAAAATATATATACTCACATATTCACATTACCTTAAAAAATATATTATTATGGTGGACAGCCCATTTTAATTATTGTATTTTATTCAGTGGACAGACAACTCAGGCAGAACCAAAAAGGTGAACGGCACCACATGTTATATAGCTTTTTCTCCTTTGAAATTATTAAACTTCTTTGTATACTAAATTACATAATTTACTATTTATATTTACCTTAATTTATACTTTAAGTTAATTTAATATTATTTCATTTCTAGATTCACACACAAGTTTATTTATTTATATTATTTAACTATTATTCTTTATGTTATTTACATTTACATTACATTTTATTTAATATTATTTTACATTAGTGTGATCGTATAGTATTTTGAAATCAATAAAGTTTACTTTTAATAATATTTATTTTCTTTGTTTACTATTTTTATTACCTACAGCTTGGTCTGTGCTCAACTATGATACACCTTTTAAAAACCTTCAACATCATAAACATCCAGAAATACCACTTACCTTTAAATGGTTAAATAGCACAGCCAACAACAAGTCAAGAATGACACTCAATATTAAATTTAAAAATTAACTTTTATTTATCAACAATTAAAATTTAGATTCTTTAAACAAACTTTGACCCATAGTGGCCAAGGAAAAACAGATAGTACATTGCATTATTTTATTATTAACATCTATTAAATTTGGAATTCAAGAAAACCCTAGAACCAATTAAAATTAACCCAGGAAACAGAATCCACTCTGGTCTGAAGATCAGAGCTTGGTCTGCCTAAGGAGCTGTCCACCACCACAAATTATGATAGGAATTAATTTAAAAATATAAAAACCAATACATATTGTAATTAATAAAACTTTCAACATATGTGTATCTTCAAAAGGAAACAAAACATCTTAAAAGGGGTAGAAATTCCAACGTTACATAAGCCCAAGGCTCTACACTTCACAAGCTGAATCCTTACAAAGAGTAAACAGAAAACCCTGTTTTACTATTTATTACTGCTTGAAATTTCTCTCATAGAGAAATATTTAAAAAAAACACTCTCACTTGATGTCAGCACAACGTAACTTGAAAATTTTAATGACACGGTTGAAATCAAAACGAGGAACACTGAAAAATGTGTAGAGGGATCACTGATGCACTTAACACTGGAATTGGCCGGCAATAAGGACAGTAGGTATCATGGGAATTCTGAAGCATGAAAGGCTTCCCAAAAACACTGTTGCTGGACAATCTTTGTTGGCATGACGATTGATGATGGATCACTGGCCGATTTTTCTCAACTTTGTATTCAGTAACTAATGGAACATCCGGTGACAAAGACAGCTGAACTTGTGCAGAAACAGAATCGCCGCAATATCGTAATTTGACGTAGTTCCCTGCAAATGCGCTGAACTCAGAAGCAGGTATTTTTTACTAATACACTGTAGCCAGTTTCAGGAATGCCAAGATGCTCGGTGTCTAAATTCATAAGCTACCGGCGACCCGGGGCGTGAGCCCCAGGCTCGGCTCTTAGAAATTTTATCAGCCTCCTCGTCTGCTGCTCAGAATCGAACTCTCTCGGCAACACACGCTTGCCTTCCCAGGAGACGCCAAACTTGGCGAGCGAAACTCTGCGCTTCGCGCCCACGCATACACTGCGGAAATAAAACGCTGTTATGCCAAGAATCAGAAAAAGAATAACTTCCGCCAAGCGGCAAGCCGCCGCGCAATGGCAACCCGCCAACCCCACCGGATGCAATGCACCCCGAACGCAGGTGTTTAACTGATAAGAGGTTCAAGGCTAAGTTTCGTCTTAAAAAGTGCCTTTTTTCTGCAAACTCATGAATGAACTGAAATGAAGTTAACAGCTGAAAACGAAGATTATGAGGATTAACAAAAGATTATTTAACGTTTAAAGGCACATTGCGCACAATTTTGAATAATAAAAACATTAAAAAGATAACAAATTACGTTAAAGGGGAAATAAATCGCCGAAATATTCCAAAACAACAAATAAATTTAGAATTTTGAAGGGAAAGGGGAAAATAACGAATTTTAAGCTATTATCAATTTTGAACTATTAATTAAATTTAGAACTGTAGAATCTCGGCATAACAATAGCGAGTTTTTTACATTCCTTATTAATTCACTTTAGGTCAAAAACATGAAATATTTTGAGAACAACAAATGTTAGGATCTTATAAATGATGACATTTGTTTGAGAATATAAAGTTACACATTAAGCATCCATTTTTGCAACATTTTTACATGTAATTATATTTTATAGTGTTGTATCTAAAAATTTTTTTATTTATTTATTGTTAATTTTCCTTCCAAGATTTATTTTCTTTTTAATGTAAGTTAATAAGTTAATGAAGTTCCTTTTAAATGTATTAATTCACTGTTTCTTCTTACTATTTATTAATTGCAAATTATTACACTTCAATTTTAAAGTTTTTAATTTATTTTTAATAATTGCTTTTCCTAAGTTTGGCCTGTGCACATTACTTTGTTGTTAACCTTTTATAATTATCATCAACAATCAACAAATTCTCTAAAACTTCACTTACCTTAACCAAAATCAAATGGAGCACAGCCAAATACTCAAGAACACAACCAATTTTATGTTAAACAAAAATTAGCTATATTACCAACACTTTCAAAAACAAACAAAAGAAGTTATAAAAATTAAACACCTTCAAAATTGCTAAACTTAAAGAATCATATAGTGGCTAGATTAGTACATTGCATATTAGAATATGATCAATTAAATTTAAATTCAAGACCCAGTTAAAATTTTAATCCCAGGCTCAGATTCCACTCTGGTCTGAAGACCAGATTTTGGTCTGCCTGAATGAGCTGTCCACGAAAATGTTATACGTTAACCCCCCAAAATAATAAAAACAAACACAAATTGTAAATGATAAAATTTCTGACATATATGATCACATCTCGAAAAGGAAACAAACAACTTAAAAGGGTGGAAATTCTAATGTTATATTAAGCTCAAGGCTTTACACTTCTTATGTTGAATCACTACCAAGAGTAAACAGAAGACTGTTTCTCCATAGCGAGGAGCTAGAATGACTGTTGTTAAACGTGATAAAACCCACAAAGCTACACACAATTTTATTTTTATATATACTTATTATTTGTTGTCTTGCAAAAACATGTAACTGTTTGTACACTCTGACAAACATTTTTCTTTTTTTTTTTTTATTTAAAAAGGCCTGTTATGAACACTGATAAAACACTTGAGGAGCACTCAAAAATGTGGAGAGGGATAGATGACGGTAAACACTTGAGTTCGCCGGGAATAAGGCCAGTAGATCTTATGAGAATTCTGAAGCATGAAAGGCTTCCCAAAACATTGTTGCTGGACAATCTTTGTTGGCCCACCATGACAATTGATGGTGAATCACTAGCCGATTTCTTTAACTTTGTATTCAATCACTAATGGAACCTCCGGTGATAAAAACAGCTGAACTTGTGCAGAAACAGAATCGCCAATTTGACGAAGTTCCCCGTAAATGCACTAATACACTAATACATGGTAGTCAGTTTCAGGAATACCAAAGGCTTAGAAATTTTATCAACCTCACTCGTCTGCTGCTTGGAATCGAATGAAAAGCATTCTTACGGCGACCGCGGCCCCTCAGCGTGAGGCCCGGCTGCGGCCCCAAAATTTTCTTCCTCTCTGCTCTGCTGCTCAGAATCGAACTAAAAAATTTGCCAACCATTCTGCTTCCCAGGAGCTGCCAATCTTGGTGAGTGAAAAAACTTGCGCCGCACACAAAGCACCCATACATACACCAGGGAATTAAAAATATGACACTTTACAATGAGCTGTGCGGCATGAAAATGCCGCCAAGCTAGCTACCATGTTTTCTCACCAAAGTTCATTGCCCCGTTATGCCAACCCTACAGAATGCCTAGGCACCCACAAACATGTGGAATAAGCATCATCTCAACTGATAAGCCATGAAATGGCCAAAAAGGAGCATTATTTTTCCCTTTCAGAGGAATATAATTGCTGCTCGAAAGTGGAGGCGTAAGGCCGAAAAGGAAAAATACAGGGGCACAGGCGAATTAGTAAAGGATTCTATGGATACATTTAGTGTTTGTAGATACTTTGCATGCGTAATTTGGAATATAAAAATGTATGAAAGGGATGATAAATAAACGTTAATACGAGATAAATCGCCGAAATATTCAATAACCATAAATAAATTTTGAATTTTGAAGAGAAGGGAGACAATTATGAATTTTGAACATTAAAAATCTTAGAAAATAAAAATATCTGAATCTAAGCACAACAATAGCATTTTTTTTTTGAAAAAATGAAGGTTAAAAAATTGGAGGGATTGATTTTTATGGTCTGTTCTCCTTAGTCACACCATAAATCAATGTTCATTTATTAAAATAATCACATTACATTTTATTTGATTTTATTCATTTGTTCAAGAGATATTGTGCACAGAAACAGACATCATTGAAAAAGTGGTTGATTCATATCAAGGATGTTCAAAATGTATATCTATCAAACTCTTCAAGATTGAATTTTGGGTCCCATCATAATACTTTCCCTTTACATTAATATGCATGGTGTGAAAAGTATAAACAGGAATGTTTTAAATGAGCCCTTTCCAGGTCTCCAAGCTTGGAATTTATACCATATCTAGGTTTATTAATAATAATCAAGAGACATCATAAGATGCACAAGTTATAAAATACGGAAATAGAAATGCTGCAAAATGTCATTAGAAAGATGCTTACCATCGAAAGGATATAATGCTCGAGCAGTACCCAGTGCTGGTAATGGCTCTGCTTCAAATTCTGTTACACCTCCATTATCGTACTCTGATTCTTTCGAATCAGATACTGCATTGCCATTTGCACCTGATGTAGTTCTACAAACAAATAGAAATTGTAAGACTATAAATCATTATATACACATAATATTTTAAGGTGAACTACATGTGAAAGAATAAAGCTCTAAAACAAGGGTCCACAATTGGTGGTTCATAACCGGTGGTCCACATATGGCCCTCACTATCCCAAGGCACCTCACTTCAGGAATAACCACATTTTATGTAGCCTTGGTATATATTTCTAATATTTTATTTTGAAATAAAAATTCATGAGTTAAAAATTATGTTCTAGTGGATTGATTGTTTAATGTCAATTCATATGACAATACTTTCCCTGTATTTAAATTAATCCACCAAAATATAAAGTGGCATCTTTCTTAAAACTTTAAGTCTGATGTGGACAGTATATGAACTTACCCTGCAATGGCTTTACTTCTTTCACAGTAAAATAATGATGTATAAAATCCAAGGCACAAAGTTTCTAGCATTGAATTGCGCATTAACATTTGATGCTTTTCTGAATGACAACAGGCAAGACTATTTTGAAGTTACTTTTTGCTCACATCTAACTTGAGAATTATAAACATTGCTAGCATCTGTTAAGCAATAAAGCCCATATAATGTTTTTCACATGTCAATAATGTATTTAATTTAATCATTGTAAAATGTGCATCTAAATAAATAAAGTAATACTGTAATATTATTGGTATTGAATTAACATAACGTAAATTGAAATTTAGTGCTTTCAACAACTTCATTAGTTAAAACAGACTAATTTATTCAAACTCACATGTAAAATTCACATCAAAATACAATTGACATTTAACTAATACCCCATGAAATAAATGACTCTCGGCAAATTATTTGGCATTAAAATACAAAACTATTACAAAAAGTATCTTCTTTCATAAATGAAATGAACTACATCCACAAGAATGATGCTAACAGATTTGTGATATAATATTACACATGGAAAGTAAACATATTGGACACGACTTACTTTTTAATTTTATGTAATTTTTTTTATAAATTAATGTGAAAATATGCAATATCTTAAAAACAGTTTATGCTAGCTTTTTAAAGTTTGTATCATTTATTTTCTAATGAAAAATTATGCATAAATTGAAGGTTATTATTCTTGAATCATGTTTTTTTTTAAATCCACTTGAAAATTTGAAGGGAGGTTTTTTTTCTAAATATTTGATCATGTTTGAAATCAACAGGGTTCAAGTATTCACTGATTGTAATAATCATACAAAATTATGTTTGAAATGTTTCATTCGTGAAATATTCTATCCACAGATGCATACACACTACCTCAAAAATGTTTGATTTTAGTTCAGGGATGCATAAAACATGATCTTTTGTTGAAAACTCGAATTCAAAATTTTTACCCCATTACAATATTTTTCTTATACATGATACCATGTATGTAGCAAAAGTAACAATTGTTTTTGCATTCAATTCTGAATGATGAAATAATTTCGCTATTTTGTTTTGTTAAAAAATGAATATTATAGAGACATAATAAAAACAAATATCGATGCATTTCTCATTGATTGATGCATTGATGCAAACAAATATATTTACATTTCTCTTGGAATTCAAATTACACAAATTTTACTGTTGTAAAAAGAGAAGACAAATATTACAAGTTTATACAATTTCATGATGTTATATAGATAAATCTACAGGTAGTAATATTTATAAAAAGCTACATAATCTTACTCTCTAGGTAGTGGAACCGCTGGAGCTACAGATTTATGTGTGTGGTTAACACTAGAGTTGGATGTGCTTCTAGATATATTTTCCTCAGGCACATTATTTCCATTTTTAATCTGGGTATCCACACTAAGAGTTCTACCTTCAGCATCTGCTAAGTACCCCTGAAGAGTACAAATAAAACAAGTTAGTGAAAATATATTTTCACATTTTGCAGAATTTCACATCAAATCTGAAAAATAATTAATAATTTAAATTCAATCACTCAAACTCCTGTAAAATATAACTGTAAAGCAAATACTTTCTTAATAACACAGAATATAACAAATAAGTAAGCGGCATTTACCTGCATTTTTTAGAGTCATTGCTATGTCTTATTTATCTTGATGTTAGTCTCTTTTTTGCTTCCGAAAATGGTTAATACTGTTACTTATTCATTATATAGGCTTACTATTAATCAAGTATTTGCTTTACAGCTAGTTGATTATATTCATTATTTTTTATTTACTCACACTTAAATGCATAAGATAAATTCAATTAATAAACTAACCTTCATGAAAATATAGAAAATATTGAATATGATATATATGCACTTTCTATATACAAAACAAAGTTGAATTTTGACGTTTTAATGTTTTTGAGTTTAAATTTTAATATTTACATTTTAAATAGTTTGTTTTTGGTTAGTTATTAAATAAAATATTTAAATATAATACATGGATCGGGTCAGAGAAATATTTATGCAAGTGAAGAGAATGTTTCTTAACATTTTTCACCTTTTTTATATAAAAGATATACATAATAAATTCAAACCATCTAGATGAATAATGAATATTTCTGTCTAAAAAATTGGAATTAAAAACATCCAAAATGGTAACTAATTAGAACTTAATTAAAAATTGAATTATTTAATGAAGAGTTTTATTCCCATAATAAGTGGTAATATGAAAATATTTTTTTTAAAGCTAATTTGGTTGAGTCTTACAGGTAAAAAAAAAAATATATTTCCAGAAAATAAAGTACAGCTATTTTCTTTGACAACAAAAGGGTTAATTGAATAATGAACAATCATAAATAGTTATGTGCATAAAGACAGAGAGATATGAAGGGCATAACCATCTCAGAAGCTTAAAAAAGTACTGTGAAAGAATGTGTTGGGACCAAATCTTGTTTTTGTTGCACTCATATACACAGGATTCTTATACTCTCTTTGATATTTCTGTAATTTTAATGCAAATGGCTGCACATAGGATTAACACAGACGATCATTTCTGAAAAGCTCTTTCTTCTTTAGTGTGAATAAGCTAAGAGATTAATACCAAATGAGAACCATTTGCTATCAAACCACAAAAATTAAATATTTTTAGTACTATAAATAATATATTTTGGTTAAACATTTGTGATCAAACTTATGCTACATGAATACTTAAGCATTGCAATCACTTTTATGAAACAAATAGGCCTCCCAGTGCATACCATTACTTTTGATAGATGGTAAATGTCATGTAAAAACATAAATAACATATTTAGTAAAAACCTATATAAAAAGTCTTATTGCAATAACAGTATGAAAATCACTTCTGCTTCTTGGCAGCAATCATGTTTTTCTATAGTTATGGATGAAGATATAGTATTGAAAATAATATAAAAGTAATAAAAAATCATACTAAACTTCTATTTCTAAAGAATCTTTTGTAATTAATTACAAAAAGTATCATTAAGCTAGTAAATAAACCCCCTTAGGTCAAAACTGCATATCCTCAGAAAGATCACACTTTGGGAACCACTGTTATAATAGATTCCAACAATTTTTCACTATATAATTTTTAGAAATAAATATGGAAAAAGTTTACAACAATACATACGTATACAGGGTGCAAAGTTAAGTCCTAAACCACTTAAATAATTTTCCAATGGAATGTGTTACACTCATACAAGTTACATGTAGATATAGTAAAATGGTCATAGCCTATTTAACATCTTTGACAATGGTCGTAAAGATGAAATGAGTATGTTCTCACTTCTAATATTGAACTAAAAGTGATACGAAATAATTTTCAGTAACAAAAATATAAAGGATCATTTAATTAGTACAAATGACATATCATGTACACCCAAACTGTATGTAAAGAAAACAAAATACTGTTGAATCGGAATCTATCTCTGGCACATACACCCAACTCTTTTTTTACAAGGTCGATACGTACTTCAGAAATTTGTGTAAAAAAATATAAGTTTCCTATAGTAAAATTGAGGATACGATCCATGTTATCCGAAAAACATGTAAAATGAAATAGAGAACTACATTTAGTTTAAAAACTGTGCACAAAAAATGCTGAAAACGTGCTGAAAACAGAAATATTCAAATACACAATTGATAGCACTATGTATGGCTGATAACATGAATAATTGATTACATATTGTTATTATAACAATTTAATGATGCAATATGTTATGTAAATGTTATACGAAATGCGTAGATAAGAGTCGAATAAGGGGATTCCTCAGTAGTTACTGGGGAATCCCCTTAATAAGGGTTACTGAGGAATCCTGTTACTGAGGAATCCCATTATTCGATAACATTATAGCAGTGCGAAGTGCTGCCTAATTTTTGAAGTGTGAATTTTTTTGATACATTGCTACCAAAGACTGCAATTTATACTAGACTACTCATGGTCATGTACATAAGTATAAGAAAATGACTTTGAAATCGTGTTAGATCAAATAAATTTTTCAAAAAAGCCATACTTTTTTTTAACGGTGCAACTTCAAATTCATGTAAAAAAAGAGTTGAGTGTACTTGTATATAAAGCTCTAAAAGAATAATTTTCAAACTATTTGATAGAGTAACTCCTTTTTGTGCAAGATTTTTTTCATTTCCCCCCCCCCCCCTTCAAGTTTCACTAAAAATTTTCACAGTAAAAACATTCAGCGTTTAGCTTTAAAAGTAATTATAAATAGCATAATTACAGCATTCATTATGTTTGAAAAATATGTTGCTTTATAACCAGATAATAGGTGGCAAAATCCATTTTTAGAAAACTCCATAGGAAAGGCCATCAACTATGAAAGAAAAACTGATTGAAATGTATGCAGATTCAATGTTGAAACTTAGATTTTTCTCATAGAGCATTGTTGTTGTTGAAACATAGACCGTCCAACCTGCTGGGAAGAGCCACCCAATGTAGACCAGAACCAAGTGTGGGAGGCATTCACAGGGACAGTACCCTCTTTCCCCTACCACCAACCTCTAGGAAGGACTTATGGACCCACATGTTTAACATAATCATACTCCACGTGAACATGGTGACAGTTTTGGCAGCAGAGGGAATCGAACTCGAGCCTACCGAGTGCAATTCCCACACGCTAACCACTGGGCTACCGTGTCCCTCTCACAGACTGTAGATCGGTTTTAGATAAAAAGAAAATAATTCCTGGAGCTTATAATTAAGGTTTTGACATTTTTTGTACCATTTGTAATGTATATATGTAATGATTTTCCTGTCTATGGCTACCATGAAAATGAAAAATCAAAATCAAACTTGAAAAGGATGTAATCATAACTGTATCAAATACAGAGTCCAGATTTGAGAAAATATTACCAAAAAACAAGCACATGCAGCATACAGACAAGCTATTTTTTGTAACATTATTTCATTAAAATTAAATGAATAAATAATTAAGTAAATGTTTTAATATTTTCTTTACGAGCATAATCCTCCTAATACTGTATGGCGACTCTTTAGGGGTTGTGACTCATACTTTGGAAAACACTGCTCTAAATGGTGGAAACAGCATTATCATCATATGAAATTTTTTTTGTTGCAGATGAAAACAAATGAACAAATGCAACATCTGATCACAAATATGTGTTGTGTCAATGGTCAAATATGGATTCCAATTTATTTTGCTTCCCCCACACTCTTTGGGTGCAATGTGATGTGCCACCACTTCACACTAATTAAGTTATGCTACAATTTTTGCATTGACATTTTTCTGTATCACTCTTAGTTTAAAATTCAGAAGTGTGGACATCATTTTTTTATCACTAGGGGCACTATCACTGATGCTATTGGATAAGACTATAGTTACTTTAATATATCTACACATAACTGTTATGGGCATAGGATATTTCATTCAAAAATTATTTGGGTGATTTAGGATTTCACTTTACATCCTGTACAATCAAAATATAACTTTAGTTTGGATTATATAAAGTATTAGGTTTATAACAGCACACTCCTTTTTAACAAACATGGATTCTATCGCCAAATATATTTAGAGAAAGTGCAAAAATATAAACCATAAAAACAATCCAATTTTATTATATTTACAAATTATACTTATATCATTATTTTAATAAAATATTCAGCATAACAGAGTGATCACAATTAAAGTATTCTGGTTCAAAGTCTTCTGGAGACATATCAAACTGTCGAAATTCAACCAACCTTAGTAGGAATACTCTTCAAAACATGTAGAAGCAATTTACTTGGAAAAATATTAGTTTCAAAAATTCTTGCTAAGAATCAATTTAGGGCTGCGACTAATGAAAATGAGTAAAATTTGAATACAGCACAACTTTTATGGGGCAATTTATGAATATACATATATAAACCTACTCGAGACTTTTTATGCTATTATTGCTTATAGGAAAAGCAGTATTATTTATGATAGGAGAAAATGCTCTGCTTGAGAATCTGTTCAATAATAACAATGACAATTATGCTGATGTGCTAATAAAATAAACTCAGAAAATTAATGAAATTTACTGATCAAATTCGAATTTGGAAATCATTTACCATAAAAATGACAAAGAGAAATTAATTATAAATTTTTTTTCAACAATGAGAGATTTTGAAGATAAATGAAGAAAGAATGGTGCAAAATATAAAATATTCCCTTCAAAATTGCATACAAATAGAATTACCCATAAACTTACTTGAAATTTATAAAAAAAAATAGTTCTGTGAAAATTTTGCCGGTACGTGCCTATAAAAATGTATGTAGGCAGCTGCTATGTAAGTACATACTATGGTTTGCTAGTTAGTCTGTACAAGATGTGATCTAATGTGATTAATATCTAAATCAAAAATTGGTTTATTTCAAGAGAGTTCCCTTAACATTTGTCAACAAATGTACCAAATTTCATATTATTGTATGCTATAATTTTTGCAGTGGAAGACAAAGAAATATGGGGAATGCAAAATTTGTCAAACAGTGTCATTGTTGTCAGCTTGTATTTTTAAATATAGTACACTTCTACACGTCCTGAAAAACCACCACATCAATTTTAGTTGTATTTAGACCAGTGGTTCCCAAACTGGGGTCCCCGGACCCCTGGGGGTCCGCGACGAGGTTTTAGGGGGTCTGCGAACAACACGCAATATTTAACTAATAAATAGTTAGCTGTAAAAAAAATAAAATTCATTATTTTTCTCCACTCTTTTTTTATTTTATTTTTTTAAATAAAATAATAATGAACTTTTTTTCTAAATAACTTTGAATTAAATACATTCATGAAATTAATTTCAAACTGATAGGTTATATCTTCAAACAGAATTAAATTGTTTGGGAGTAGGTTTCGTTTTGGCACAATGCCATGATTAACGGTGACGATACTCTGATGTAGCTCGGACGTCAAAGCACTTGTAACTGCCAACCAACCACTCTCTTACACCACAAGAAGAAGATTTTTTGGCGGATCTTTCATAGGATTGTTCTCTAAAATTAATGTTCTCACAAGTACAATTAGCTGACTTTTGGTTATCAGTAATGGCTGACTATTCTCAACTCGAAAGAAATGCTCTTAAGTTCTTAACTCCCTTTCCCACAACTTACTTGTGCGAAACCACTTTCTCCCACCTGACATATTTAAAATCTAACTTGAGAAAGAGACTTAAAGTTGAAAGTGATTTAAGACTGAAATTATCAGACATTAAATCAAATATTACTGAGCTAATTGCAAGAAAGCAACATTACTGTTCACACTAAATTATGCTTGTTGTACATATCCAATAGAAACACGCCTTTGCAATATGGTTTTAAGGGGTCCGCAAAATTTTTTTTTTCTCTGAGGGGGTCCGCGGACCAGAAAGTTTGGGAACCACTGATTTAGACTATTAAATTACTCTCTAGACAATGCTAAATAGGGATACTTTTATTACGATCACCTGGTATATGAACATAAATTATTCAAATACATGTTTCGAAAAATAATGTTTGAAATAAAGATAAAAGAATTCCATGCAAACATTCTTAAATGTCACACCATCAACACAATTTAAAACTTATAAAGTTACAGGACAGGGACACAGCTGAGAAACACATAAACAAAAAGTGTAGAAGAAAATGATTTTAGTGCGTTAGGGGCAAAATAAGTAACCTGATATTTATTCAACTGTGTTTGTAGTTTTTCTATCCTAGAATTGATCTCAGGAAGTTGCTGTTCAATGCTTACTGGATCTCCTAAAGCTGGATTCTGTTCATAGGCAGCTTTCATTTTCAGAAGGCCATCTCTGAAAACAAAGTTTACAAGAATTAATACTGAAATACAAAATTATACATATTGTGAGTCAATACATATATTTGAAATAATTTATCCCAGGTTATGAATTATTCCACACCTTTCACTAACTATTGTTTGTTTATTGAGTAAATTACTAGAGAATAAGTGTTAAAAAACAATTTTCTGTAATTTAATTGATTAATATTCACAAAATGCAACAGCACTAAAGTGACATTGAAAATATCACAAAAGTATCACTGTATATCAATAAGCCTCAGGCATTTATCAATTTAAATAAAAAAAAAATATAAACTTAGATAGACATCGAAAAAATCAAAATTCGAGAGTTTAGTTTTCAACTTTGTCACATTATTGACCTGTTATACATCTACTGTATTTCAGGATGTGCTTTATAATACCAAGCAGAAAAGTATATGTAATTAAAATATATTTAAAAGGCCTTTAAAAACATGTGAAACTGTTTTCATGTTTGAAAAAATCCTAATTTGGTTCATAGGACAAGAGGGTATGTTTTAAAATATATGCATTTTCAGCAATATTCTTGAATCAAATAAAAAACTCATTAAACAATGCTTACACAGAATTATACCGAGAATGCTACCTCAGAGAAATACAAGAAACAGCATATAAGCTGACCTCCTAGACTTTGAACAGATGATAATTCATTCAAATGCATGATCCACAGATAAGCTGACCCTTAAATTTTATAAAAAATTTTTTTGCTCTAACTACTGAGAGAAAGAATCTGAAAAACAAATACTTCATTAGTGAACAGTATAAAGGGTGTAAAAAATATAAACTTAGATAGACATCGAAAAAATCAAAATTCGAGAGTTTAATTTTCAACTTTGTCACGTTATTGACCCTCACCCGGCCGTCCAAACGGTTGCTCAAGTCTTCGGATGAGTCGGACAGTCTGGGTCTTCAACACATTATTGACCCATTATACATCTACTGTATTGTAAGATGTGCTTGATAATACCAAGCATAAGATATGAACCAATTTCGAAAGCAAAAAAGAATCTTCTTCAGGATAAATCAGACAGAGTACCTGTGCCAACAAGAGCAAGTATGCATCTGAGAGCATATAAACATTTTATTCATTACACTTCAGGAAAATTATGGAAACAAAGTAAGTTTAGCACTATTTTATTGAATCATTACCATATCATATTAAAAATTGTAGATTGTATCCGATTTTGTATCTGAATCACCAAATAATTTGTGGAAGTAACTTGTTATAATGATAATTGGTACACAATACACAATAGCTTCAGTTTCAGATACATATATGTCATATCAGATACATATGTAGATATTTTTTTATTTCACAAAACAATGTTTCTACTAATGTTGATTAACCTTTTTAAAGTGTTCATTTTTATGACAAGTTCTAGAATGATTACCTGGCATTACCTGGGTTCTAAATATATATATGCCCGTTGTGTGAATAATACAAAAATAACATAACTCAATTTCTAAAATGACTGTTTTGAACAAAAATTGTTCCCACACTCAATTTTTTTCTATCCACAAAAAGTCCACTGTATAATGCAATTCGATAATGGCTATATAAATACTTCACTGCTTGCTGAAAATCCCCTATGCTCTTCATTTAAAGCATAAAATAACAACAGATATGTGAGAGGGGGTCTCAGTATATATAAAATCTCTTTTCCACATGTATGAAAGTGACCCCAGTACAGCTGCAGAAAAGGGTTCGTGGACAAATGTTCAGTTCATTCAAAAAATCTAAGACATGGCTGAGTAAAAAAAATTATAATTAACCAACAGATGGGTTTATGAAATTATTATTTTTTCCAGTAGTCTGTGATATATTTAGGAGCTGTTGTTACATGATACACATTAGATAGCATGTCAATTTTTTTATATCATAATATAAAAATCAGAAAGGTTTAAAATGCATAAAAATTATATATATATTTAAAAATTCATTAAAATTTGTCTATTAATCATATGGATTTCATTCAAAGTTTTTTTGAAATAAACTTTTTTGATCCTTCCAATGGTGTTAAGATGGAAATTGTGTGATAAAATTTTAGGTCACCAAGGAAGCGATTTTTGTGAATATTGCCTAAATCCATTGTAAATCAGGCTAATTGTCAGGCCCATTGAAATATAAAATAATTAAAAATAAAGAAAAATAATACCAAGGTGCACCTATTCAGGTCCTGAAGTACTTGTGTACAAAATTTCATGGACATACAATGCTTAGATCTCCCGCTACAGGCTACACACCCACACATGAATCTTACTTTATTATGTTAGATTTTGATTGATATGCGAGTATATACAGCAAACATTTTATTCAATTTCACAGAAAACAAAATGCTGATGTCCTATGAGTATATTTTGGGCTTAGATTGAAGCATATTTCAAGAAATGAAACAATTGAAGAGGCATTTTAATGATCTTGAAAAACGAGCTAAGAAGATAGGTTGCAGTGCTACTGAAACCTATGCATAGGTGCTCACCACAATACAAAACTTCATGCTATCAAGTCTAGAAACAAGAAATTTTATATACTCTTAAGCCATGTTAAACGCAACTCTACAAATGCTAGTTGCTGTACTGAAAGCATGATTTCAAAAATAATTCTACTTACTTTGTAGCAGTTTCTTGAGATATTTGTGAACTTATACTGTCAATTTTTTGATTCAGTTTCTTTTTCCTCTGATTTGGAGGCAAATCACTATAGTCATCCTTAAGTTCATCATTATAGTTCTGAAAAATAATTTACACATGAGCATTTTTTTAAAAAAACATTTGCTGAATTATCCTAGTTTTATTGAATTGAATTTAGTTGAATTATCCTAGTCACTGTAAATATTTAATTTTCTTGTGAGCATACTAATTTAAATAGATTTATTTTTATGACATTTTAAAAAAGAAAACAAAAAAAATACTAATCAAAAATGATAAAACTTTTGATTTAGAGGTTTCAAAATATCTAGATTAGATACTGAGTTTTATTTTTTTACAATTTATTTTTTCTTTGAATTTAACTTTCAACTTATTTTCTGATTATAACAAAGATACAGAAATTTTATTACAGTACTTCTGTCATGCACCAAATACATTTTAATGATAAATCAATTTTGATAAGTGAAACTTAAAAACATTACTGAATGTCTGTACCAGCAGAGAAGAAACAAACTTGACTAGTCAATTGTAAGAAGCGTATTCAACAAGTGAGGTTACCCTCCTCCCTCCTAAATGAAACTGACAAAATATTCTGGCAAATCTCCTTATAATAATATTGTTAAATGTACATTTTAAAAAGAATACACCCTTGCTCCTAAATCTGTTCATAATATGTTACTTCTACTCTTAAAAAATGGGTTATCCTAAAAACATAAACTTTTATACTGGAGTATAATTTGTAGAATGGAATAGATTTATGGCCTCTTCACAGAAAGTTCTATATTTTGTTAATACAAAGACGGAGATATGTATACCATATGTAAAAACTGACTACAAATAACTAAATTCAGTCTTTCAGGATAAAAAAATAAATAAAAATGCAAATTAAATAATGTTGATTGAATGATTAGAATACAATATATTAAAATTAAATTTTAAAGCATTGTACTCAGTGCCATATCTACCATGAAGTAGATGAAGCAGACACTCCAGGCCCGTTTTTCAAGCGGCCCCAATTTTTCAGTTAATCAATTGCCTTTTAAATAAATTCAAAATCGAAGTCTATTGGATCCATGATCCAATAGAGGAAGTGATTACTGATTTATTTAGTATATTTAGTTTTCACCTGAAAAAAAAGTAATATCGTGAACTACTTTGCTATCATATGACGTTGCCTGGGCACATCAGAGGGGGATGGAACACACTACTATTATTCAATATGGATATCATTTAATAATATTTAAATATGGGGATTGCTATTTTTCATAGAGTAAATGTGCAATAATTACTAAATATCACAGTTAAATATTAGATTTCAACTATTAATTGCGAATAACATAGTCAATTATTTGATTCCAAAGCATAATTTCTATGAACAGTTTAAGTTTAAAAGGAAATACTACTACTAGAGCAAAACAGGCCCATCTAAGTGGTAAAATTTACATTTTGTTAATATTAATTAAAACAAATTATCATACATAATTCTGCACTTCAGGCTCCTAAAATGTGTAGAGCCGGTCTTGATTGTACAACTGTTTAAACTGGGCTGGATTCACAGTTGTAGAAGCCAAAAGTTGTACTATAAATGAGGCCATCCTGCCCTCCTCATTACTTCAAAATAATGTTCACAAAATCTTAATGGAAATTTCACCATTGGAGCTTTTCAGTTAAACAGTTTTTTATAATCGTAAAATATGTATTTAAAATGCAAATTACCATTAATAAATAAAGTAAAATGACCCAATAACAAAATAAATACGGATATTTAGATTAGTATTTTCAATTTACATGAAACACAATACTGTACTAAACAGGGTATATTGCTTAATTTCATCAGTAAATGGTATACTTATACCATTTACTGATGGTATACTTATACCATTTACTGATTTAAAAAAGCAAGGGACATAATGAAGATGATACAAAAGCATTATATAAAGTGTCAAAAATAGTAAAATTTATTAGATTACAGAAATGCAATAAAAAGAAGCAGAAAATACTTACATGAAGAACAAAGAGGAAAATCCAGTCAGAGGAAAGGAAATAAAAAAGAAAAAGTTTTAGAAATTGTATAGAAAGTTACAAATAGTTACACACTAAAGATTTTAAGTTCTAAAAGAAAATAGGAAACATATACAGTTGAACCCATTTAAAATGTTACTGTATGTGAAGTTTTCACTTTTTAAAGCATTTTTACTTTCCTTATAATATATAATATATGTACAAAGTATTGTAATAAGGGTGAAAATTTAACTTCGTGTTTTCAATGGATTTACACATTTGGGAACCTTAAAGTACAAATAAATTATTCTCAACATGATACCTGCATATATCTGTTTGTGAAATGCATATATTTACTCTATCTAAAACACCATCATTAGTTTTTATTAAATTCGGATCAGATTTTGGTACAAATTTGAAAAATATAACTGGCTCTTTTTTATTCAAAATGAGTTATAAAAATTGAATAAAAGATAAAATAAGAGAATATATGTATGCTTATTTAATATATATGTTTGTTTTATAGGTAATTTTTGACAACAAAATGAAAGAAATCACTCTCAGTAGTACAATCAACTGTTATCGATACATTTTCATCTTTTTTTACATTTATTTTAGTTTTGAATTATAGACATATCATTTAAAAATGTTCCACATAGCCAAATAAAAAATAACCAATTAATAAATTGAAAATTTGATTTAACATAAAATAAGATGGATTTTTATGAATTATACTGTGCCATGAAGATGAAACTCTCATGAAAATAAACTAAATAAAAAATATTAAATCGAGTTTGTGCAGAAAGTCATACATTGCTTGATTAGATTTTTATTTTATTAGCAATGGTGTTTCCTCATGAGCTTAGGATTAATTTTTCTTGCCCACAATATTTGTTTTTATCAATCAAAAATTAGTCAAAAGCTGACATGTCAATAATAAATGAGTAAAATATTTTAAGCAGGACGATATTTTAAAGAAAGTATAAAACTTTCTGCTTAAGATGCTTTACTTATTTATTGTTGATATATGTTTCTGACATATTCTTGGTTTGTAAAATGAGCCATTGATGATGATGAAATCAATACGGTCAATATTTGCTTAAATATACTGTGCATTTAAATATTTTCTAAGATTTTATAATGAGTAATGTTTCTTGGTTATCTAAATTTATATTAAATTCATATGAAACAAAATTTATAATAAATTCACAATTATGTGAAACTTTTGCAATAATTCACAAAAAGTATAAAGTTTAGCATTTATATATATTCCTTATAAAATGTTTTCCTGTTTAAAGATTTTTTTTTTTAAATGGCTGAGTGGATTCAACTGTAATATAAAGAAAAGAGTAGAAGTAAATACATAATTTTATTTGCTTGATTAGAATTAGTGTTTTAGTAAAATTACAAAATAAAAGATAAATTTTAATATTATACATATCAAGAGGGTTGTTTGAAAATATTTATGAATAAATCTAATTTAAATTGATATAAAAAAGCAAATTAATAGTTATAGAATAATGCAATGGTATGCATTTGAAAATATTAAAATTACTCATATTCAGTGTAATTTTTCATTTCCTAAACACACACAGATTCCAGTAAAAGAGAGCTTACATGATCACCCCATCATTTCCCTTGGACCATGATTGTTTTCACATATTTTGTCACTCTTCAGTAAGATGTAGGCACTGAAATGACCAAAGAGCAACAAACTTTTTAAAGCAAGGATTTAAAAATTTTTACAGTGGAAGTTTGAAAATAATTATTTGCATTTAGCAAGAGTCCAAAGCAGTATTTTAGCCTTGCCTTCGGCCAATAAAACTCTGCCCTATAACAGGAAACCAAAAACTTCCACCAGAAAATTCTAAAACACTTTCTGCAAAAGATTTTTTTTTTGTTCCCTAATTTCACTATTTATCCTTTGCTGACAAGCAAAGGTAACCAAAAGCTTCCATCAGAAAAATTCTAAATTCTTAGTCTCAAAGGATTTTTTGTTCTCTGATCTCATCATTTATCACTTGTTGACAAGCAACAAAAATTCAGAAACTATGATCAAAGAATGGTAAAGGCCCCAAATAATCATGATTGAGATATCAAACAGGCTCTTAAAAGAACATTTGTATGTTCAACCCCTTTCCACCAAATAGAAGTTACTTGGCTTTGTCCACTTTGATGCAATTTCAAGGAAATATACATACTGAAGAAGTAAATCACATGTTTATTTTTTATGGATACAGCTAATATATAAATGTATCAATAATTACTTATCAAAACAATTGTTTTAAATTTACATTTAGGGAAGGTTAAATATTTTTGATAAAGTTAATCTCGAACAATTTTTTTCTTTATGCATCAAAATCATATTTGTCAATGACATATCTTTATAACTCTTATATCACGATAAATGGACATAAGTACTGTAAAACAACTATAATCTTCCTCACAGCAAAGATCGTCACATGCGTGACAGTGACGTTGTAGTCATGTGACACCTGGGTCACAATGTGACATCATATTTGAGACTTCTATGCGATGTTACGTATTAGTAACTTTGCAACTTCATTGTGACTGTATTCTGTGAGGTTTCCACAATTTAATTAAAACGTAACAATGTAACGACATTACAATGGCAACTACAATGTGACGTCATAAACAAGTTAATATGCGATGTCACAAACGAGAATGAAAATGACCAAAATGACTTCACTGTGACCTCAATATGATATTGCCAAAATGTACTGCGACATCCCAAAGTCACAGTGTGACATAAATCTTACGTTACTGAGAAAAAAAATGCTGTTAGGGCTGTGCTGTTTCAACGATAATGTTTTAGTCTTTAATGCCGAGAATGACAGTTTGACCAATGCTATTGAAATTGAAAGTATTGGAAGTAACTTTAGTAACACTGAAAATGTTAGGAAAAAAATCATTGCTACATTTCTTCAAAAGATCCGCTGCACATTTTGATAGCTTCGTAGATAATTTGGCTCCCATTTCATCTTACAATTAAGTTTATTTGGTGGATTAATTGTTTCGAAATTAGGCTAATTAGCTTTCAAAAGGATTCAAGCCTGGTTCCATCAGGACCCTCTCTGAAAATTTTGTTGTAGCTTTTTAGATGATTTAGCTATCACTTTAGCTTACAACCAAGCTTATGTAATTCTTAAGCTTATCTCAAACTCAAACTTATTTAATGGAGTATTTATTTTGGAAAAGTTTTTGAGAGGGCTTGTGTTCGTGAAACCCCTTCACTTCTTTGGATATGGTTTTGTAGAGAGCGGCAGAAGTCAGTTCACTGATATATATAATATTATAGTTCTAAATCAAGAATTTTCCAACTTTCAATATTCATATTCCTGAGTTTTTACTTTTACATGTAAATCCTATTTTATAGGTCAATTTTAACAGTAAACTTGTTCTACAGATAAAGTGATTTTTAAAGAGATTGGTCATTTGTTTAATAGAATTCCAATTCTTTAAATTCAATATGAAATGCTTCTTAGAAAAATTCTAATAAATCAGAATAAATTTAAGAGTAATATAAAAATTTATGAAGAGGAATAATTCATGTTGAAGTTACCAAGTAATATTTTCATTTTTAACTGAAGTGACTTTATAAATATATTCTGAATGAACAGAACAGGGGATATATAACATATGTATTGCATTTGTTGTATTATGAGATTAAATAAACAAAATACACATCTTGTAAAATAATTATTAGTCTAGTGGCTGTTTTGTGTTACTATTTTGTATTAAAATCTTTGGATTACACAAAAAGCGTCAGAATAAATATTCTACATAGTAACCATATACATATCCTACATATCAGTATACATTGCAGAAAAACTTACAGAATTAACTTGAGTAAAATTGTACCACTTATTTGTGTCAGGTAGGAAAGAAAGAAATTCCATATCACCAAAATTACCTAAAAACCTAAATTTCTAAAAACTTCAAAGAATACCTAAAAGTTTAAAAGTATAGTCTGACTAGGAATTCCCTAATACAAAAAATGCATTCTTTCTAAAACTGGAATATAACTGCAATAAACACTAATAAATACACAAGTTTAATTTCAAATTAACTAACATTTATTTTTAAGTTTTACTTTAAAGAGCGTTTTTAAACATCTCATTTACATAAACATTTTAAATTAGAGGCCAAAAGAATAGTAGTATATTTATGTTAAATTTATAAAGAGTTAAAGTTTAGATATTAAAGAATGAAATTAAGAAATTTAGAACAATATGTCAAAACGGGAATTTAGAAGAAAAAATAAATTAAATTTAGCTGAAAAAGGAATTCAAAACATAAGAATTTAAGTTAAACAAATCTTAAAATTTCTATTTTGTACCCATGTTCGATAGATTTAAGTTGAGGGGTTTTAAACTTACTAAAAAAACATAAAATAAAAATACATTTTTATTTAACTATCATAAATTATAAATTACTAGAAAATGTTGGCTGTGATTTGTAATATAAGAGGTTGTGGCATAGCCGTGTGTGCACTGGCACAACAGCTATTTTATTTTATTTTCATTATAAGCAAGCGTATTGTTAAAATGTTCTTTGGGTTTTCGGGAATTTATTGTGAGTTTTGAAGAAATCCTACGAATGACTGACATTTTCCTCACCTGTTCTTCTGTAGTTCAATTGCAAGAAAGTCATAATTGTACTTTTCTAATTTCTAAGAAATAAAGATCCACAACTCACAAGATTATTTTTATGACCAAAATTTGGACTTGTAATATAAAATACATGCACTTCTTAAAAAAAGCTACTAAAACACTCCAAGGTTTATTCTAAACAATCTTAAATTTAAGAATATATCAAAATCCTGATAAAAATGCTTTGGTCAGCCTGAACTCTGTCAGCTATCGGGAGTGCCCACTAATGGGAAGCGAAATATATTAATGTATCATTTCAAGGGACTGGGGTTTCAGAAATTATCCATAAATGGGGAGTATCCATCAGTGGAGGCTCAGGTGTTGTTGTTGTTGTTGAAACCCAGACCGTCCGACCTACCAGAAAGGTGTAAGGTAACTGTTTGGACGGTCGGGAAGTGCCACCCAATTTAGACCGGAACCCTGTGGGGGAGGCATCCACGGAGGTTCAGGTGTATTAGAATCATTAGAATCCTAAATAAATCCAAAATGGGTAAATAAAATTAAGAAAAGAGAATATTAATAAATAAATAAGCCTCTTGAACCCATTTAAATAAATAATTGTCTAAAATTACCAAACTTTAAAAAGCAACACAATATTTGCTCAACAAGTAACAAAATATTTAAAAATTCGTTCTTGGGCATTGAAAGTGATGCCTTTTAATCAGCTGCATCTCTTGTATATGGATTTTTTTTTTCAGTTACCATTTTTTGGTTAGCAAAAAATTAAAATTAAAAATATTTGACAACTTATTCCTTTGCATACCTCCATAAGTACATGTACTACAGCTTGGGAAACACTGTTCTAAATACTAGTCCAATTTTTAAAATATTCAATAGATATAGTTTTACACTTTCTTATAAAGTAAACTATGCTAAAATTTGCCTTTTTTTTATAAAAATGCAAAATTATTCACTAAATAAACATGCAGAATAACAATGATTAATAAAAATTGTTTATTTAACATATAAGCATGTTTCATATGAGTTAATACTTTAACATTATTAGCCAACACATAGCATATCTGCTAACTAAGGGCATATTAAAAAACTATCAACTGGTCAGAGTGAGTCTTAAAGGTCAAGTCATGTCAGGTCAGAAAATGTAATATCATTGTGCAGTTCTTAACAGAATTAGGAGTGGGTACTGCATATTGGATGTAGAAAAAAAAGTATATACACACAATTCACTTAACAAATAAAAAAAAATGAACAGAGAAATAAACATATTAAAAAAATGCTGAATACTTTGAATATCATACCCAAAAATTAGAGTCACTAAAATGTATTACAAAAGGAAAAAAGAACAACAACATGTAATAAAAGTATAATACATATTAGACTTTACTTTAAAAAAAATTAATATCCTTTCTTCAAACGGAAATTATTTGTATTTATCAATATTGTAGTAATACTTTTTATATCAGAAGTACAAAATCTTAGGTATAGCCTTAATTATAATTGTTTGCATGTATAGCAGGAAGAGAAAAATGTATGTTAAATTATTTCTATATTTCTATATCAATTTTGAATAGCTATATGTACAAAAGGAAATCTTCACTCACTCACTTATCCCCACATCTCCTAAATTGCGTGAGTTAAAAGCTTTAATTTTACAGTGCCATTCCTCATGGCTTATAGTTAAATCCCAAGAAGGAATATCCAATCTGGGTGTTGTAATATTTCAGAGCACAAGGCACAGAGAACCTTTAATCTCCAGTATCATACTTTGAAATCATCAACAATTTTTACATTACTGCAGTGGCCAACCACTATGGGGTATAAGAAGAAATATTTTGGTAAACCAGTCTTTAAGAGTGTGAGGATGTATATATAGCATGATTGAACAGCATGCACCCTGAATCTCCCCATCCACTTGATCTGAAAATCTGAATATCAAACCAAATTAATATATGGGATGAATTCCTGTCCAGAGAAGAACTCCAGCCTTAAACAGTTTTTAAATTTCTAATGGCTGGGGGAGAATAATATAATACAAAGAAGAAAATAAAACAACAGGATTATAAAACAATGTGTAAACATAATTTCCTCAAGAGGCTTCTTGCTTCCCAATATCTGTTCGCCTCTGAATTTCTATAAATGCAGTGCAGTATAAAAGGTGGATTCTGTCCATCAGTCGAAGACCGTCCGACTCATCCTGAGGACTTGAGTATCTATTTGGACGGCTGTCTGTCCATCAGTTGTCATTTCAAAGAGTGGACAGAAAGGATTCAGGTATATTTTAATACAAAACTGTCATGATTACTTGTAAGTTATAAATTGCCACAGCCTTTTGGTATGGCAAGTTATAAAAGGAGATCAGGTATTTTTGTTCTAACTCTTTGAAACTGTTCAACAATACAATTTCTGTTGGTGTTTTAAAGATATATATCCTAGCATATAAAGATTTGTAGTGTGGAAAAACGTTTCAGGTTTTGCCACTTCAGCACTTTCATGATAATCATATATATGCCTACTTGTTTTCCATTGAACCCCAAAATGTTCTGGCATTTACTAGAGAACAATACACTTATCTTTCACTCTGTATTCTTGAATAAGAGTTATACACATGAAATCTTATTTGAGATAGAGACTCAAGTAAAGTTAACAGAATGATTTACAGTTGGGTGATAAGATTGTTTTCTCAAATTTAAGCAATTGCTTTAATGCAATAAGGTTGTCTCCAGCTCCACCATTACATCTTATTCTGCATTTATTCTAAAGTTATAAAAAGTAAAAATATCTAAAAACCTACAACTCAGTTTTTGGGGGGAAAAAAGAAAAAGTTCTACTACTTGACTTATTTAGATTTCTTAATTTGAAACAATGGATCATCTTTAGATTTTAATTGGACAAATTCACCTTTATATTTCTCTTCTCAAGTCTATTATATTTTCATACAAATTTTTACAACTTTTATACAATACTTATTAATATAAAGAAATAAAAATGCAGGAACAAGTTTAAAGTTTCGCCTGGTAGCAAAACTTAAACCTGGAACTTTTTGATTTCAATATAAATGCACTACAAACAAGTTTCCAAGTAGAAGAAAATTTAAATATACTGAAAAGTAATATTTTATGAGAAATCAATTGTGAAATTATATAATATAAATAAAAAATAAAATAAAAAATAGAACTGGTCATAAGCAAAATACCCAATTTAAAATCACCTTATTGGCACTAAAAATAGAGAACAGTCCTCCTCTCTTTTTCATCTTTTGCGTAGATATCGTACCCTTTAGAGTATCACTTTTTCCTTGCAATAATGATGGTGAAGTGGCACTGTCATTGACTTTATTGGGGATCAATTCCTCAAATGTTATATCACCAGGAGGTTGATACCCAGACTTTAATTTACCAATTACTATATTTGAATCCTAAGGAGAACAGAAATAATTAATATTTATGTAATAAAATGAACAAAAGTAATTAATTTAAATATAATCTATAAAATAATTAAGATATTTTTCATCTTGAAATGCCAAAAAGTAAACATTCGGAAAATGAGCAACTGCTCCTGGATAAGTTTGAACCAGCAATCTTCAAGAGAATACATCAACTCTACTACTTAAATCTATTATTGAACCTAAATTTAGTGGCATGTCATTGTGTAGTGAGGGCTTTAAGGTTGTAGCTTGAAGATTGCTGGTTTAAGTTCAGACTGGGTAAGTTTTTTATATTTTGAATGATATTTTTTCTTGGCTTTCTTTGTATCGATTTAAGTTGAATTATAGTTTAATTTCTAGTTGTAGTTTAATTTCTAATTTTCATTTTATAAAGAACATTAGTTTTATATTTTTGCTTTCATATAAAACAGTATAAAAAGTTTATACCCTGCAAATTTGAATTTGTGTGTGCATGTGTATGATGTTGATTAAAATTCTCAAGAACAACTGCACATATCATCATGAAGTTTATTATATTCAGGTATATCATATAAACACTAAAACAATATATAAATGTTTAGAACAAAAGTTGTTCCAAAATTAAAACTTTGATGACTAAAAATATTAACTGTCAGTAGCAGATTGGTAATATAAAGCGGCCTGGAAAATTAATGGTAACTAAGTCACAGCTTGATCATGCCTGGTGTATAGTATGAAATTTGAAACCTGTTATATTTGATAGGCTTTCAAGATGCACTTTTGCTAATAAAAGGTATAACTTTGAATTATTCTAAGTTTTGCTTTAGACGTTCCAATCAATTCATTCAATGTCAATAGAAATAATAAAGAATTGAAATTATATATAATATCTTGTATATATATATATATAAACAAGATATTATATAATTTCATATATATATATAATATATATATATATATATATAATATCTATATATTAACTAATGTCCAATTAAAGTTCTACTGTATTTTTAGAAAATACTATTCAAATTAGCCATATTAAGAGGAATAAAAATATATTAAAAGTACGAAGAAACTTACGGCATTAGGGTCAATTGAATCTGCAGCCCTGTCCATTTCATCTAAGCACTTGTTAATGAAAGGTAGGACTTGCCTCTGAACATCCGTGGACTGTTTCATCAATGTTTGTAAAGCTATAATTCTTTTGTCGTCCATATTTTGTAAATCCTACATTTAAAATTATTGAGAAAGCTTTCAAAACCAGTCAATAAACAAATAAATCAATTATACATTTGTTTTACATTTAACATAAAATTACATAAAAATCATATAATATATAGTTCAAATAAAAAAAATATATATTAGAATATACAAAAAATTACACTCAGTAATTAAAAACCTTTATGTATTTAAAAAAATGTGAATAGAAATCAATTAAAATAATATTGCTGTTTCATATACAGTATACTCAACTACAATGAACACTAACTTAACGAATTCATTGCTATATTAAACAAATTATTTTGTTTAGTTCAATTAATGTATAGCATACCATGGATATAATGAATCATTTTATGGACATAACAAAGGAATTTTCCCCCTCTATAATTTAATTTTTAACTTCATATTCAAAGACTTTAGAATTTTTGTTTATCATAAAAATAAGACATTTTACTATAAAACACTTTCAAAATAAACTACAGAATTTAGAAGCATTCTGATTGTACTCGCAATGAAATGGAAAACATTCCTACTGCTTTAGGTAATCCAGTTTTTATTTTCAAGAGATTTCATCTTAAACAGACGACGAATTTGTTAAAGATGATGATTGCTACCTTTAGAATAGCTTAAACACCGAAAAATCATACATTTTGATAACTTACTGACACAATTGAAATTATTCAAACTGAGAATGAAGTGATAATGTATGGAATTCTAAAAGATGGTAATGTACTGAATGCTGGGCTAACATAAAATTCAGTTGATGAAATCAATGAAAGTATGACAGACTCTTCATCAACAAAATCTACACAATCTTACTCTAATGCTTCAGATGGCATCAACAAACTGGTTTCTTTGTTTGCAATGATACAAGTGACAGTGTTTTTAATGTTTTAAGCATTATTAAACACAAAATTCATACTATTGATTTTATAGCCATGTAATACTTTTTACTAGAACAAATTATACAGCATTGCCTGAGTCTTAAATAAGCATCCACTACTTATAAATAATTAAATAAGCCCGAGCTACTTAATACATTTGAGCACAATTTAAAATGGCCTCAATCTAGAAATTGTATGCTCCAAATCGCACATTCTCTGCAAAAGAAAAAAAAAAGAGGAGGGAAGGTGTGGTTTAAACTCATAGGCGGGCATGCACAGTAAAATTCACCAGTAGAAAGATTGAATCTGTGGAACATGTTGGGACTTCATGGAAGATGCTTTGTGATCACTTAATAGATTACAAAAATCAAAATTACTTATGAAATAGAAAAAAAAAATGTTTGAATGCTAAGGTATATACAGAAATTTTAGCCTAATTATAGAATTGTGCTAATCTTAGTTTTTTGGATTATATATGTATATATATACAGGGTGTCCCAAAAACATTGACTTTGGCTTTTATTCCTTAAATATTGATCTTAGATATATATAATAAATTACAAAGTTGCATAAAAAAAAGGTACAGAATTTTATGAAATCGATAAAATTTTCAGGGGATTAAATTTGAAGAAATACAAAATTTAAATTTTTATACGGCCTCCATACAAAATAATTTCCAATGAGTAAATTGTGCCCCATACACTAATAAGGTGATAACCATAACAGTTCCTTAACAATTCCTTAAACAATTACAATGAATAATGGCTCTAGTGAAGAAAATCCTCCAGTCTCTTATTGTTCATTATAACCAAGTTCAACTGTACTTCAATATTTTAATTAATCCATAGTAGCAATTCTTTTCACTTGCAGTTGTGCAATCATGATTTACGAAAATTTTAAAAACATTGCAAAACCAATAGGAAATTCCTGGAATACTATAATAAGTGTAACCAGTATTCCAAATATCCTAGTATCTTGAATATTTTGCAAAGATAAGATGGTTAGATTTTTGCTTTAATTTAATTATTTTGACATTCCAAATAAACAATTAAATGTTTTGAATAAAGATATGTAATTTTATGGAACTTGGTTGAATTATTTCAACCAAGTTCATTCTGCATCTTATAATCAGGAATATCTTGTTATTTTAATTTTTTGAATTACATATGAGTTTAGTGTTACAAAATAAAGCATCACACTAATTTCAATCTAAAAATAATTATCTCTAAAATAAAAGACAAATTGTACAAGCACAGTTTGAATAAATATAATTATATGACAAAATATTCCATTAAAAAAGATTCCATATTAAATCATTTTAGTATGTTTAATTTGATATAAATTGTATAATCATCTCAATTTTATATTGGAATTTTTTATATCAAATCAATTTGGTATAAATATAATTTTTAGAGATTTTATCCAACAATTTTTATATGATTTGATGCAAATTAAATGAAAATAAAAATATAAAATATATATATTTTTTATCATAGGTCAGTTATGGTCGTAGCCTTATTCATTTTGAATTAGTCTACTGTTCTTTTTCTTTCTTGGGTTACATGATACAACTATTAACAGATAAGTTCTTGTCTTTGCTTGTGTTCTCTCTCTTTTTATCATGAAGAAGGAGGCTGTTCTTTGCCCCCAAAACTATTTGATACTTTTAAACAATCTTTCACACTGCTAAACTAAAGCAGTATCAAATTTTTTAGAAAATTAAAATATTGAAGAATATACATATTGTTGCTGGCACTATCCCATTTTTAATCCATACAATGCTTGTACATTTATGAGACAACTTTTTTTGTACTGAATTTAGTTCAGTAATTTTAGAGCAAAAATGCTTACATAAAATCAGATATTTTGAGAAAGTGAATTCATTGTTTTTGTAATCAACATGTGATAGAACACAGATTTCAACTTTGCTAAAAAGTGGATTTTTAACTCAAAAATAATATCTCAATTTAACAAGAGAAGAATAAACTATATATGAATCGAACCCAAAAAATTTTAAATTTGAGTTTTCACTGATTCTGTTGTTACAACCTATAATATAGACAGAATTTACAAATGCTTTTTAAGACAATGTAAAAAATAATGCATAGTAGAAACAAATTACAAAACATACCTGAAATACTTTAGGCATTAACTCAAAATAATGCTGTTTTTGTGCTTCATTTGTTTTTTGTAGCTGATTTACATAGTCAGTTTTACTATCTTCACAAGACTGTAATTTGGAGATACTGTTTAGTCTCGCCTAGTATTAAAAAAAAAAAAAAAAAATCAGAATGAGAAATTATGTACACTATTAAAAAATGCATGTAACTATGCCAATGTTTTTCTCAGTTTTCACCCCAAAACCCTGCTTAGCATTTAATGAAAGCATTTTTCTATAGAAGACTATTAGCTATTCAAAGAAAAAAAATATGATGCTTTTAATTATTTACAAAATGTTTTTTAAAAAAGTTTCAATGAAATAATTTATGATACGTTTTAACAGTATAGATAAGTTTCATTGTTGTAAATTCATCATTGAAAAATATCAAAGTATCATGGAGAAAGTTAAAAAATTATTAATTTACCTTCTAATCGATGCATTTATCACAAATTCAATCACAATCATTTTATATGTAATTTATCATTAGAAAACAAATAATACTCATTTTAAAATGTTAACATGAACATTTTTTGAGAAATGCATGTTTATGGAATAAATTAAAAAAAAATATTACATAATGATTATCTTATTCCCGTTTGAATATTTGTATCTATCATCAGCCATGACCTATCTGCATAGCAGAGGGGCATGGAGGAATCTTCAATTAACTATTATTAAAAACCATCAGCTAGATATAGGAACTGCAGCTAGTAAATGCAATAAAATGCATATTTATAATTAAGAGGAATTTTTTATAAAAGTTTTAAACATAATATTTCAAACAAATGCACATTAGATAGTTCATGTAAAAAATTAAAATAAGACAATCTTTTGTAACTTACATAATTAGAAAAAAATAATTCAAATTTAAAATTTTAATATTTGTTCTTTATTGAAATTACGCTTCACATGAGAAAATAGAATTAATTCAAACTCATTGTGTATGGAAATATTAAATTGGTGTCCAAAATTATCTTTATATGCATAAAATCACTGATTTCTTAACACCTGTTCAATATAATTGAATGCATTTTTTAAGGTGATACATAGCATTTTAACACAGAAATACAAACTGAAACATTGAATAAGAGTGCACACAATACAAAACTAATTATGAAACAATTAAAATGAAAATAATGTTTGACATTAATAGGGAATGTGATGTTTCCTAACTTGTATACACGTATCACAACACAATTTCATACTCTCTATTAGGTAGTTAATAAGAGTTTGGGGCAGTAAGTTCCACTTCTCCAGCAATGAGGTCTTTACGGCATTGTAAACTCTAGGATTTCACATTGCAAAAGTTCTTTCAAAGGCCGTTCCAAAGTTCTAAATTGGGTAAAAATTAGGAGATTTGGTTAGCCAGTTTTTTTACTCAATGCCTACGCTTTCAAACAATTCACCAACCAGGTTTGTCCGATGTGGACATGCCTTATCATCCATAAAAGGATAGTCAGATCCCCATGCACCTTTAAAAAGCCTTACATAAGGTTCTAAACTTCTATCTTGATATCCCTGGCCAAAGAAAGATTCTTTGTCAAACATGTGTAGGGGAGTATATCCATTAATCATTAAGTTTCCCCATATTATCAGATCTGAACCACTGTAATGGTCATAGTCCCTAATGTCAGTGGGAAGATTCTTAGCTCCCACCAGATGTAAATATGTTTAGAATCAGAGGTTAAACTAAACCTTGATTTGTTACTGAAGAGAACACAGGCCCATTGTTGTTGACTCTAGCTCTAATGCTCACTGCACCAATTCAGGTGGGCTATCTTTGTCTTACATTGTGAGGTCAGTGAAACACATACCATTGACTTTCTGCATAAAGGTGCGGCAGCAAAGACATCTATCAAAGATGCCACACGAGCCAAACTCGAATTATAAGAACAGACCAGGAGCTAGCTTTTGCTCAGTGATTATAATGTCGGTCTACGAAGCATCAGGTCCCTGGTTCGGGACCACGGCGACGCACAATCGCCACAATGATGACTGGACGTTTGAAAAAACGCAACCTTCCTTTCCAACGACTTCGCCTCTCAGCACGAGATGGCAGCACCACAAGGAGTCAGAAGCCTTGACACTCCCTTCCTGGTTGACCACGACTGCCCGTCACGCCGAGGCAACACGCCTCCCGGCCCTGACCGTCACGTCGAGGCGACACGCCTCTCGGCGCTTTCCGCATCAGCGAGGGGAGTGTGCGGCAGGAAAGACATCTATCAAAGATGCCACACAAGCCATTACCCGAATTATAAGAACAGAGGAGGAGCTAGCTTTTGCTCAGTGATTATAATGTCTGTCTTGTAACCAACAGGTCCCTGGTTCGGGACCACGGCAACGCCAAATTGCTACAAAGGCATTTTTTATTAAGTCTTTTGTATACAGTTTGTCACTATACTAAAGTTCCAGTGGTGGCTGCAAGCTCTAAACACAGTTGCATAGCAGTCCACTCCCTGTTGCGATGAGCAGTTATGAACAGATACCGATCTTAAGAAGCAGTTATTATTTTTCTACTGCCTTATCCAGGCTTTCTAGCAACAGTCCCAGAGTCTTGAAATTGGTTTCAGAGGGCAAAGACTGCCTGTTATGAAACATTTAACCATCTTGCCACTTCCATTAATGTCTGCCCAGCCTCTAAATGGCTAACAGCTTGCAGACTCAACGATTCTTCCAAATTATATTTTGGAAGAACTGTTTTGCATTGATAAACACTAAAATTAAATCCTAAATACTTTGTGTACAGCCCTTGTGCCACTTTTGGATGATGTGATGACATTATTTGCATATCAGAAACAGTTTGATCAAATTGGATTGAATGATTATAATTGTTTGCCTTTTGCTTATTTCTCTGAAAAATAAATCAGATTTGTTAGGTATTTCATAAATTACCATTATTTTTATGCATGTAAAGATTATTTTGGACACCAGTGTATTTATTCACACTAATTTGCTTTAAAACATTTAAATCATTGGACTGACAAAGCTATTGATATTTTTAAAAACTTCCAAATATTAATAACTAATGAAAGAATGTTCTAATATATATTATATTTTTACTATTTTGATGCTTAAAGCATGTTTCATATAATAACTGTAGTCAGTGATACAGAATTGGTTGCATTTAAACCAGTAACAACTTTGAGTTTTTGCTAGGAAGGGAAAATAATCTGAATCCAGTTTAAATTTTGGATATCTTTTCCATTTTCATTTCTATCGCATATCAAACATGTGTGACAAATAGCAATAATCTGATATAGATGCTGAATCATTTATGACATTGAGCCTCCTCTCAAAATAGATGTAACAAGGAGGGAGCCCACCACTGATATAAACTCGTTTAGAAAACATGCTGCTACTGATTAATGAAAATTGTAAAAATACTCTACACAGGCAGCAGATCACTGGAAAAAAATTCATTGACATTTTGTAATTATTGAGATTGGTGACTTCTCTTAAATATGACTCTGTCATGATGAATTTGTATAAATTCATTCATCATACATTTTTAATTAACACGATTTTCAAGTAGGAGACGTTGGCTTCCATGATAAAACACTGCAAAACTAAAGTAATGCAAGCTCTCCAATAAAGCTGTTGTAACAGCATTCTGAAATCTTCTAGTGCAATCCAGAAGCAGTATTGTGGAGAGAGAAAGGAAGAAAAAAAGAGTGTGTGTGTGTATGTGTGAGAGATAGAGAGAAAGTGTGTATGAGAGAGGGACAGAGACAGAGAGAGAGAGAGAAAGGACAAAATGGAAGCATCTTTACCAGCCAATAGCATTGCGACACACGATATTAATGTCCAGGAGAAGAGAGAGAGTGATGCAAGATTTTTAAAGAATAAGGTTGGCTATTTTCTTTGTCTGGGCCTCCTGGCCTGGTACGCTTAACAAGCAAAAAATGGCTACAAGCCAATGATAACATGAAATTCATTAGAATACTTTAATTGTTTATTCCAGATCTTAAATAACTATCTACTACCTTTTAATTGAAAGATATTTCCCAAGTTGTTGTTGTTGAAACTCAGATCGTCCGACCTACCAGAAAGGTGTAAGGTAACTGTTTGGACGGTCGGGAAGTGCCACCCAATTTAGACCGGAGCCCAGTGGGGGAGGCATCCACAGGGACCGTACCCTTCTTCCCCTACCACCAACCTCTCGGAAGGACTTTCGGACCCACATGTTTAACGTGATCGTACTCCGCATGAACACGGCGGCAGTTTTGGCAGTGGCTGGAATTGAACCCGGGCCTACCGAGTGCAACTCCAGCGCGCTAACCAATGGGCTACCGCGCCCAGATATTTCCCAAGTTAAAGGATTCTTGAAAATATAAAGAAAATATGCCCCTAGAGAATGCCTAACTACTCCCATATCAAGTTGCAACATTTCAACTTTTGTTGTTACCTCTTCAACAAGTAAAAGATACCTGATGAGATAAACTAAAATCCTAAAATTCACAATTAACACCAAGTGAATTCCTCAAAATTGAAATATCGTATAAGCCCTGAAAACTGGATTTGTTTCATATTTCTTGAATGATAAACATTTGATAAGGCTATGATCTAAACAGAAAGGGCTTGTTTTGTCTAAAGTATGTTTTACGGCAGATTCATAATGACAAAAGAAAACAAAATAGAATATAGAACATTTATGAATGAGAAAGTCCAGCAGTCTGTCCAACTTCAGATAAAATAATCATTTTAACTTGGAATCATGCTTCTACTTTAGCAACCAGCATCAGTTGATAGATTTCTTTCTTATTAGAGCTCACCACAACCGAATAGCTGTTACTACAGTGGTAACAAGAAAACTAGTTATGTGCAACATTTTTGCAAACCTCTGTTACTTTACTAGAAGTCAGGTAGAGGCATATCACAAAGTTGCAGTAATGGCTATTTGATGCTGACGTCTATAAAAAATTGAAACTGGTCAAAAGAATCTAATTGCAACAGTGGGAGCATGACTCAAATTTGTTATAAATACCTCTTGTTGGTTACATGTGACTATGTCACATTGATAAAATTCTATAGGTCTTTAAGATTTTGCAAGTGAATTTAACTGTATTTATAAAAAAATGTTGTTCCAATTTTTTGTCTCTCTCTAAATGAAAAACTAAATTTAATGAACTATATTTGAAAGACTTTCTTATTATGCAAACTGATAAACACAGAATTGATGCAAAAATATAAATAACCAAGAATTTAAGTGTTGTTAGCAAGTCAAGTACCTTTTCTAGCTCTATCCTAGAAAGGTGAAGGTCAGCTAAAGCCTTTTGATAGTTTTCATTAGCCTTTTCTGATTCCTTGAAAGCCTTTTCATAACATTTTTTGGACTAGAAATAATGAATATTCCATTAAGATACAACACATAATGTTTATATATTGAAATAATAGATGAACTTGGGTTAAAAGAATATTTATATCAGACTAACACTTTCATATTTTAAATTTCTAGAAAGGAGGCATTTGTGAATTATAAAATAAAGCTTTTAATCAAAAATCGAATTACAATAAAAGTAAAACCAATGAATATAGACAATGTTACTGAATAAGAAAGTCACACATTGGTTACATCAATTACACTATCAGCATTTTCATAATCAACATTTTCTCGAACTACATTGAAATAGCATAAAATGTGACTCTGTGTACTATAAATTTCATGTAAGAAATTAAACATTAAAATATTTAAATGTTTTCTTTTATCTTATTATGTAAATATAAATCTAATGTTAATATGTTTCCTAAATAATAGTTTATAGTAGGCTCCTCCATTAGTCCTGCTGAACTATGATTTTATGTTTGGCTACAGCTTTGAATAACTTCCCAAAGAAGTTTCGATAGTTAATGGCTGTATTCTTGATGCAGCAAGAAAAATCAAGCATTGAGATCCAATTTATTCAAAACCAGACAATCTGCAGATTAACCTTGTGATAATCTCAACAATTATGGTTATGCCCATGATTCCATAAATACCAGTTTCTTTACCATTTTTGTTATACTAATGTTGCAATAATGAAATCAATGATGACATCTGAGCATCAATGGTTAGAATAGAAAGCAAGATGTGAATTGGAACAAGGGATTCTCTTGTAGCATTGTTACCTTTATTCTGTTTTTGAGCATGTTTTGCAATGAAAATCCTGTTACTTAAAAAATAAGATATTTTTCATTTAGCCAACATATACCCATTGATTCTGCTGCAACTCTAATAACCCGCCCTGGCATCTAAAACCTTATATTCAGTGTTTGTAACCACTGGATTCTGAATTCATACTTTTCTACATTAGGTCCAATTTCTTAACATTTATAAATTGAAAAAGAAATACAAATTTAATATTTATAACTCATAAATTGAAATAATGGAATTCAATACAAAATGTTTAGAAATAACACTTTTAAATAATGTAATATTAATATGAAATTTAAAACTATTATACTTTTTCCAGTTGAGCAAGGGATGCTTGAATATTTTTATGTAACCGTGTTCCTTCTTGCAAATGCTACAAATGAAAATGATGTAAATTAAAAATTATTTTCTGAAACAAGTAAAGAAGGACAACATACAAAGTATAAAGAGATATTATTCAACATTTTCTTACCAAAAATTAATTAATTTACATTTTAGCTAATGATGTCCATAATTATGAACATTCACTTCAAATACTTTTATAAATTTACATTTACAATTTTGTGTTTCTACTTGTTTTATTCATCTATGAAAAAAAAAAAATGGTTATGCTCTCTGTTAACCCTTTAATGAGTAAATTTATCTACAATTTAGGTTAGTGTAAATAATAATTGAAACACCAAAAAGATGACTATAGTTATTAAATAAAACATCTCTAGTCTTTTATAAAATTTGAATAATGTTCATGATTCTAGATATTCTATAACACAAATAAAAAAAAAATAACACCAAATTCTCACTATAGTAATTTTCTCATATTTAGGTTGATATGAAGTGCATATTAATAAAATTTATAGTTCTTAACACTTATTGTACCAGTAATGAAAGAGTTAAATTTTCGTTTTTGTTTTAAACCAGTTGATTGTTTCATACTAACTTCAAGTAAAAGTGACAGTTTCATCATCTCAGCAATGTTAAAAACACATACATATATAAATTACATTTATGGATAATATTATATAATCAGATTGCCAATTGCAGAACATTTAAATATAATTTATGACATTTTCTGATTGATAATTCCCAGACAGCTTAGTGGATATAGCACTTGTCTTGAGATCAAGCATTTGTAAAGTTGAACACTGTTCTGGGAAAATAATTATACTAGGGCCCAATGCCTCTGTTGACCATGGTATGAAATATGATTGATTCAAAGCATAAAAAAGTGGCATTTTATCAAAATTTCAGAAAGGATAGGTGCAGATTTGAGTCTTGAAGGCCACAAGTAATGTGTTTTAATTCTTGGGGCCCTTAAATATCCATTTTATTCTATTAGAAAACATTTAGGGGGTCCACTTAATTGCTGCTTATATCATTTCCAGAGGATGGTTTACTTACAATGTTCAGACTAAGCAATCATTTAATCTGAGGATGGACAAATATGCCCCTGGAAATGAGATAACCAAACCCAAGGGTGTACGGCACAGATATATTAAAAGTAGATGAAGAGTACAATGTTAAAATTGTATAAAATGGATTCATCATAATCACATGGTCTTCTTTGCTTCTGTCATTTGTTATTTCTAATGTTGAAGGAGAGACGATACATAGTAAAAGATAGTCAACCGGTCTATTCATTAGTTCTTCATTCTTGAGCTTTGAGCCCAATCCCTTTCAAAGGAGTCACCTGGTAAAAGTGATTATGTTCTTACAGCTTGAACACTTAATTTACTTTTAAGAAAGCGGTGATGAATTGGCTACATAATCATATCATATACAATCAGCAAATTTGACCGAGGGCTGGTTGGAAATGTATTCACATCATTATTCAAATATTTAATTTGATGTATGAATACTCTCCATGGAGGATTTATCAAGGAAAATTGCATTGAATTTACAATACATATAAATCTGATGGCTGCATGTGTTTGGCATCATAAAACCAACATAAATGCCGCCCATTAAGACTATCTGAGTGGAGGATAAAAAATCTGATGTGAGCAACACATGACTTTCCTTATATAATGCAATGAATTTACTACGTTTACAGTTTTAAAAAATGTCATTCTTATAGTTGATACTTATATTCTTTACAAGATATTGAATTTTCGACAATTAGTCGTCATATTCATTGATTTAGTGTAATTTTTATCCATTTGGTGAGATTTTCGTTAATTTGGCAACATTTCAAAAAGTCGCCAAGTTGGCGACATTCCGCCAAATTTGTCGTCAAAATCTCGCCAAGCGTTATGGACGAAGAAATAAGTTATTCTTACAGCAAATAAATGGCTATTGGCGTTCAAATACAAAAGTATTACTTAAAGTATCTTTATTCATGAATGGAACGAGCTAGGTCCACAAGAATGATGTCACCCAATTTATCGCATGGTATTACATATGAAAAGTAAACATGTTTCTCAATAGGAAATATTTTTTTTTATTTTATGACTTTTTGATAATTTTTTTTGAAAAATTTACAATATCTCGAGAACGGTTCATGTTAGCGTTCTAAAATTTATGTCAATCGTTTCCTAATGAAAAATTACATAAGAATTTGTAACTAATAATCTATTTGCGTAACTTTATTAGCGGTTTTGATTTTTTAACGATTTTTTCAAAATTTCATTCGAAAATTTAGGGGGGGGGTTCTGAACATTCGATTGCGTATAAAAACAATAAGCTTCCAGCGTTTACGGATTGTGATTTTTGTACCAAATTTTGTTCGAATCGGTCCATTCGTTCGTCAGTTATCGTCTCCACAGACTCACTGACACACACACACACACACACACAGACATCACTCAAAAAATGCTTGATTCGTGATCAGGGATGCTTGAAACGTGCTCTCCCGTCGAAAACTCGAATTCGAATTTTCGACCCCGTCACAATACTTTCCTTATACATTATGTATATAAGGAAAGTAACTAGAGCTAATATAGACACACATGCATATGCCAAATGCACATACTTTACAAATTGCAATTCATTTTGAAGAAACTTTTTGAACAAAATACAAATATTGTCCATTTTTACTATATGCAATAAAATTATGTACATGTTGCCATATTTAGAACTTAAAATTTATAAGTAATTATTTGTTTAAGTAATTTTTCTATTAAGTATCTAATGTTATTATTTTTATGCATTCTAAGAGTTAAGAAAAATATTTTTTAATCTTTACGTGTGTAGATACTTTTCATTTTTGTTCAGCTCTGTTTTGTGAGTTTTAGATACTTTTGCTTTGATAACTGTGTATGAAAAAGCTTTTCTATTTCATATTGCTCTGAATGGAACTCTTGTCATACAATGTGACTCCTTATATTTCAGTGGTATCACAACAGCCAACCACTGGCTCGGTAGCCAAGAGGTCTAATGCAAGCATTTCTTTATACTCACTCGACTGCTGAGTTGCGAGTTCGAGTCCCAACTGTGGGCATGGATGGTGGTGGTGTCTGTAAAGGGTGTAAAGTGTTCTGCATCCAGTAGTGCACCAGGACAATATCATGTGATGGCAAAGTGGTTCACATTTAAGTCAATGTTTGGTTGAATGATCAGTTAAACAAGTGTCTGGTCATTAATAACAAATAAACAAACAAACAATAAACAACCACACCATGCGTTAGCCAAGTTGATTTTGAAAATGTATACAGTTTTATGGCTTTGTATATGTATTGATGCTAAATATAAATATTAATGCTGATTTATATTGTCATAGTCTAAATAAATTATTTTATTTTGATATTCTACAGATTTGCTTTTATTTATTTTTTATACATATTTTACATAATATATTGATATTTAAATGTTTTTCTTTCACCAGCACTTTCTATTACAGGTTAGAGTGATGACACCAAAGAGTGTTATCACTCTAGCATGTAATAGATGTGTTGGTAAAAATTCAAAATATTCAAGTCAATTTCATCCCAATGCAAATTTCAGCAAATCCCAGTGAAAATTGCTACACAAATAAAATGGTAATGTAATTATATTGCAAGATATCAGCAATAAAAGTGACAAATTTAAATTTATGAGATATCGATTTTAAAGTCATTAAGATTGTTTTATAGATGTTGAGGATGATATAGATGTTGTGTGAGGTGCAAAACATCTATTCTGAAAAATTGGAGAATATAGCTGGATAGTTTTGATTTAACGGCTTTGCTAGAAAAAATTCATTTAAATTTTACTATCCATTGCGATTTTAATATGAAAAATTTAGTATTCAATATAGTCTATTTTATTATGATATGTATGATTTTCTATATATTTTAAATAAGCAAACTAACTAAAGGTCCTGCTGTTTTTTTATTAAGAAATAAGAGGAACATTTTACCTTTTTAGTTTTTCAAAGAGCTGCACTGTAATTTATAATTATGGTTCACATTAGTTTTAATTTTATTGCTCATCATTAAAAGATGTTATATATATATTTTTTATAAGTATCAACTAATTAGTGGTTTCTTTAGTGATCTATACAACTGAATTTATAGATAAACATATTTTTCATTATTTATGTAAATTGCATTAGTATAAGGGTGTGGTGCATATGAACTTTATTGGATTAAAATCATATTTCTTCTAATTTAAATAAAACTCTTTTACCCTAAAAGAAGGAAACACATATCTAATTTATTAAACAGACTCATGAAAAATTACAGTTAAAAATGCATGATTGCTTTAAGAATGAAGTTTTTATAAATTTGTACTCACTATATTCCTGTCTTCTTTAAGTTCTTTTGCTAATGAACTGATTTCCTTAACAATGTGAAGATTTAAGTTTTCAGATATTAGCTCATGCTGTCCGGCCATGTCATTTATTTCATTAAGCATTAAAACAAATGCTCTGCAAGAAGAAAACCTATGGAAAAAAACAGACTTTAAATCTCTCAAAACAATTAAATTCAGGGTCACTATAATTAAATCTAAAGACCTCTGTTGCTCTATCTCATAATCAAATTGCTACCAAATATGGTGGTGCAGGGAAAAATATGCTACTTCCAGAAAAGTTTCAAAATTCATCAACAGGTGGAGGACTATGGCACTTTAGAAGGGGTAAGACATTACTTTAAAAGTGAAAAAAGAATAAATAAAATATAGAATTATTGCTCCTATGACTAGTAGATAATGCTTCATTTTAATAATTCAAGCTTCAAATAATATGTTTTTATTCTACCTCTTTTATTCATTAGTCAAAAAGTTGTGATGCTTCCCCTTCCCTATCAGCAAATTTTGGAAATGCAATTTCTTTGCAGAATCTTTTCCCCCATACTAAGAATAGAATATCCACCAAATTTAGTGGCAATCTGATTTTTAAGATAGATCTACAGAAAAACTGAAAGGGAAAGTTTAAGCACGGCCACCTAGTATATTGATAATATACAGTTAAGCACCATTCATACACAAGTAAAAATTATGAATAATTGCACAAATATGTTATGAAAATTTACATGAAGATCTGCAAAAAGGCAGCACTTGATATTGTGACAACATCATTACCATTAAAATCGATTAATATCTGAGCAAAATGTTTTAAAATAGAAATAAAAATTATAATGGGAGTGAATTGTTATGCCCCTAGGTTCATTGTACTCTGTTCACACATGAATTTCACATTCGAACTTCTTATCATTTTTCCCAATTTAGATCAAAAACATAAAATATCATAGGGTCCTATAAATCTTATTTGCTTTAAAATAATAAAATCACCTTATAAAATAACTATTTCTAACACATATTTTCATATAATTATTTTTTTTTATCGCTACTTTTTGAAAAAGTGTTTAAAAAACTAAGAGCTTTTTTCCTTTGTCCATTTATCTGGACAATTAATAGACTTCTGAACTTCATTGATTGAAATAACTGTACTGTATTTCATTCAATTTATTCACTTTCTTTTTAAAGATATTATACTCATAGACAGACAGTATAAAAAAGGTTGATTCATATTCAGTGGTATTCTTCCAATTATATAAATTTAGCTAAACTCGAGAGTCAGATTTTTTATTCTATCTCAATATGGCCCCTCTAACGAAAAACGATCCAATTAGAAAAAGTTGCACTTCTTTTAATAATTCAAAAGGGAACAATACAGTTTTCTAACCTGCATGACAAATATAGTGATTTGTATGTCATAATATTTATCTTACAAGAGACAGTCCACTTTACGTAAAACCACACTTCAGCCCACAAGCTTTCTTCGATATTTATCGAGATTAATATTGTCATATCTCCTCGAATTACGCAGAGAGAAAGATTGGGTTGATTTTTCAACAAGTTAGCGAGAGGCAAAACTTTTTTGTATTGGATCTTTTTCACTAGAAGAGATCTAAAATTATCTGTTATATTTTATATATGATCTATTGGAAATACAAGTGTTATGACAAAATTCTACACTAAATTTTTACTTTTCACACTGTCATATAAAGAAATTATTGCCTTCCTGAAAACTTTTGGAAATAAAATTTTCATGGATATAAGTACATTTTAGGACCTCCTGAATCCATTTTGAACACTTCTAGAAAGATGTTCATCTGTGTGTAAGGCATGGGCCCAATAATTCAAGAATGAATACACAATAAAATTTTATATGTAGATACATTATGTGAGAAACTACAATTAAAATGTAGTCATTCTCATGGTCAGAACTTAAATTATAAGATTTTTACAGCATTATTTCAATGGAAAATAAAAATAATTTCTAAAGAAATGATGGTAGTATATATTATGTGGTGGAAATGATAATTTGAACTACACTATGGACTTCAATAAGTAAAAAACACTTTGTGCAAAGGCAAAGGAAAACTTAGCAATGTATTCAAGTATAAATAAAATAAAAATGCAGTATAAGCTGTTTCGAGGACATACAGGATCCCTTTCATCAATGCTAGAGATTACTGCGATGTACTTTATTCTGTTTTCTGATTGGCTCTCTCTCTTGTGGACTTTCTATCCTTAACTTGGGTATATACACTCATTGCTATAAAAATTTGCGCACCAAGAAGTAATTGTGGGATTGTAACGAAACTTAGCATGAAGGTACATGTCAGGCAGATATGCAAATGATTAGAAATATAGCGTGATTGCGTAATGCCACCTGAGGGCGTTGAACTTCTGGCACAGGAAAAAGATATGCAGAGGCTTTTTGCATGTACTTAATCTGTTGCAGAGGGACGCTTTTTCATTAGGGATGCCGTTTCGCCGCTATCGAAGACAATATGATCAGCTTCAGAGTGTGAGAGGGAAATAATCATCGGAATGATGGAAGACGGGTGGTCAGCTCGGCCAGTTGCCCGCCACCTAGGCCGTTCTGACTTTACTGCAAGGAGGCGTCGAGACCAGTGGACGAGAGAGAGGTCGTATACACGGCGGCCTGGCTTAGGACGCCCTCGGCATACCAATAGCCGAGAAGACCGTCACATCACCCGATGCGCACGCACAGCGCCAACTGCATCATTGTTCGCCAACCGGACACAGGCAGCGCCTTTACTACGGGTCCTTGTGTCTGTCCGTACCATCGCGAGGCGTCTGGCTGAAGGACATTTGGTATCGAGGAGCCCATTACGTGTGCTGCCAATGACACCCACCCACTGTCGCTTCCGTTTGGAGTGGTGTCGCGCTCGATGGGATTGGGCCGCAACCAAATGGAAGCAGGTCGTCTTCAGCGACGAATCGAAATTCCATTTGGGCAGTTATGACAACCGTGTACGTGTGTGGAGGCCCCGTGGTGGATGCCTCAATCCTGCCATCGCTTTACAGAGGCACACCGCTCCCACAACTGGTGTGATGGTATGGGGTGCCGTCGCATACGACACTCGGTCATCTCAAATATTGATCCACTGAACCATGACAGCCCAGCTGTGCGTTCGTGACATCCTTCATCCACATGTGCTGCCACATGATAGGGCTCCCAGGAGGCATTTTTCAACAGGACAATGCTCGGCCACACACAGCAAGGGTGTCACAGGAATGCCTCCGCCACATTACCACCCTTCACTGGCCTGCCCGATCCCCAGATTTGTCACCGATAGAGTATGTCTGGGATCACATGGGACGGCAAGTTGGACAGCCTACGAGTTTGATCGAACTAGAGGCGCGCTTACAACAACTGTGGAATGAGATGAAGCAGGACACCATACGGAACCTGTATGCCTCAAGTCCCGCCTGTGTCGCATCTGGTATTCACGCTAGAGGTGGCCCAACATGGTACCAGAACCTCCAGTCATTTGTAGTTTTTCCTATAATAAATAATCCTTTTGTTTTGATTTTGTATCACTTATATCAACGTTGCACCCACATATATAAAATTTCGTTCGATACTGACAACTTTTTCTTGGTACGCAAATTTTTATGGCAATGAGTGTATATATCCCCCTGTTTCTTCTGTTTATGCCAATTTTGTCTTTTTGACTCCAGGTTTGTTAGTTATGTACTGACGAAAGAGATCATGAGTATCCTCAAAATAGTTCTATGCTGAATTTTTATTTCATTTGTGCTCAAATATGTTATTCAAGTTTTTCCTATATTATGGACGTTAATGGTATCAAAATAGTTTATACATATAAAAACAGATAAGTTAAATGCATCTTAGCATCACTAAACCATTGCTAATTTGAAAAAAAATGTATTATTTTTCATTCTAATAATGACTGTGATACAAGTGGAACTAAATAGAATATAAATGAAAAAGTTGAGTAGAGGCTCGCACTACAGCAGGGGCACCATATCAAGAATTTCTTATGGGGGGGGGGAGGCAAAAGTTTATGGACTATTATTCTAGACTATTATTCTAATGACGGAAATAGGATTCGGTAAAGAAAATTATACAAGAAATATGATGACTTGGAAGTCCTTGCAACGAGGAAGCTAATCTCCACCTCAGCCCCCTCCCCCACTAAATGGCGCCCCTGCACTCCAAATATTTTAAATTGGAAGTATGTGTCTGCATTTAACTGCTGAAATACTTTGCATATAATGAAATAGCTTGATCTGTAAACAGTAGAATTTTTTGAAGTAGAAACAAAATGAATATAAAAAACTAAAAAGCAATCATAAATCACATTATACATATAAATGAATGCTCATACTCACTGTAAATCTTCATCAGATTTCTTTTTAATATGGTAGTTTTTTGTGAGCTTCCTAAAACATACAATAAAAAGAAAGAATGCTTTTCACAATTTATTAACTTTATAGCATAATGTGGGAACAATCAAAATAGTCATAAACAATGCTAAATGGAAATTAAATTTACCTGAGTTTGCTGGCATATTCGTTTTCAATGGCACATCTATCCTTTATAAATTGGCTATATTTTTCCAGGAACTCTATACCTTTCAGTGTGTGTGTTGATAAATGATCGTATTGATCCTGAAATAAAAAAGAATCGAATATAATAATTCAATGCGCAATAAAATTGGAAATGCAACTAAATAAAACAAAAAAAAAAAATTATATTTAGCAAAACTTTTCAATAAATAGAAATCAGAATGAATCATACAAAAAAAGTGAAAAACTCTTAAATGCAGAAAAGTATGGAGGAAGAAAAGAGAATGAGAAAATATCTCAGGAGAAAGTTCTACACAATGCAAAGACTGAGATTAAAATCACGGCCAGGGACTGTGGAAAAAAATATTACGCATTGTTAATAATCCTTATTTATAGAAGGTAAAATAAATAAATAAATAAAGGAATAAAACAGCAAAATATCGAAGGATTTTAAAACCCTATAGAAGTAACCCAACAATATTTTAACAAAGATTGAAATATAATCAACACAGATTGGAAAAACCGAATGAATGAGCACCTTTCTGCATTTTTTTTTTGGCATTTTATTCACATATACAAAGAAAAAAAAAGTATCTAATTCTCTATTTTTTTTATTGATATAAAATATTGGTCTGTGTTTTATATTCTATCAAAGCGTATGCACTTTTTATAAATATTCTATTGGAATATAGCCATGCCAACATATTTCGTTAAAACTTTTTTCGAATATCAATAAAAATATATTAAAAGAATTTGAGTCTCCTTGATACTCTGTCCACTTTGCAGTTAATTAAGCAAAGTAACGATGGGTTTAGCGGTTACGCGAGAGCAGTTGTACGGTAGCTAATAGGAAGCGCCAGCGCTCGGTTAAGTTCTTCTGAAGTTCATAAAAAAAATCATTTTTTATTGGCTGGGCTTCTACCCCCATTGAGCTTTCCCTTTTAAGAATTTTCCAGAGATGACAATTTAATAGTACCACAAATGGAAAGAATAAAAATAATTATTGTGAAAAGTGGAGCTCATGAGACGAGTAGAGATGCAATGTCGTCTTCATAGCTGTAGCAATATAATGACAAATAAATGCCAATAAAAATGCAGAAACAAAAGATTTTAAATAAAATCTCTTTACATACAACGTATAAAAATTAAAATCAAACTTATGGCTACCATTCTGACATAAATGTTAAAAAACAACAATATATTAGCTTTCATAGAAAAAGGTCAAGCAATAAAATTTTAATTAATGCAGTCAAAATAAATTTCATTTTCTACAGACGTAAGAGTGATTCACGACCCGAAAACGGGGGAGTGGCTGGAAAGAAAAAACAGAACATGGCCAGATAAATAAAGCCTCCAAAAAATTGGCAAAAAGTTACAGCATCAGCTGCGAAGAAAATGAGAGTATATTTAGAATGATGAAAAAAGTCATGGCAAGCTGAAGAGGGAGGTATACCGCGAGGCCGGTGACGTAGATTTTACAACCATTTATTATTATTATTTTTTTTTTGTTCGAGACCATCTGCTTTGTGTTTAGAAAACAATCTGTATCTCACAGGTAGATTTTTACAGAGTAACGCAGTGAAGTTTGAAGCCAGCTGAAAACAGAAGTCTTCCTTTTAGAAATCACAGTAGAAATTTTATATCATTTGCAAACACATTTTAATAAATATTCCTAAAATATACGCATAATTTATACATGTTTTAGAATGTAATCTGTTTTGATATGAATAATGCCTATGGTCGGGATATCCAGCTGAAATTAGAGGGTTAGGAAATATGTAAACACGTTGGACAACTATATCTCCAAACCTAATAGAAAAAAAAAAGTAAACCATGGGTATTTGTAACATTATGTAGAGAAAGCAAAAACTAAAAGCATTTTATTTGTATCTTCTTTCAGTTCTTCGGTGTAAGCTTGACTTCTGACTGATCAACTAGCTTATTAATAACACCTCTTAATGTCTTCTCATTATCAGGCACCCAAACAGAAGTGCCTTAAAAACATAGCATCTGGCGTTTATCTTCTGACAGTGTTCACTGAAAAACATTACATTGATAAATGTTTTTCTACGCCACAACTTCATTACCGTTTTTCTTGTTTAGGAAGCCTAGTAAATATTACCGTTAGTATATCAACCAGGAAGATATTCTCAAACAAATATTTAGAGTGTGAAGCCCCACTAAACTTTCTCATACATCCATAGTCCATTAGTTCCACTTGTATCACAATCATCATTAGAATGAAAAGAAATATTTATCCCAATAAATAAAACTGTAGCTTGTGAAAATATAACTTTCTAGTATTTTATGAAGGAAGTACAGGCAAAAGAACAATTAACAGGAGTGTAGCTCAACTCGACTTTCTCATACCAGAATGCATTTTTCAATAATGCACTAGCTTGTGATTATGCAGTTGTGTTTGTGTTAGATTGTGTTTAATGCGTTAGCTTGTGATTTTTTTTCTTCTCAAAATTTGAAATTTTTGGTTCAAATGACCCCAATTATAGTATTGTTACCCGTCATTATAAAGGGCTTAAAAAATCTTTTGATTGATACCAAGAATGTACCCCTCTGTGTACTTTACCACCCCCTGGTACTTTACCTTGGTTACAGTGCCTAGATGTAATTTCTAGGCACTGTACCCTGGTACTTTACCACCCGTAGAAGGGGGGGGGGGAATGACGTCACCAACACAAAAAATGCATTGAGGCTATTTTTCACTAAAATGCTTAAAACTGTTAAGTTTCGTGATGATTGAGACATAAATAATCCATTTTATGCATAATTATGTCAAATTTTGTCCTATGCTGCCATGTTAAGAAAATATAAAATTTCGAAGTTTTCGCTCGAATTTCAAAACATTCTATCTAGTTCTAGATATTTTTGTGACAAAGCCAGATATAAAGTTTCGTGAAAATACATTAATATTTGTGACAGCTAGCATGTACATAAAGAATTGACTACAGACAGACGAACATCACTCTAAAATAGTCAAAATGTGTTCACGAAGTCCTAAAACATAAATTGGCATCAAAATATCGAAATCTAGAATTTTCACGAAAACAATACTTTATACTATATTCTATATAGTATGAGAAAGTAATTAGGTGATTACAATTGTTTCAAGGGCGTTATGAGGACAGGAACAGTATGCTCTTAGCAAACGCTAAGATTCAACTACATGTGTGCACTACTATAGTTGTATTATAACGTTTGTTACAAGCACACTGTCCTTGACCTGAGGAAGAGGGCTCATAACGCTCTCGAAACACTTGTAGTAATCTAATTTTCCTTATGTCTGCTTTCTTCAAGGAAGTATTAGAAAGCTGAAAGTTTTACCTTTAAAAATATTTCGTATACAAATTCTTTAAAAGTTTCTTTTAGAAGTTAGAAGCTGTTTAGTGATGCCAGTGGATGTATTTAGCTTATCTGTTATCAAAAGTACTGTTATACTATTGACATCCATAGTGTAGTTCAAAATATCGATTTTTTCATATAACTGCTATCCTTTTTTTAGAAATTGCCCTATTTCCCCGGAAATAAAACTACGACAATCTTAAAATTCGAATTTTTATGAGAAAATTCTATTTAGTTCTAGTCTTTTACATTTTTTTCCCTATATATAAAATTTCATAGCTGTAAGGACATTCGTTCTTAGTTATCATGTCCCCCCACCCTTCCCCACAGTGTTCAAAATGGGTTCAAGATCTTAAAACGCGCTTATCCTTTAAAATCGTGTAGAAATTTTCGTGAAAACAATATATTTTCTTTATACAATAGTATGAGAAGGTAAAAATGGATTGCCATCATTCTTTTACAGGCTCATTGTTCACTTCGTCATTTCAAAAATCAAACAAAAGCATAAAATAATAAATCAGAATAAATTATAGAATGTTTTAAATATGAGATTAAATCAAGAAGGAAAGGGAATTATATTAACTTTTTGATTTACCCCTTCCTATATTTGCTTTCTTATATTATTGTATTTCGAATTCGAAATTTTGACAGATAAGGACGTTTCATATGACCCACTGAACCTTATATTGAACTTCTTTTAACTATCTTAAAATAATATGAATAAGTAAAGTGAAGGATATTTTTCGCGAGCCATTTTCCAAAAAATGCAAGCTCTATTTTTCGAGAATCTGCTCAATTTTTATAGATTAAAATGAACTTTGAACCAAATTTTAGATCTTTAGGACGTGGGAAATATGTTAAAAATGACATCAAAGAAGCTGAAACAGACATCCAGACCGACGACCATCGGTCATGAAGAATTCAATAACATATTTTTGAAAGGTTTGATTGGATATCTGATAAAAAAAATTGTAACACACAAGATTGGTGTGTGCCAAAACACAACAGGAATATCCCGACAAGACGAGTCAAGACCGAAGAAGAATAAATGAGACCCAATAAGAAAAATCTGATGTGGGCAGCACATGACTTTCCCTGCAGACTTATATCCACGTTCTCTTCATTTTAATTAAATTTAATTCACTTTTAATTCAATTTCCGTTCTCATTTGGTAACTGAACTTATTTTCAATGGTGGCGTAGAGAAAATACGAAAAAACTAAAATATCTCGAAAACGGCTTGTCCTAGTGTAAAGGAGTTGATCTTATTCTTTTCTTCGTTAAAAATTACGTATAAAACAAGTATTTAATGGATATATTTGAGCATACGTAGTTTTTTTTATTTTTTATTTTGGTGATTTTTGCGGGCCATTTCGTAAAAAAAGGCAGGTTGTTCTTTTCCGAATCGTACCAATATCTGATCAGCACCAGATCATCCTACAAGTAACTTATCTACAAAATTTTGTGAAATTTGGTCGATTAGTATTTTAGCTGGAGTGCATACATGAAATTTTTACGGGCCATTTCGCAAAATAAGGCGGGTTCTGTTTTTACGAATCCAACCAAAAACTAATCAGCACCAGGATCTAACCCATGTGACTTACATACCAAATTGCATGAAATTCGGTCCATTAGTTTTTTAGTTAGAGTGGAACATGGCCCCCAAAGGGGAGTGGATAGCACGGCTACACCCAGGGGGCCCAGGACAAACGGATGTGAAAGGGGGGGGGGGCTTCAGGTTTTTTTTTTTAATTGACTAATTGATAGCTGCTTAAAAAAAAATATTAAAAAAAAAAATATAAAAAAAAAAAAAAAAAAAAAAACCCACTGGTTTTTGTGACTTTGAGAAATTTGAAAAATAACATCTGTAACATCATTTTTTTTTTTCATCAAAGAGGGCTCAATTCGTGGCTATGTCCTTAAAAATATGGCATGACTAAAAAGATCAATCACGATCGCCGTACCATCGCATCGTTTCCATTTCAAGGATTCCAGGAAGAAACACTACTTGTACACTGGGTCGCTGGCAAAATTTCCAGACCCCTATGCAAAATCTTGGGACCCTGTGCAACTCACTGTAGCGGCTCCTTACGCCCCCCACCATATATTATTAATGCTCAATTGTCCATGAATTTTTGGATGTTTTTTTTTTTTTTCAAGGTCCGCCATAATGGGGTGGGGGATAAGTGGAACTAATGTCCAAGGGCCCGCAGCCCATAGGGGGGCCATTACTTCTTGGTGCGCAATTTTGGCCATGGAGTCCGTCCTAGGATGTGGGGCCATGGAGTAGATACATACATTGCACAGACACACAGACACAGAGACACACACACAGACGTCACGCTGAAAATAGTTTTTTCGATTTCGAATTCTAGAGGTCTGGAACATGTAGATCCGTCGAAAACTCGAGTTGAGATTTTCGACATGATTCCAATACTTTCCCTATACATTACCATGTATTGCAGGGAAAGTAAAAATCTGATGTGGGCACCACATGACTTTCCCCGTAGAATCAAATTCATATTTTCTTTATTTCTTTAATAATTCATTAGATTGAGTTCAATTGATCCAAATAACACTAAATTTGCATTTTTAATTCAACTTTTGTTTTCATTTGGTAATTGGACATTTTTCCGAAATCGGCGTAAAAAAATGCAAGAAATCTCAAATATCTTGAGAACGGTTAGTCCTAATGTATAATAAAGTGTGTTATATTATTTTCCTCTTCAAAAATTGCGTATAAAACAAGAATTTAATTGATACATTTGTGCATACACTAAGTTTTTTTTTTTTTAAATTTTGGCGATTTTGGCGGGCCATTTCGTAAAAAAAGTTAGGTTGTCCTTTTTCGAATCGTACCAAAATCGAATCAGCACCAGAGTATCTCACAAGTAACTTATCTACAGTGGGCGCGGTAGCTAACTGGTCGGGAATTGCACTCGGTAGACCCGGGTTCGATTCCCTCCGCTGGAAAAAGAAAAAACTGCCGCCGTGTTCACGCGGAGTACGATCACGCTAAACATGCGGGTCCGTAAGTTCTCAGGGGTGCGGAACTAAACCTGTAAACCGAGAGGTAGGCCAGGCCCGCACTGCTGCCTCCAAGTAACTTATCTACCAAATGTTGTGAAATTTGGTCAATTAGTATTTTAGCTAGAGTAGATAGAAATTTTTGCGGGCAATTTCGTAAAAAAAGGCGGGTTCCTCTTTTGCGAATTGTGCCAAATTCTAATCAGCACTGAGTATCTAACAAGTGACTTATTTACCAAATTTTGTGAAATTTGGTCTATTAGTATTTTAGCTAGAGAGGAAAAATGAAATGTTTAAGGATATTTCGCAAAAAAAGGCGGGTTCTGTTTTTACGAATCGTACCAAAAACTAATCAGCACCAGGGTCACATCCAAATGACTTACCTACCAAATTTTATAAAATTCGGTCCATTAGTTTCTGAGTTAGAATGGATACATACATTGCACAGACACACACACAGACGTCACGCTTAAAATAGTTTCTTCGTATTCTAGAGGTCTCGAAACGTGTAGATCCGTCGAAAACTGGAATTGAGATTTTCGGCATGATTCCAATACTTTCCCTACACATTACCATGTATGGCAGGGAAAGTAAAAAAATCTGATGTGGGCAGCATATGACTTTCCCTGCAGACTCAAATTAATATTTTCTTTATTTCTTTAATAATTCGTTAGATTGAGTTTTATTGCACCAAATAACACTAAATATGTATTTTGAATTCAATTTTTGTTTTTATTTGGTAATTGACATTTTCCCGAAATCAGCGTAACAAAAATGCAAGAAATCTCAAATATCTTGAAAACGGTTAGTCCTAAAGTATAATGGAGTGTGTTATATTTTCCTCGTCGAAAATTGCGTATAAAGCAAAAACACATTTGATGTATTTGAGCATATATAGTCTTTTTTTTTTTCGATTTTTGCGGGCCATTTCGTAAAAAAAGGCAGGTTGTTCTTCTCCGAATTATACCAAAATCTAATCAGCACCAGAGTATCCCACAAGTAACTTATCTACCAATTTTTGTGAAATTGGGTCAATTAGTATTTTAGCTAGTGTGGATACATGAAAATTTTGCGGGCCATTTCCTAAAAAAAGGCAGGTTGTTCTTTTCGAATCGTACCAAAATCTAATCAGCACCAGGGTCGACCACAAGTGACTTATCTACCAAATTTTATGAAATTTAGTCGATTAGTTGAGTTAGAGTAGAAATATACAATTTTTGCGGGCCATTTCGTAAAAAAAGGCAGGTTGTTCTTTTCCCAATCGTATAAAAATTTAATTAGCACCAGGTTGGCCTACAAGTGACTTATGTACCAAATGTTGTAAAATTTGATCAATTAGTTTTTCAGATACAGTGGATACAGGTAATTTTTGAGGGCCATTTCGCAAAAAAAGGTGGGTTGGTTTATTCCGAATAGTACCCGAAACAAATCCGCACCAGGGTCATATACAAGTGACTTACCTACCAAATTTTATGAAATTCGGTCCATTAGTTTTTGAGTTAGAGTGGATACATACAGACAGACACACACACAGACGTCACGCTAAAAATAGTTTTTTCGTATTCTAGAGGTCTCGAAACGTGTAGATCCGTCGAAAACTCGAGTTGCGATTTTCGACATGATTCCAATACTTTCCTTATACATTACCATGTATTGCAGGGAAAGTAAAATAGGTTGAAACAACACATAAGAGCTCCAAAGGAATAGAAAGAAGAAAGTGCAAAAATTTACAGGGTACTCAGCCAGACCGCGGACAAAACTTCTTATTTCGGATTAGTTGGACTGTTCTTCATGCTGCTTTCTGATTGGCTGCTTTCTGATGCTCTGTTTGATCCTTTTATTTGTAAGGCATTTTGAAATGTTGAGGCTTTTTGAGTTCAAACTTCTCTCTATTCTTTCATTGGATTTTAAAACTTTTATTATTATTAGTATTATTATATATATATATCTGGACAAAAATAAGCTTTTATAAAAATGAGGTTGTACCTAATGTTCGTAATGTTTCTAGTTTATAAAATTTATATCAGCACGTTGGGAATGATCAGATAAATTGATTCCAACAGGTTCCATTTGTCTGAAAGAACGGCCTGGGAGTCAAACACTCCGAAATACCCCCTTTTGAGTTGTCACACGTTAAAAATTGATAAGAACAAGCTCAAAAGCTGGATATTGGACTTTTTTTAACTATCTTACGACAATGGTTATTATATTTTTGCGTTGTGACGTGTTAAAAGGGCGCGGGAAAGAGGACTTTCACTATGGTTAACACTTTGAAAAAGTTTTAAAATTTAATTTAAAATAAATTTAAAATAATTTAATTTAAAATTTAATTTAAAATAATTTAATTTAAAAAGTAAAATTGATAGAAAATGCCTTTCAGATGCATTAATTCAGGTATGGATGCTACTGTGTGCAAAACCTCAGACCTGTAAGTGCGGTAGATATCGCGCGGCATCGCAGACAGACAAACAAACACATATTCTTTTTTTTAATAATATAGATTATTTTACCTTAGTAAAATGACACTAAATTATCTCATTGAATCAGTTTTGATATTTTTTTCCTCAAGTGACTGGAGAATAATGACGGAAGCGCTAAGTGTCAGTTAGGCATCACTGTACGCTTGCGGAGAATCTTCGGTGAAAATATGGAATTTTTACTCTGGTTTAAGATTTCATAAATCAGCTAAAAGTTATAAAATACGACAAAAATATTGCGTATAAAGTGTTATTATTGCAAAAAGGAATTTTAAAATAACGCAATTTCTTACTTTATTAAAAGCGAATAACGTAAACTAACCCAAATCGTCAAACGTGTGCCCATGCTTGTTGCCATTCGGCAAATGGTAATAACGTGCGTAAATTACTTACACTAGAAATTCTAATGTTTGATGAGAAAGTCAAGTGGAGAATCATACTCCAGATATTTTTGCTTTCATTTCTCCACGAGTTTAAAAAAAATGCATTTCAATAATGACTAGGAAATATATACAATCAATAAATCACAATTTCTGTATAAACATAATTTTTGACAGCATCTTATCCTATCTCCCTTCAGCTATATATAGAAAACTTCTCCCCAAACATCTCTTGACATTCAAGTACCGCACACACCACATTCGTCACACTAGACTCGATTTTTGGGTTACCTTAACAATGAATGCAGAAATTAACTTATGTACTTCATATTGAAGAGAATCTGCAAAGAATAAAGCGAATCTATTTTTGCGAGCCACTTATATTTTCACTTTTTTGACATGCTCTTGAAAGATAAGCGCGTTCTTTGTTTTATCTTCTTTTACTCCACTGTTCTTTACTTTGCAGATATTACCGATTCGAATGTCTATAACAATATATACATCCAAATTATGTCAATCAACACAGATTGAGAAAACATCTGATGTAGGCAGCACCAGTGGTTGGAAAAACTACTTTATTATTGCAGTGATCTACAACTATACTACATTATGGCAAATGTAGTTAACTACAACTACCTTTTTTTAAAAAGTAGCGACTACAAATTACTTTTAAAATGTAGTCACTACATATCTACTTTTATAAGACGAATTTTGCCACAGCTTCAATTTTCACAAAAAGTTGAGGATATGGGTATACTGTAGTAATTTAACATACTTATTCAGAGTAATTAAAATTTACTAATCAACTTACCAATCTTCACGCTTTTACCCACTTCTGAAAACAGTAAAATAAAATAAAAGTATAAACTTTAAAATCAAAGACAACCAAATATAGGTTAAAAATACTTTAATAAAATCTCCCCCGACGAACAAAATTCCACGGCCAAAGCGCTTAGCAACTGATGAAGGGCATTGTGATGCCCGAATTTGGCCGTGAAAGCCCCAGGCCGTCCGACTCGTCCAGAGGACTTAGAGTATCGAATTGGAAGCGCTTTGGCCGTGTAATTTTTGTACGTCGGAGAAAGGAGATTTTATACCTATTTTTGATTTTATACCTATTTTTACTTTTTAAACCTATTTTTGGTTGTCTTTGATTTTAAAGTTTAATTAAAGTTGACGTATATTCATTTTATTTATTAAAAGTATAAAATAAAAGTAAAAAAAAAACTATTTATTTAAAAAACATGTTTGTTCATTTTTAGTAGAATTTTCATTTAGTAGAATTTGTTTATTTAAAAACATGTTTGTTCATTTTTAGTAGAATTTGCATCTCAAAATTGCAATCAGATAAGCAGGATCTTTTGGGAAATAACGCATCTGAATGTATCCATATAAAAAGTCAACTTTATGAGACAATGGCCATCCTAACCCTGCAGCACCCCTGCATACATCGTTGCATATATCATACATCGTTGCATACATCATACATCGTTGCACAGAGCATTAAAATTTCGTACAAATGAAGAAAGGGTGATCACATGATATGTAGAATGGCACCTTGTTTGTTTACTGAAGTAACGTTAAAAGTAGGGTCAAAACTCGATACAAACTAGTGATTTATTATATCGCGCTACTCGCTACACTACTTATTTTTAAAAGTAGCGCGTTACACCACAAACTACGAGAAAAAGTAGTGACCACTGGGCAGCACAGGCCTTTATATAATGCAATGAATTTATTTTTTTCACAGTGAAAAAATGATGTATAACATCTATACAATGTTGTTAATGTTGAATGGTACATTGGGCGCTTTTCCGGACGACAACACAAAATTATTTCGAAGTACCTAATTAACTTATATTTCACGCAACTCTAAAATTGACAATTATCAATATCGATAGCATATAGAACAATAAGCAATATAGACCATATATTAAAATATTTTAATAATTAACATATCCATTTGGCGTTATTATCATTAACTTAGCGTCATTTTTGCAATTTTAACAACATTTTCGTCAATCTGTGGTGAAATATAGCTACGCTGGCGATATTTCGCTAAATGAGTCGGTAAGTTCTTCGAACTAATCGCCAAACTTTACAGACAGACTGAGAGAAGAGCGTTCTTATATATATAAATTAAGGTTGGCGAATTGTTGGACGCCAAAATACAAAACTATTACCTAAAGCATATATTTTTTCATGAATGGAACAAACTAGATCCACAAGAATGATGTTAATAAATTTATCGCATAATATTACATATGAAAAGTAAACATATTTCACAACATTTAATACTTATTTTAATTTTATGTGAGTTTTTGATAAATTTATATGAAAAAGTGCAATATCTCGACAATGGTTCATGTTAACGTTCTAAAGCGTGTGTCAACTGTATTCTAATGGAAAATTACATAAGACATAATTATTTATGTAATATTATTGAAGGCTCTGATTTTTTCAAAATTTCGTTCGAAAATTTGAGGCTGTTCCGAGCATTCGATTGAGTCTAAAATCAATAGGCTTCTAGTATTGACTTCATTATAAATTTTGCACCAAATTTCATTCGAAACGCTCCATTCTTTCTTGAGATATCGTCTCCACAGACTCACGGATACATACACACACATACATCACCTCAAAAACGTTCGATTTCAGTTCAAGGAAGATTGGAACCTGCTCTTTCGTCGAAAACTCAAATTTGAATTTTTTACCCCGTAATACTTTCCCACACATTACACTACCCGACACAGAAAATGCAACACCACAAGAGAGCGAATAGAGTGTGATGTTAAAGGACACACAGACAGAGATGGCATATATATATATAAGTCATGTTAATTTCAGAAGGATAATGCAATACAGTAATGGCATAGACAGGGTGATCAGTAGGCAGTACGACCACCTTTTAAGGCGATACAAGCAGCAAACCTTCGAGGAATAGATGCAATGAGAGTGCGGATAGTTTCCTGGGGGATAGATGACCATATGCCTTCAACCATCCTTTTTAGGCCGACCTTTGAGGAGGGGACAGGGCAGTCAAACAACGGCCAATCACGTCCCATACATACTCGATAGGTGAGAGATCTGGAGACAGCGGAGGCCAAGAAAGCACCTGGATACCTTGTGCGGTCGCGCGTTATCTTGCTGGAAAACAGCATTTTGCAACCGCTGAAGGTGGGGCAGTGAAACCGGCAGCAGCACCTCATCCACATATCGTCGTGCATCATTGTGACTCTGATACAAATCAGAGTAAAGGACGGTTTGAGTGCAAGCCACTTATGGACAATCGTCGAGAAATTGTTCACGTTGATATTGGAACATCCAATGTACTCTGCAAATTCTGTCGAATGTCGACAGTCATCGTTTGTGGGGCATCGCCACCGCATGCCTTCGAATAAGTCGATCAAAGCGTTCTGACGTACGTCTGGATGGACCTGTACCACTGCAACGATTCACATGCCCTTCTTCAATCTATCTACTCCAAATCCTTTGCACAGTAGATGCATCTATGCGTGTTTCAGCGACGATAAGCCGGTATGACCACCCTGTCGTACGTAGGCCTAAATGAATCTCCTTGTACGATCGTTCAAATACTGAAACGGACTTCGGCAGCCAGGCATCTTTTAACAACACGTGTCTTCTGAAACATAAAACAGGTCGGAAAACGGGTTTCCGTGGATGACAGACAGTAACAACTGTTGGATCAGCTGCCGTTTCCATCCTTTTTATCCCGCGCTCTAATCACGTGACCTACTTGCCTTTCAGATCATTTGCATACATCGGCCATCTGCGTTTGTCTTGCAATTTGCTTAATTATACGGCCGAAGCTTCATGGTGTTGCATTTTCTATGTCAAGCAGTGTATATCGGGAAAGTAAAAATTACAGCTTTGAGTTTTCTGATAAGACCAAATTTTAGAGTCTTATTGAAAAATTAATACGATTTACATTCAATAAACTATTAAATAAACATAAAAATTAATTTAAACTAACTTAAATTTCTAGATTACGATCCTGACTTACAAAATAGGGTAAGGAAGATTAATTGAAGGGGAAAACTTTAGGAGTGGAGTGCTGCAAAAGCTAGAAGTCCGATGACAAAAAACGAGTTGAAAAAAATGACAAGGCTGGACAAGTCCCATGGCAGCTTGAAAATTTTAGAAAAGTGCCAATCGCGGTGGTTGTGGAGAGGGGTGGGGTGGGGGGTAAAAACGTAAATTTTAGATTATGTTACACGGAAAGTCGCCAATTTTTTTAGAGGGGTATATTTGGGTGTGTTTTATTTAATGGAATTGTATAGAACGTTCTTTTCTGTCAGATGTCCCCCACCATACCCCAAATTTTCGCGATTTTGCACATCTGTACGTTACGAGCTATTTATATTGCTGTATAGCACGCGTCCAATGTCACGTGACGCGCGAGCTGATGATTTGAAAAAAAAAAATGTTTTACAAACCGTGTGGCTGATTGGTAATATAGATAGCGTCTATGGAAAATTTAATGGTGTTTCACTGATGGAAAAATAATCAGCCTGAAATAAGTTATATACATGTTTAAATCAAATGCACAAAATTTGAACAGCCTGCAAGTAAACATCCAATTTCCAAATGCTCCAGCGCGCCTCTGCATAAACCCACAAACAAGTATGCAAAGGGTTACGTGGTACATTGAAATCGAAGAAAAACTGTAAATGAGTTTAAAAACGGGACTTTTGTGGAATACTACGTCTTCCGTTCAGAGGGACGTGTGCAGAATTCTTCTGGGATCAGAATTCACAGAAGAATTCTACAGAATTTGCGATGTCTCTGTTTTATGTCTGAGCACACTAACATATACTACACATTATGAGAAAAAAAAAATTCTCATAAAACAACAAAATAGCTTAATATTTGATAATGAAAGGCGATTGCTAGCCATTACGATGAGACTCCGCAACGTAAAACTGACCTGTATTTTAGATGGCAATGGAGGTCATTTGTGCATTCTGCATACGAAATAAGATGTCGCAAACGGCCAAGAGATAGGAACATGGTTTAAAAACTTACGTGACTGATATTGGAATACGAATTACAGACATTCTCAACTAATGAATTATGTGTAATTCAAAAAGAAAAAAAATGAACTTAAAACAAACGTAAAAATTAACAACTAAATAAATATATGCTTATCTTGTCAAGGCTTCTAGACTTCAGAATTGGATAGAAAAAGACATAGAAAAATATGTTGATGATTATCATCAACATCTTTTTCTATCTTGTCTACACTACATCCATTTAGTTTTTGAAGACACATAATTGCTCCAGATAATATATTTTTTTCATTTATGAATTTAGTGAAACATTTTGTCATGAACGGAAAGTGGTGAAGACAACTGAATATTTTAGTGCAAAGTGATGTCCCTCACCTATTCAGATTTCTAAATAAATTTTCATTCTTAATTGAGACATTTTCAGAAAATATTCACATTGTCCTACTCTCTTTATTTCAAGCGTTTTAGTGCCAAAAAACAGAGAATAACCACAGTAAGATATGAGCTATAGATGAACATATGTAAAAAATTATTTTTCAATTCGTGGAATTATTTTCTATTCAAGCAAATAAAAAATATATGACTACTTTAACTATACGGAATGAATCACTGATATCATACATCGCCGAGACAAGCGTCAGCTGTGTTAAAAAATATAAAAGCAGATTGCTTTAAAAATAGAGAGAAAAAAATTAATTCTTCAATAATGGGAAGTTATCAAAACCTCTATTAGCTCTCCTTTCCGGGATACTACTACTTATCACTCCTTATCGAAGAGCTTAGTTTTAAAGAACAGTTACTTCTGTCGAAACCGTGTTCTTTACACAAACAGGACATTATACCCATTTTTCTTTTCACTTTCATCGACCTAATAAATATATACTTTTCTTTTTTTTTCAAGAAGCTGTGCTTTCAATCAACCCCCGGGCGCCTCCTGTCAAAAAAGGGTGGCTTGTCTGTTCAGCCCACACCGACGAAGAAAACGTCAATGTGTCGCGAGTGGGCAGCTACTCATGGCCACGGCACGTAGCATATCAGTCCCACTGCCATTCGAGGAATGAATGATTTTCAGAAAACTCGCGAACCCAACAGCGACCAAGATGAAGATCTCCAAGTGCAATATGGAAAGCGTGGGTTCGTGTTGAAGAGTTAAGAACACTCAAATTTTCGCAATGATCCAGTGGCGAAGCTTGAAGTGAATCTGGGTAGACAGTGTCAACGTAAAGAAACCTGCTACCAAGCACCTCCTACTTTAATTATACATTATTTGAAATGCTTTATTTACTTCCTAAATTATCTTATAGAAAAAATTCCCAGTATAAATCTTCTTGTCCCTTCTTCTACGGATGCTTTCAATAAGAAAGGAACACTAAACACTAGGTTCAGTCATAAAATCCAACGATTTTGGATGTTGCATTGGGAGCACATTTACAACATAAAATTAGCGTTCCAGCGTCTATAATGACTTCCAAATTTCGAACATTAAAAGGGCTTCCAGTACTCGTACCTTTCTATTCCCCAGAGATAAATGCTCGGAGCCAACCGTCTATTATGAACGCAATAGTGGATTAATAGCCCCAGCCCCCTAAATGCCCATAGACAGACCGAGGTCACCATGTGGTGAATTTACATAGACATATATTTACCATCGAGGAGTGGAATTTATCAATAGCTAAAGAAGGTACTCGTAGAGTGGCTGGAAAGTTCTAACATTTCAGCCTGAAAACATTTAATTCTTCCACCATACGTACTGGATAGCAAAACACCATGCGTACTGGATAGCAAAACATTTTAATGCAAAAGTTGATGTTTATAGAATTTGTAGGCTATTACATTAAATTAAAAAAAAAAAAAAAATGAACAAGTGCACGAATGGACAAAGTTCTGTTGCCAAAGATGACTTCTCCGGGCAGAGAAATTGGAACTATAATTTCTTGATCTCCGAGAAGTATTCTGCGAATTGATGTATAGACAAGTTCCTAAAATATAAAGCTCCAACTACTGTAAAAAATCGGCGGTGGCTCCCGTCCGATGGATCTGAAATGATTTTGCGCTAATAGCATTTTGTAAAATAAAACTAAAGTAAGGTTCAATAAGTTTATTCGATTCTTTTTTAGACTTTTTTGTTTTGATTACAGGCTTTCAAAGAACTAAAAATGAATCGCTATTTGTTTATAACAATTTAGCATTTTCAGTTTTTTCCCCGATTTCATTTGGATACTTCGATCGCAGGTCAAAATATCAAATTATTTTACTAACTTGCTTGGTATATAAATTAAATTTATACAATATATCCGACGAGATTTTACATTCAAGTTAATCTATAAACTTTCTTAGCGGCAATCAGTGACACGTTACGTCTATCTATAGCGAAGTAATCTTGTTTCACAGGCACAGAGTATATAGTATTCTGTGCCCTATCCGACCGAATAAAAGTTACTGCGGCGCCCCTAGCGGAGAATTTAAAAAGTTAGAATAACAAACTCGCCATTTAAGCGAGACAGGCACAAAAGCCAATTAAAGATGTAGAGCATTGTCTATGTGTAGAAATCAACGATAAAACTGATACAGAACACATTTATTTAACACAATAGGATCGTTGGCAAATGGTTGTCTTATTCTGAAATTCTAAAATAAGCAACACTTACATGCACAAGAATCTAATGTACAGCCTGTTCAAAATGCCCTCGGTTAGCAACAATGTATATTTGAGCAAGCATTGCAAGTGTCACTGTGCTCTGATGATACGACTTTTTGACAGGTATTTATGGTCTTCTGTATACATATGTTGTTCGTTCCTGATATCGATTCCTTTTTATTTGACAATGCTCTAAAACTTTGTAATTGACTTTTTTTTGTGCATCTCGCTTTCTTGCCGAGTTCGTCATTCAAACTTTCGAAGTTGTCCCTCTAGGGGTGATTCAATCCTTTTTATTCGATAGGGCACGGTCAGTTTACTAGAGATATGCCTTGATTACTATAGAACGTCACTATAGATATTTACTATAGTCACTTTACTATAGTTGAACCTTTTCTTGCAAAGTTATTGAGGGAGTCTTTTGTATACATTGTGACTCGCAGACGGGTTATACTAAGGCTTCTAAATATATTATTAAGGTTCTTAAGCATATTTAGGAGTTTTAGGTTACACGACTTGCGAGCATGCGCTCAGAATAATTTTTTTCAAATAAAATAATTAGTGGCATATGGTACAGCCTCTTTGCCTTTACCCTCGTAATAACACTATGTTACGGACACACTCAACGACAATCAACAGAATGAAACATACTATATATTTCTGTGATAAACAATTGTTTCGTTGTTTCATATAAATTTATCTACAAGAATTCTGATATAATTGTTATTAACTCGAGAATATGTTACACCCTAATAAAATTTTGACAATCATTTGATTAAAAGAAAATGAAACAATCAGCAAAGCTAGATTTCAAGTACTACTGAAAACTAGAAAGATGTGTTATCTCGAGTATCCATATTCCTTGAAACCAAATTAGACTGCGGACCACCACATGAGCAATGGACTTCTTTCAGCAGCTTTCGGCTATTAAAAATTCCTGTGGTTAAAAAATTACCACTGCATTATCAGTTTACATCTGAAAGTGAGTACTCTCCCGAGTTACTCACTTTCTCAGAATAATATTGCATCCTTAGGATCATTACCTTATTCTACCAAGCAATTTATACAAGGCTTTATTTACGGGTCATCGTGATTATATGCGAAACTTCGTATGCGTGTAACAGATATTCAATCGATTTTTATACATAAGAACTTGAGGACTTGCGTATGTTAGTATAAACCTTAATTTTCTTAACGTATTCTTTATATTTTCTACAAAGTAACAGGATATGTAAAATGTGCTGTAAAGATACTTCAATTTATTCTTTGCATATAGAGTGTTGTGACTCGTAGACCGCCAGGGTGTAGCCCAGAAGGCCTAGGTTCGATCATCGGTTTTGGCTGCTTGTTTTTAGCTTAAAATTAAGCTTAATGTCTTTAGAATGGTCTTCGATCAGCTACCTCTTTTGTAAAGAATTTGACTTTCCCAACAATACAAAGTATACAATATTAGGGAAAAAATCTGACTCCTCGTATTTTGATGCATCTACGTGATTTGATCGATCGATAACTTTTCAATGATGTATATATGCCAGTCTGCGATCCCGACAACTATCGAACAAAACAATCGGCACAGGTACTTTGGTACAATTATTTTAATCAATAAATGTCAGTCAGGAGCCTATTATTTTTTACTTTTTTATACTATTGAATATAGTATAAAGTATTGTTTTCCCGAATATTTTCGATTTCGAGATTTTGATGCGAATGCAAGTCTTAGGACCTGCCTGAACACGTTTTGAATATTTTTAGAGTGATACCCGTCTGTCTGCCATTTGTCTGTGGTCGACTTCTTGTGTACACGATAGCTTCCACAAATATTAAGGAATTTTCCTGAAACTTTTTATCCAACTCTATCTAGAACTAGATAGAATTTTTTCGAGCGAAAACTTCGATGCTATATATATATATTTTTTTAACATGGCAACATAGGACTAAATTTGACATAATTATGCATAAAATGGATTATTTATGGCTCAATGATTATGAAACATAACAGTTTCACTAATTATAGTGACAAATAGTCGCTATACAATTTTTGTGTTGGTGACATCATTAGCTCCCACATCGGGAGTGCAAGTATCACGTGTTCAAATTTTTCTCTTTTATATACATCTATATATGTACAGCCGCGGGAAAAAAAACGCCCCACCCTCTGTAAATCGAGCATCGTTCATTGTAGAAAAAATTGAATGATACCATTCGATTAGGAATAACATCCTCTACAAATTAATGTGCGCAAATTTTGCATAAGGGGCCGTCTTCATATCTAAACGCGCACAAACTTTTAAATTTCCAATGGCAACACCCAATTTTGACGTTACCCACAAGTTCCAGACCTCCAAATTAGTACAAATTCAAATTTTCACGACATTTCTATCTTTATATCCCAAGATATTCAATATTCCGGAATGTGCAATTTTCGGCGATCAGCTCCATATTGAAAACAGCAATTTGAAGGGCGATGTTTTGTTGATTGACCACAAAACTGTTGTAAATTATTGAACAATCCTCTTGACATTCAGCATTATGGCTTACCTCACAGCTAAAGGGTCGCAGGTTCGATTCCTGCATGAGAGGGTGAGCATTTTTATGGCTGGGTATGGTGTTGTCTTGTGTGTGTGTGTGTGTGTTACTAAGGCAATGGGCCTGTAATGGGTAGGATTATGTGAGTCTCAAATTGGGCACGATTATTAGGGGTAAAAAGCCGTACTGGGTACGTTGCTAAAAACTAATGGGGCATTCGTGCCAGGGTCAATAAAAAAAAGAAGAAATAAAGAAGAATGAAATGTTTATTTTCAAATGTTATTTTATAATGCTATTTAAAAAACAATTCATGAAACCAACAAATATCTGCAGATCACGCGACAAAACAACTCCGTTGGAACTTGGCGACGAATTTAAAAGTATCAATACGGTGTGCAACCTCCGTCATTATCAATCACCGCTTGAAGTCTTGTTGGTGTTTAATATCACATAATTTTATAATTTGTTATTGTTTTATATAAATATTTTTTATTATAAATTATCACATTTTGTGGGCGATTTCAACTCGCAGTAGCTCGGGAACATATGTAAATCCCATTTATAACAATACAAGTTTTCACCCTTCAATACAGTAGCAGAATTACGTTGATTAGGATGCATCTATAAAACACAGTTTATACAAAATTTTTATTAAAACTGGGTGTCCGTTTTCTTAAATAAAGATTAACTTACAATTAATATAACTTTTTCAAATTAGTCATTTTTTAAACTAATATACGACCCCTAAAATCATCGTGATGATGAATATTTAATCATTTCGAAAGAACTAGAGGAAGGAAAGATCTGGAATTTTATATAAACATATAAAAAGTCTTTGTGAATCGATTTTTATCAAAACACGTCCAGGTCTGTATTCATATTATTTCAATTCAATTATTGATTTCATAATTAATATTTCATACAAACAATTATTTCCACAAAAATGAAAATCACATAAATGTGTTGGGTTGTTTAGTAGTAGCGTCATACAAATAATCAACGTGAGCAGGTAATTATTATAGAAGATATGAATGGAAGTCTTGGAAACTAATTTAACATTAGGAGCTCAAAACTTTACATACTCACAACTCAAAAACGCTTCACCCAAATGGCTTGAAATTTGGTATCACAGGTTGAATTTTGCTCTAGATTCGAACTATGTTGTCAAACTTGGGTGTTGCCATTGGAAATTTCACAGTTTGTGCGCGTTTAGATATGACGATGGCCCCTTATGCAAAATTCACGCACATTAATTTGTAGATGATGTTATTTCTAATCGAATGGTATCATTCAAGTTTCTCTACGATGAACGATGCTCGATTAACAGAGGGTAGGGCGTTTTGTTTTCTTCCGCGGCTGTACATGTAAAATTTCAAGAAAATCGGCTCGGTAGAAGTGGGTCAAAAATTTATTTTAAGATATGATCCAAACAGAGTAAAACTTAATAAAACAGTGTAAAAATCATTATTAGAAAAAAACTCGGCAAAAAAAAAAAAAAAAAAAACTCGATCCCAAATATGATTATATACACTTATAGGGCTTTAAAAGTAATTCTTGCTTATTATTTATAGTTATCGCTGTTAGTTATTAAAGCAATACAAACATGAACAAGAAAGATCAATCATGCTTAAAGCATTGATTATGAAACACTTTCCAACTTCAATGCAATTTTATTTAAACATGTCTAAAATGCAATACATTCCTCGGTAATATTTTAAAACTTCTCACAATACTACATTGATTTATTATATTTGAAAACTTAAACCTTCATCGAAAAAAGTGAACTTCATTCAAATGACGGCATTGAAATATAAATTGCCTGGTTTAAACATCTCTAAAATGTGATATATTACTCGGTAATAATTTTAGAATTATCATAATACCACGATAATTTATTATATTTAAAAACTTCATCGAAAACAACTGAAATTCATTCAAATGACGTCATAGAAAAAATAACACGCCTGGCTCTCTCTAAAAAAGCAGCATTTCATTCATAAATAATTTCCCATTCATGTCATTCATCACAATACTATAATAATTTATTTTATTTAAAAATTAAGACCATGGAGCTAAAAGTAATTTAACTCTATGCTTAAAACTTCACCGCAAAACATCGTCCTTCTCTCGGTAAAGTCAATGAATATTTCTTTCATATCAGCTATGCAGACTCCATGAGCTAAATTCTTTTGCGTCAAAAAAATACAGCAATTCCTATACAACTCATCCTACATATTTTGCTGTTTACATTTTACATAAGTGAAAAATAGGCTTCGTTGTAGAAATAATCAAATTTGGATGAACATTTAAACTCATATATATTATAATTGCGTTGTTTTAGTATGTAGATGCACAGAATTTAAACCAAAATAAAGTGGTTTTAGAACGGATACAACACTCACTATGAAATAAAAAGAACTTTAAAAATGACGATTTTGAGACAAGATGGATGCCATATATCATTTTGAAGTGGATCACGTGATACTTTCATATCATGGTCACGTGATTGTTTCATATAAGAGGTGTTATTATTATTTTAATTTTTATTTAAAAAACTACTGAATATATTTCGCTGAATTTTCTTTTTATATATTTTATGGAACAATTTGAATATTACCTAAAAATTTCGAAGCAATTTGTGAATTTTAATTCCGTTTAAAAAATGTTTGAAAAATTAGGTCCCATAGGGCTCAATGTATTTCATTTTTTCAACCCGGGTTCAATCCAAAACTAATTGGGTGATATTATTCATTTATATTCCCAAAGGTCCTACAGACCGTCTGAACAACATACTAAAATTTCATTTTGATTAAGTCATTTTTACGGCAGTTATCGTGCTAACGGACAGACAGACAGACAGAATGAACAAAGTCATAAACACTTTTCAACTTTGTTGTAAAGTGTTAAAAACGTAAAATTTTCATAGTTCTTCAATTTGACAAGACGATTACACGAAAACTATTTCGATGAATTTAATTTTTAACACTTTACAACAAAGTTGAAAAGTGTTTATGACTTCGTTCATTCTGTCTGTCTGTCCGTTAGCACGATAACTGACGTAAAAATGACTTAATCAAAATGAAATTTTAGTATGTTGTTCAGACGGTCTGTAGAACCTATGGGAATATAAATGAATAATATCAGCCAATTAGTTTTGGATTGAACCCGGGTTGAAAAAATGAAATACAATGAGCCCTATGGGACCTAATTCTTCAAATATTTTTTAAGCGGATTTAAAATTCACAAATTGCTTCGAAAATTTTAGGTAATATTCAAATTGTTCCATAAAATATATAAAAAGAAATTCAGCGAAATATATTCAGTAGTTTTTAAAATAAAAATAAAAATAATAATTACACCTCTTATATGAAGCAATCACGTGACCATGATATGAAAAGATCACGTGACCCACTTCAAAATGATATATGGCATCCATCTTGTCTCAAAATCGTGATTTTTAAAGTTCTTTTTAATTCATATTGAGTGTTGTATCCGTCCTAAAACCACTTTATTTTTGCATAAATTCTGTGCATCTACATACTGAAACAACGCAATTACAATATATTTGAGTTTAAATGCTCATCCAAATTTCATTATTTCTACAACGAAGCCTATTTTTCACTTATGTAAAATGTAAACAGCAAAATATGTAGAATGAGTTGTATTATAATTGCTGTATTTCTTTAACACAAAATTATTTAGCTCATGGAGTCTGCATAGCTGTTATGAATGAAATATTCATTGAATTTACAAAGAGCAGGACGATTTTTTTCGATGAAGTTTTAAGCATAGAGTTTAATTATTTGTAGCTCTATGGTCTTAATTTTTAAATAAAATAAATTATTATAGTATTGTGATGAATGAAATGAATGGGAAATTGTTTATGAATGAAATGCTGCTTTTATAGAGAGAGTTAGGCGTGTTATTTTTTCTATGACGTCATTTGAATGAATTTCAGTTGTTTTCGATGAAGTTTTCAAATATAATAAATTATCGTAGTATTATGATAATACTAAAATTATTACCAAGGAATGTATCGCATTTTAGAGATGTTTAAACCAGGCAATTTATATTTCAATGCCGTCACTTGAATGAAGTTCACTTTTTTCGATGAAGGTTTAAGTTTTCAAATACAATAAATTAATGTCGTATTGTGATAAGTTTTAAAATGTTACCGAGGAATGTATTGCATTTTAGACATGTTTAAATAAAATTGCATTGAAGTTGGAATGTGTTTCATAATCAATGCTTTAAGCATGATTGATCTTTCTTGTTTTTTTTAAATACGAAGGAATTGACGGATTCGGTACAAAGCTGGTTGTAAATAGCATATTTCGATGTATTTAATTTTTTTTTAAATATGAAAAATTGTGGAATTCGATTTAAAGCTTGTTGGAAAATGCATATTTCGATCTTTTCGATAGTGTTAAGATGGACACTCTGTAATAATATCTTAGGTCGTTAAAAACTCGAAATATGTGAAAATCACTCAAAATTGTGCTTCACCATAAAATAACTATAAAATTACTTTGAATTAAAAAATCTGATGTGGGCAGCACATGACTTTCCTTATATAATGCAATGAATTTATTACTTTTACAGTAAAAGAAAATAGGTTATTCTTATAGTAGATACTTATATTCTTTCCAAGATATTGAATTGTTGTCAGTAAGTCGTCATTTTCATTGATTTAGCGTCATTTTTATCCATTTGGCGAGTTTTTCATTAATTTAGCAACATTTAAAAAAGTCGCCAAGTTGGCGACATTCCACCAAATTCGTCGTTAAAATCTCGCCAAGCGTTATGAACGAAAAAATAAGTTATTATTACAGCAGATAAATGATTATTGGTGTTCAAATACAAAAGTATTACTCAAAGTACCTTTTTTCATGAATGGAACCAGCTATATCCACGAGAATGATGTCATCAAATTTATCGCATGGTATTGCATATGAAAAGCGAACATGTTTCTCAATAGGAAATATTTTTTTTTTATTTTATATGATTTTTTGATAATTTTTTTGAAAAATGTGCAATATCTCGAGAACGGTTCATGTTAGCGTTCTAAAATTTATGTCAATCAAAATTAATTATGTTCAAATTTACATAAGAAATGTCTATTTGCGTAACTTTATTAGAGGTTTTGATTTTTTGACGATTTTTTCAAAATTTCACTCGAAAATTTAGGGGGGTTCTGAACATTCGATTGCTTATAAGAACAATAGGCTTCCAGCGTTTACGGATTGTAATTTTTGTATTTTTGTTCCAAATTTCGTTCGAATCGGTCCTTTCATTCGTCTATTATCGTCTCCACAGACTCACTGACACACACACACACACACACAGACATCACTTTAAAAATGTTCTATTCGTGATCAGGGATGCTTGAAACGTGCTCTCCCGGCGAAAACTCGAATTCGAATTTTCGACCCCGTCACAATACTTTCCTTATACATTATGTATATAAGGAAAGTAAAAATATAGCTCATATATATTTCGTGAGCATAACCTGAGCTATTTACATACCGAATTTCGTAGTTGTGGGTCGCTTAGCTTGTCCGCTACTCTGGCAGCAGACGAACAGACAAACTAATGAACAAACAGACAAACTAATGAACCAACAGACAGACATCTTTTTCTATTATGTTAAGGTATTTTATTATTACTTTCCTAATATACATAATGTATAAGGAAAGTATTGTGACGGGGTCGAAAATTCGAATTCGAGTTTTCGACGGGAAAGCAGGTTTCAAGCATCCCTGATCACGAATCAAACATATTTGAAGTGATGTGTGTGTGTGTGTGTTTGTGTCAGTGAGTCTGTGGAGACGATAATTGACGAACGAATGGATCGATTCGAACGAAATTTGGTACAAAAATTGCAATCCGTAACACACTGGAAGCCTATTGTTTTCATACTCAATCGAATGTTCAGAACCCCCCTAAATTTTCGAGTGAAATTTTGAAAAAATCGTCAAAAAATCAAAACCTCTAATAAAGTTACGCAATTAGACATTTTTTATGTAATTTTTCATTAGAAAACGATTGACATAAATTTTAGAACGCTAACATGAACCGTTCTGGAGATATTGCACATCTTTCAAAAAAATTTATCAAAAAGTCATATAAAATTAAAAAAAATATTTCCTGAGAAACATGTTCACTTTTCATATGTAATGTCATGCGATAAATTTGGTGACATCATTCTTGTGAATCTACCTCGTTCCATTCATGAAAAAAGATACTTTGAGTAATACTTTTGTATTTGAACGCCAATAGTCATTTATCTGCTGTAAGAATAACTTATTTCTCCATTCATAACGCTTGGCGAGATTTGGCGACGAATTTGTGGAATGTCGCCAACTTGGCGACTTTTTTAAATGTTGCTAAATTAACGACAAACTCGCCAAATGGATAAAACTGACGCTAAATCAATGAAAATGACGACTCATTGACGAAAATTTAATATCTTGGAAAGAATATAAATATCTACTATAAAAATAATCTATTTTTTTTTATTGTAAAAGTAGTAAATTCATTGCATTATATAAGGAAAGTCATGTGCTGCCCACATCAGATTTTTTTTTTATATGTTCGAAGTTATATTTCTGTATATATACTTTAAGCTCTTGAACTACTTATTTTGCTAATTCCCACTTGGTCATTTCTCTCACATAATTCAACCAAAAAATTCGCTCTGTAAAATTGTAAGGGAAGTTCAGGCAGACTATTTCTATTTACATCTGCGCAGCTGTCCATTCAATTGCAAACAAAGAACTCAAATAACTTTTCTGTGTATTCATGGAGCAAAATCTCACTTCATAATTTAACGGTAACTTTCCTCAGCAAAAACTATAGTTCAAGACAACCTAATTTTGGAAAGTTATTTTTAGAAAATTATTTCATGCTTTTTCAGACACCAGTAAAAAGCACCTTTCGCTCATGTGTATTTTTTGCAGTGCAAATTTTAACTAGTCCAAATAAATGTGTTTGTTTTAAAGCGAAAACAGCATCTTTCCTATTACCGGCACTCATCCTATATATCCGGGTTTTAAAATACGTGATGCAAGTGAACCGGACGTTCGGTAAAATAGAATCATCATTATCCTTACGAAATTTTCCGTTTAGTTTTTGCTGTTACAAGGTTATTTCTCAATTTCCCTTTGAAAAGTTCAGCATTTCTGCTGCACTTTCAAAGAATTTCTGCAAGAATTGAATTACTTCCTAAATGTGGATTACGTTCACAAATTGAATGTACTAACTTCGAAATGGGTATGTGAATTAGTGAAAGAAAAGAATGGAATTCGATATTTTGACGAAAAATCACGCCAAGACTTCCTGAATATATTTCAGATACTTTTGGAAATATGACTGTCTGTGGAATTCGTCTGTAACGTGTGGGCACGATAAGTCAAGAACAAAGGCACGTAACGATATCAAATTTTAGATGTGAATATATTTTGTACAATTCTAAAACTAGACAGCCAATTTTAAATTCACATAATTAGATAAAGAATTTGAAAATTTAAGATTTCCAGAGCATTATTTTCCAAGAGAGCCAATAATTATCCCCAGAAAAAATGGTGGTGGTATAGGTTATGTGGGAAAATGATAGATTGAAATACGCTATGGATGCAAATGTTATCAAAATAGTAGAAGAGAAGGTGGTAATGTGGGAAGGTCTTTTTTTTATGAGGCTCAAAATCAAGCAAAATGGTAGTAATAACTTGAGTAATGACATTACTCTTATATGTAACTTTTTGTCTTTGTGCAAAGTATTAAACTAAAATATAGGAAGTGTGAGTCTCCATAGGGACCAAAGTCTATGGAATGACGTAGAACTAAAGTAAATGAAGCAAAACTAAACATAGTGAAGTATAACTAAAGTTCTACTTGTATTATAACCATTATTAGAATGAAAAAAAAATTAAAAGCGTATATTTTTCAAATTTAGCACAATCAATTTCAATTTAGCATTAAGTTTTTTTTTTTCGAATAAATCGAATACTTCGAATAAATTCTTTAAAAGTTCCTTTTCTCACGTTGGCAACAGCTTAATGATACTTATGGCTGCATTTGTCTTAACTGCATTAATAAGAACTAGTTTGATAGCATTAACATCCATAGCGTAGTTCAAATTATCAATCTTCCTATTCAATAAAAACTATCATCACTGTTTTCATTGGAAATATTGCCATAAAAATCTTGACATCCGAATCATTCGAGTTCACATTTTGAATTAAAGATGTTTCGAGAAACAAGACTTTATTTATACAATAGTATGAAAAAAAAAAGTATTGCAACATTCACGTAAAAGAAAATGGTACTACGGGAATTGCATGTTTGTTGTAATCTAAAATATATTGACTAATATACGAATGTGACTTTAGGAAATTCCAGCAGCTCATTTTAAAGAATAATCTAAGTGTTATTTAAAATCTTAGATTGAATCATGCTACCTCACTTTCTCAGTAAAGAGAAAAGGAGAGAGAGAGAGGTTTCTTTTACAAAAATAATTTTTTTCATCTTTCTTCGGTTTCATTCATCAAACTGAGTGGACGTTCTGCCGAGAGACTAGAATGCAAAAACGTCCAGTGTAGCAGAACCACCGCTAGATAGCTTTAGCTCGCCAATAATTATAGTGATTCCTACATTGCAACCCTCTCGCATATTATCCCCTTTTCATCAATATACTTAACATTAAAGAAGTCGAATGTATCTAATTCACCGACGTTAGTGACATGTTGCCATCGTGAAAAAAAAAATATTTTTTAATTTGAAGAAAAGTTAAATAATAAGAAATTTAAAAAAATAATTTCAAGAACATTTTAAACTACAAATGGATCTAAATAATATATGTAATATGATGGTATGGCAAAATGGCGAGGATTCCCCCCCCCCCCCCCCATCTTTTACACCCTGTAGTTATTTCTGTAATTTCCGTCTATATTTCACAGTTTGAATATTAATCATAAAAATATTACTCAGAAAGTTTAGAACCGTGTTCATAAGGCCAAAACACGCATGTTAGTTTCTGTCGAAATCTTGAATTAAAAATTTTTTTGGGATATATTAATACTTTTTTTCAAAGTACAGCATGGAAAAAGCATAATAATGTTACATATTTGGGGAAGCCATTCTTAACTTTTCCGCACGAAACAACGAGTGGGCATCCAAATATGTAAGGAAGAGGAAGCTTTGCTGAATGAATGGATAAACAAAAGTGAAAGCAGATACTTGCTCTTGTGGGACATAAGAAAAAAAAACCGGTTCGATATTCACAGAGCCCACACAAAATTTCCTCACTGGAACACGACTGCAAGCCAGAAACACGAATACGACAAAAAGAGCACGAGATATTAGCAGAGTTTTAACGGATATATAGAGGCCGAGTAGACAACAGTCATTAACCAGAGCAGTCTAATTATTAACGAGATAGATCTCCATCTCGAATATTAATGATGCTACTGAGTTGCTTATTTGTATGTATTGTAATATTGTAAATGCATTAGGTAATGAAAAACTTTTTGAGACACTCCTCTTTTTAGCTTTCTACATATCAGGGGCAACCTCTACGTTGGAGATACAAACACATTGGCTTTCGAACACTTGCTAGACGATGGAACAGGCCGAAATTTTAGTCTTTACCCGCTTTTCACTGGCAATAACTGGGACTCGGTCCAAGCCTGAGAACATTTTGTAATCTTGGGCCCGACCTGAAACTCTTGAGTCTCGGGCTACAGGTATATACTATCCTGTGAAATTGTCAAATCTGATAAAATATAAACAATTGAAAAATACGCACGATCTATTTATTTGGATTATATCACACTTATTTTGTCACTAAGCTTTTAATTCAATTTAAATCAAGCTCTTAATTCATTTTTAATTCAATTTTCGTTCTCAGTTGGTAACTGGACTTTTTTTTCTACAGTGGCATAGCGAAAATGCGAAAAATCTAAACTATCTCGAGAACGGATAGCCCTAGTATAATGGGGTTGGTCTTATTCTTTTCCTCGTTGAAAATTACGTATGAAACAAGCATTTAATTGATATATTTGAGCATACGTAGTTTTTCAATTTAGATTTTGACGATTTTTGCGGGCCATTTCGCAAAAAAAGGCAGGTTATTTTTTTTTCGAATCGTACCGAAATCTTATCAGTACCAGGGTAACCCACAAGTGACTTATCTACCAAATTTTGTAAAATTCGATCTATTAGTTTTTCAGTTAGAGTGGATACCGGCAATTTTTGCGGGACATTTTGCAAAAAAAGGCTGGTTGTTTCATCCCAAATCGTACCAAAAACTAATCAGCACGAGGGTCACACACAAGTGACTTACCTACCAAATTTTATGAAATCCAGTCCATTAGTTTTTCAGATACAGTAGATACATACATTGTACAGACAGATACACAGACAGACAGACACACACAGACGTCACTGTAAAAAGTGTTTTCGTGTTCTAGAGGTCCCAAAATGTGTAGATCCGTCGAAAACTCGAGTTGCGATTTTCGACATGATTCCAATACTTTCTCTATACATACCATGTATTGCAGAAAAAGTAATTATATTGAAGCCTATTTTGTATTTTTAATACACATTCCATATAAAGCTATTTACTTTTACAGCCCCAATAATAAAATTTTAGTTTATGCTTTATAACATTTATCTTTTGCTAAAAGGAGGGGGGGGGGGGGGGGGGGAGGGCGTCATATATAATTCAGCGTTCTGTAAATCCAGCTCTGGGTGGAACTGAGATTAAATTTTACCCCATTACACAAGGAGAAACGTGTTTGCAGAAAGGAGCGCAATAGGGACAGCGTACAGTTTAAACAAAGAGTGGTGGTGATGTTGTCAAGATTTACAAATAACAAAACACTCCAAAATAGTGACATGTATAATGAATCTTTGTGCAGGAAAAGCATTAGAGTAATTTCAAAGATTCAGTGACCCTGCATGAAATCTTGAATGAATGCCAAAGAGCAAAGTTTTGACTAAGCACCTGAGAATGAAACGACTCGAAAACATTAATTAAAACAAGTGATGTTTTGGTATATTGTTATTCCGTAGCTTTCCCCGCATTTTAACGTCTACATTCACTGCAGTATATTTTCCAGTAGCGTACTATTTTTGCTCTAAATTCGATGAAAAGTTGGATTTTGCCAACTATTGGAATTTGGACTACTGCAATTCCTAAAAGTACGATGCCTCAAAAATATTTTGTTTAAATTTTATAAAGAAATATGATTATACTGACACAATATACAAGCTCTCGGGACTGCGTTTTCATAGCTTAAAACACGTTGTACTTGAAATCAGTTTTTAAAGTTCGGTGAGCACGATATTTTGGCCCATTTTTGTTCCATCCATTTGAAATTTGGCAAGCGTCTTTCAGACAGTAACACGTAAGCTACGTAGCCGATCTGCGATTGAGGTTTTCTTTGCAATCTTATCGAAAAATATAAACGATTATTTTTCGTTTCCCTGACCACGATTTTTTTTTCTTTTCTCGTACGCTAAATATATATGCTATTTGCAACATGCAAAATCTCACTGTGCGTTTTGCCAGGAGGTAATGCATCGTATATGAAATTTAACGGTTTGCATTAAAATGAGTTCAAAAATTGATATATTTATATCTCCAATGGTTCTAAAAATAATAGTTATAGTTTCCAGTACAAGGTGAGTATTAAATTTAGTTCATTCTTTCATTTTTGGTAATAACCTTTTTCATTCTCTTTTATTTTGTCGGTAATGGTTTTTGTAATTTTTTGGGGGTGCAAAATGGCTTTCTTTTTCAATGTGACACGGTTATTTAATGAAAAGGACCAGGTTTTGGAGGGCAAATTGAAATTGTATGAATTCCTGATGATTTTACAATTTCTTTGCCTTCTATCCATTTCATTATTCTATTAATCAGTTTTATTTCTTATGTTTTATGGTCTGTTTTATCCCCCTCCCCCATGAGTTTATTTTTATCTAATCTACATTCCAATGTTTTCTTTTTAATGTTTTAATGATTTTCTGCAAATACGAGCATTTGTTGAGTTATCGAGTTTTTCTGACCCCCCCCCCCCTCCCACACACACACACCACTACACACCTTTTCGAAAATGTTGGAAATGTGTTCAGGTCTTAAGACGTGCTTATTCATCAAAATGTCGAATTCGAAAACTTTCGGAAATACAATACCGTCTTAGCAATAAGAAAATGCACATTTTGGTTACAGAAAAACTGTCAACATATTTTTTACAAGGCATGCAAAAGCTGAAGTTGTTTCAAATGATTCCGTGACCTTAATTTGAAGAACTGAATGTTTGCCAAAATTCTAATATTTTGAACAATATTTGAAAATAAATGATGTTGAGAATTGAATGAAGGTTAAAATACCATTTTTCTGCAGGAAATAAAATTATAGCTTGAATTTATCATGCTTTCATAATCAAAAGAAATAACAAACAAATAAAAGCAAAAAACTTGGTTTTTTAAAGTACAGTTTTTATTATTTGTATTGCATCTTTAATGCATGAAAAATGTATTTATTGAAATGTATGAAAGGCAACGACATACCAAATTTAGTCTTTCTAGCTGCTTCGGTTCTCAAGTTATTCCACAAGAACTAGTACATTCCTATGGCGAATCTAGGACGGGCTAGCCCAATAAAGTTCAAGATTCAAAGAATTAAAATATTCCACAAAGGATTACAATGTATTAAATTTGGACTTTCTAGCTGCTCTGGTTTTCGCTTTATTCCGCAAAAACGAGTATATTTCTACAGCGATTCAAGGACGGGATAGCCCAATAAAATTTAAAATCTAAAGAATCAAAACGTACCAGGAAAGAGAACTACAAACCAAATTTCATGCTACTGTGATGAATAGAACATGATTAGTTTGGAAAACAAAGATTTGAATCACATTGACAGAAAAACGCCAAATCAAGTTTAATAAAAGATTGTAAAAATAAGAATTAATTCCAAAAATTAGGTTTACGAAATTTAATGCCGGCTGCGCCGTTGGATTGAATTTGTCAATCTCTACAGAGGTTTGTAGAATTCTGAAGTTTCTAGCTGCCATTGCAGGCACGGTTATTCTATGATAATGAGTCCATGAAGAATGTTCTCACTTCAGATCCATAGGAACGTGTTTGAATCAAGGTAGGGTATGTAAATGCATTAGTTCGGATACCACTTTCCAACTATAGCCCAAATACACACACAGTACCCTATAGTCAAAACAGCTCGAGAGTATGCTTTCATTAAGACATGTTAAATCAAAGATATTTTTAAACAAGAAATTGGAACAAAATTATTTCGAATATTTAGAAACCTCGTTCACAAATTTATATGAAAGAGGAGACTTCCACTTTTGGATTTATTTACTTGTCACTATTAAGTGCTATTAGGTTTTCTTTCTTTAAACGTACAGTAGAGCACAATTTGTAAAATACGAAATTGGAATTTGGGCAGTGTGGAAAAACGGTTTCTATTAAATATTTTTCTGTGTTGAGGCGGAGCGGTTCAGCGGAGATATATTTTTTTTTCAAAGATTGCATGTGTTTATTTTAATAGTGGTAAATATTCTTTCAAAGTTAAATAGTCCGGGTTGAAATATTTTCTTGTAAGCCAAGCTATGTTATTTAATAAAAAATACACAGAACGTTTTATGTAGAAAGCCCAGACCACACGACCAACCCGAAGATTAAGGTTGCTGCTTGTGTGGCCGGAGAACGTTTTATGTGTATGAATTAATGATTCATTATCGAAAAAAAAAATATTGACGTAAACATATATTTTTAAATTTTTTTCTCATTCTAATTTTTTACGGTTTATACAACGGTGTTCAACTTCTATAAAATACAGAATAATATTTTTAATCAAAATAATTTTGTGGCCGTTGTAAATAATTTCATTATTGTTTATGTATTACATTTTATTACAGATATGTATTTCATAAAGTATATGTTAATAAATTTTAGTAATTTAGTTAATTTTAAATATGCTTTCAAAGCATTATTCCTGTTCGTGGGCTGCCAGTTGAACACTTCTGTATTAGAGATTAGATTCCATGGCCGTGTTGTCTGAGGAAGGGCGGTAACACCTCCTCCTAGTCCGAGATACAAAATTAAGGATATTTTAAAGAGCTAGGAGGCTCCGCCCACCCCCCTGCGCGCCAACCTTCGTAACTAGCTTCGCGATTCTGGAGGTTTCGCCTCCAACTCGCTAACGCTCGCTGAGCTCGCATCGCGAGCCTTTTTGTGCTGCCTGCTACGCAGGCGTAATACACAAATGGGTGCCGTCCTTATTAACTGACATTCACCAGCCCTAGAACTCGCTTATCGCTAGTTCTTCCAATCTGGACGGCGCATACGCCGGCGCTCGCAAAGCCTGCATCGTGAATCCTTTTGCGCCACCTGCTATTAAGAACGATAGCTTACTGTATTAGGAAGAAACGGCAAAATTTCATAACTGTAGGTTTTGCTGCTTGTTCGTAATACAGTTTCATAATACGTGTTACGCTTTCTGTATAGAGATATTTACAGCAATAAAACATTTAATTGTTGTGCAATATAACAATGAAATCCTGATGTTCATGACAACAATGGTTGCGAAAAGCTCTGCTTGTTTGTCAGATATTGTCAACATTTCACATTTTCCAAAGTGCACTACTAACGTTGTAGTCATGTTTAGAAATAAATATCTATACTTTAAAAGTTTTTAATACTTCAATAACTCAGTCCTCGCCCATTTTGTAACGTTTCTGCCAGAAACCAATCAGAAAGAAGCTAGCAATCGTCTAGACCAATTAAATCTTCGCCTATAGAGAAGGAAAAATTTCACTTCCACAGTGCATAAAAAATTGAAAAACTCATTAACTAAATCGAAATTTAAAGAAAGGACTCTGCCCTGCAAAAATTCAACTATGTAGGTACATGTTAACAAAAATTGGAGGTCTTTCCTATTGCTAGTCTGTTCAGAACGCAAACTCGCAGCTCAAAAGCTCTTCCTTTGATTTTGGCATTAAATATTTCCTAAACTAAATTTTAAATCGGAAAATGATTTATATCAGTGTGTCCCCCTAATATTTCTTTACAAATGTACCAACTTTCATAGTTTCATATGTTATAGATTTTGCGATACATCACAGAGAAACTTGAGAAATGCGAAATTTGTCAAATAGCGGCGGCGGCTACTTTTTTTCAATATAGAGAGAATACTAAAATAGTTATATTTTGAACTTTGAACAATTTTTGCGTAAGAAACACCCAGATACCCCCGTAATTTATATGCTGCTAATGGTGCCCGCTTATGCAGTACGAAATTTTCCTTTGAAAAAATTCCGAGCAATTACGAATAAAAACGAAAGATAAATTACTAGTATCAGTTTGCCAACCTGTTTTCCTATTTTCGAGTTCTGGGAAAACTTATTTCATATCCACAATCAAGATAACGACTAAAGCACAGGAATATTGCCGTCAACCATATAATTTGCCTTACTATCAAATTTCCCACTTAACGGTAAAATGATACTAAGAGCGGAAAACTACATCAAAAATCGTGACTTTTCAATTACTGAAATTGAAACGGCAAAAGAGTTATTCTTGAGAGTTTCAGTTGAAAGTGAAAACTCGTTCGCGATTTATTCTAATTTTTAATTAACAGTATCGTTTTATGTCTAGGTGAGTCGATTGGTATTGTAGCAATTGTCGAAAATTCATTCTGCACGGGATGTTCAACTCCGACAATGAAATTACCAGGGTCAGTTTAGCCTAGGTTTAGCCAATTAGCAGGGCCAATGTTGCAAGTAGCTATTGTAAAAATATTTCGCCAAGTAATGAAATAGTCAGGCAAGAGAAGAAATTAAATCACATAATTTGGCGCCAAGTACGATTCCATCCAGGTGGAAATAGATCCATATACCTTGGCACTGTGCTACAATTTTGGTTTTTACTGTACGAGAAATACTATTAGTGTAGCCGCGCTGCACTGAAGGAACTTATGCGCGTTTCATTTAATTTACGAGGCAGGTCGCCAAGGTATATGGAACCTTTTCTCTTTCGGCATTTTGTTTATTCTAATTATAAGTGCTGGTGTGTTGACATACATTCCCACCTGGATGGAATTGTACTTAGCGCCGAAATATGTGATTTTATTTCTTTTTTAGCAATACAAATATTTTTGTTTGGAGATTTAATATAGCCTTCAACATATTTTTCATGGAGAAAAACGGTAGTTAAAAAACTCCAAACATAACTTAAATTTACATAAAAATAAAATAATTTATATTCTTATAACTAAATTAATATTGTTGTAATTAAGTATTTTCACGTAAATTAATATTGTTGAAACTAATTATTTGTGAATAAATCAATATTTTTGCAATAAATTAATATTGTTGCAAACAATTAAAACGTTATACAACGAGACTTTTGAATTGAATATTTTATTTCCAGCCATTTGTTTCAGTTTTTCCTCGTTAACTGATGGAAAATCCCACTCTAATCTATACCCAAAAGGGGCAGTATTTTGAGCGAAATTTCATATGCAACACTCATATTTCTTGAAGTTCTATCTTACGAATACGTTTTATATACATGACGTCTGGCAAAGTTGTTGAACTTTTTACTCAATAATATTTAACGCACCATTATAAAAGTAATGAACTTTTCAAGTTTCTACCTCAAAAATAATTTTTCCTAAGAAAATTGTATCTGGGACAAAGTGATCAACTTTTGGGAAGAAGCCTGGTTCTTTCGGACAACGCTAGGTATATCTTCTAGGGAAGTTATATTTTCTATTAGCATTTTGCGTAACATCCTTCTTAGGCTACATACACATATACGTATTTTGAAAATTAGAGAATTACAGATCGAACAAGGGTGTTAGGGATCACTGGAAGCACATAGCTCCTAAAACCTCATTTTTCAGCTTAATAAGGAAAGTAATTTAATACCTTCCAAACACGATAAAAGAAAAAAATCTGATGTGGGCAACACATGACTTTCCTTATATAATGTAATGAATTTACTACTTTTACAGTAAAAAAATAGGTTTTTCTTATAGTAGATACTAATATTCTTTCCATGATATTGAATTTTCGACAATTAGTTGTCATTTTCATTGATTTAGCGTCATTTTTATCCATTTGACGAGATTTACGTTAATTTGGCAACATTTCAAAAAGTCGCCAAGTTGGCGACATTTCGCCAAATTCGTCGCCAAAATCTCGCCAAGAGTTATGCACTAAGAAAAAAGTTATTCTTACAGCAGATAAATGACTATTTGCGTTCAAATACAAAAGTATTATTCAAAGTATATTTTTTCATGAATGGAACGAGCTAGATCCACGAGAATGATGTCACTCAATTTATCGCATGGTATTACATATGAAAAGTGAACATGTTTCTCAATAGGAATTTTTTTTTATGTGACTTTTTCATAATTTTTTTGAAAAATGTACAATATCTCGAGAACAGTTCAAGTTAGCCTTCTAAAATTTATGCCAATCGTTTTCTAATGAAAAATTACATAAGAAATGTCTATTTGCGTAACTTTATTAGCGGTTTTGATTTTTTGACGATTTTTTCAAAATTTCATTCGAAAATTTAGGGAGGTTCTGAACATTCGATTACGTATAAAAACAATAGGCTTCCAGTGTTTATGGATTGTGATTTTTGTACCAAATTTGGTTCGAATCGGTCCATTCATTCGTCAGTTATCGTCTCCACAGACTCACTGACACACACACATACACACATACTTTCACACACACACACACACACACAGACATCACTCCAAAAATGTTTGATTCGTGATCAGGGATGCTTGAAACGTGCTCTCCCGTCGAAAACTCGAATTCGAATTTTCGACCCCGTCACAATACTTTCCTTATACATTATGTATATAAGGAAAGTAATATATAGATTTATTCATTGTTACTTTCCTTGTATACATAATGTATAAGGAAAGTATTGTGACGGGGTCGAAAATTCGAATTCGAGTTTTCGACGGGACAGCACGCTTCAAGCATCCTGATCACGAATCAAACGTTTTTGAAGTGATGTCTGTGTGTGTGTGTGAAAGTATGTGTGTGTGTCAGTGAGTCTGTGGAGACGATAACTGACGAACGAATGGACCGATTTCAACGAAATTTGGTACAAAAATCACAATTTATAAACACTGGAAGCCTATTGTTTTTATACGCAATCGAATGTTCAGAACGCTCCTAAATTTTCTAGTGAAATTTTGAAAAAATCGTCAAAAAATCAAAACTGCTAATAAAGTTACGCAAAGAGATATTTCTTATGTAATTTTTCATTAGAAAACGATTGACATAAATTTTAGAACGCTAACATGAACCGTTCTCGAGATATTGTACATTTTTCAAAAAAATTATCAAAAAGTTATATAAAATAAAAAAAATATATTTTCTATTGAGAAACATGTTCACTTTTCATATGTAATACCATGCGATAAATTGGGTGACATCATTCTCGTGAATCTAGCTCGTTCCATTCATGAAAATGATACTTTGAGTAATACTTTTGTATTTGAACGCCAATAATCATTTATCTGTTATAAGAATAACTTATTTCTCCGTCCATAATGCTTGGCGAGATTTTGGCGACGAATTTGGCGGAATGTCGCTAACTTGGCGACATTTTAAATTGTTGCCAAATTGATAAAAATGACGCTATATCAATGAAATTTACGACTAATTGAAGAAAATTCAATATCTTGGAAAGAATATAAGTATCTACTATAAGAATAACATTTTTTTTTAACTGTAAAAGTAGTAAATTCATTGCATTATATAAGGAAAGTCATGTGTTGCCCACATCAGATTTTCTTTATACTGGTTTGCGAATAAGTTGCAGTCAATGAGTTTAGTTATATGCAACAACAAATTCATTCATTCATCTGCTTGGAAAGCAACGTAAATACTTAATAGCAACATTTGACCTTGAAAACTCAGAACATATGTCAGCAGACACTCTCCAACTGGTTAAAAGTCAAGAGCACGTAGCAAGTTAATTTGAAGATGCAATTATAGGGAGTAGAAGCAGCGAAGGAGGAAGTACATGGTTAATGAGTTCAGATCGAGAAAAATCATGAAAGTCCGAGAAAAACAAAATTAAAGGTCGTTTAAAGTATCAACACACGAATAGGAAGGTGATATATCGAAAGTAACATGCATATCAGTTGTCTCCAGTATATGGCTTTCCTTACAAATAAAAAGGAATATTGTGAGAAAACAATAATAATAAATATCTGAAGTGCGAGCTTCTATCCGATTTTGTCGGCTAAATATCTGATAATTATCAGTCTTCAAGTTTCAAATTTTTGTTTTTTAACATTATAGTTTCTAAAAATTTTTACTTGGAATCTGTACTTGGAAATGCCTTTTTAAGATTTCCAATGGATGCCAGAGCTATTTAACACGATTAATGGAATTTTAATACATATTTATTATGTCCCCATGATATAGGAATAGACATATGGGTTTGATTTCGTTATGTATGGAAACTGACATTGTGAAACAACGTTTACAAACTCGCTTTTATGCATTAACAGAAAATTTAAATAAATCAGATTTTTTCGAATTTTGCAGGCAAATAGATGCAGCACTTTTATTTTAACTTGTGAAGTAGTAAAGAATCATAAGTCTACTTATTGTAACGTTTGCTATTAGAGGTTCGGGTAAAAAGTTAAAGTTTGCTTTTTTCCAGATATATCACCCACAGAGTTGAGATCAAACACTGCACCTTATTTTACGAAACTTTGTAATTGCAAGTAGTATATGTTTATGATTAATATTTAAGGAAATAAACCCCGGAACTATCATTTTGAAACATCCTGTATACTACCTCTATTATTCCGAGAATAATTGGTTTTCATAGGAAATAATGATATAAAAATTTTAAAATTCGAATAATAAGTCGAGTTCTAATCATGAGAATTATTAAAAATTAAATTGTATCTAATTCTAGTTTTTCACGTGTCAAATTTGTCTGAAGTGTCGTTTTTGCCTTTTCAGATCCGCCAGAAGTCTCCCCCCCCCCCCCCTAGTAATCAAGAAGGCTAAATATGTACATACTTATAGCATCGTCAACGGAACAGAATATAACGGAGCCTGACTTCCAATTTCTACCCCCTGAGGACGGACAAAATAGGGGATGGTGGTCGAAAAGTCTTTCCAGATCGCCTATAAGCCTTCCGATGACCTAGAAAACTAAAACTTTACATATTTACAGTATCGATTATGGAACGGAACTTAATTGGACCAACTTTCGATTGAAATGGCTATTTAAAACACTAAGTGCCATACACTATTAAACAAAATAAAACGTATTAAGAGCAGTTACAATCACAGTTTGAACTAGTAAATAAAAATCCCTAACATTTTAGCTATAATCTCAAGTTATTTTAGCCTTTTCTTACTTTCTTTAACTAAGTTAAGTGTCAATCTATATTTAAAAATAATATCCATACGAAATAAATTAAGATGCTCATCCGAAAACTATAAAAGTAAATTTTAAAATTCCCATTACAATAAATATATTTTACGCTAAAAAATGAAAGAATTTCATGATTAAAGTACACTTAATCACTATGTCCCTAACCATAATCGATCGATTTTATCACCGAGAAAATGTGCATACAATTGTGTGAAAAATACCAAGTTGGTGACGGATTTTGCTTTTTAGCCAAAGTTGTATCAAATGCTTAAGCAAAATGTTAAAACCTAACACAGTTTAAACCCTGGTTACAGCTTGACTGTTAGTTTCGCCGTCTACGACAGGTCTTAATATTAGTTTTGTATCTAAACACAAAATTGAATAGCAGTGGTGCATTCATTTCCGAGTTATCGTGTCCACACGAATACACGCAAACACACATCTTTTCGAAAGTTTTAGAAATGGGTTCAGGAGGTCTTAAAACGTGTTTATCGGTTAAAATATTGAATTCGAAAATTTCCAAGAAAACAATACTCTAGACGGAAGTATGAGAATGTAAAAATATATGCTGAAAAGGCGTTTAAGCGAGCTCAACTAAAGCCAAACTCCTCTCAGTTTACAGGTGGGTGTACGACACGATTGAAAATAAGCGTGCGTTAACAAGTAGGAGGTTCAAATTAATGACAAAGCCTCACCCAGATTTGGATAATAACGGCCCAGCAAAACCAAACTCAACGAAAAGCGAAAACGATTAAAACATTGCCTTGAAGCACCTTTAGCCACAAACAAAAGGAAGATGCAATTCAAAGTACCTTGAAAGCAAAAACAAGCATTTTCAAAAGCCAACAAGTCAAATAATTTTCTCTTTTGTAAAAGAAGACCTTGAAGTTGCCGAAAAGGAAAAGAAAAAGACTCAGGCTTACGAACTACAATATACAACGCAAGGAGTGGACACGCTGAAGGGGAAAAATGCACCAGTGCGTGCGAAAGATAGCATCTTAATGTATGAAGTGAAATAATTCGATTATTCAAGATTACATTCACACAAAAAAATACAAAAGGAAGTATTTCGTCTATTTTTAGGGAAACTTATCACATTTGAGGTATTCATCTATTTAATATGCACTGAACTGAGTGATGTATCGAAATTATCTAGCACTTTCACTATAGCTAGAGTCTTGGTTTTAATGTCATCTCATTCGATGCGTCTCAGCTTCCAACTCAAAAAAATCTAATATTTCGAAAATTCCAATTAGGGGTGACGATGCATAGGGATAATTAAAAATTTCCCACTGCAATAAATATATTTACGCTAAAAAATTAAATAATTTTGGGATTAAAGCACACCCTATAATCATAGGGTGCGGTAGCCCATTGGTTAGCGCGCTGGAGTTGCACTCGGTAGGCCCGGATTCGATTCCAACCACTGCCAAAACTGCCGCCGTGTTCATGCGGAGTACGATCACGTTAAACATGTGGGTCCGAAAGTCCTTCCGAGAGGTTGGTGGTAGGGGAAGGAGGGTACGGTCCCTGTGAATGTCTCCCCCACTGGGTTCCGGTCTAAATTGGGTGGCACTTCCCGACCGTCCAAACAGTTACCTTACACCTTTCTGGTAGGTCGGACGGTCTGGGTTTCAACAACAACACCCTATAATCATATATGTCTATAACCATAATCAATCGATTTCACTGTCATGGCATTGTCACGGGTGCTAAATAATTGCTCTCTTAATATAAATATTGTAGTTTATAAACACTTTTCAAAATGATCGTGCACTTGCACTCGAGCCAGAATCTCGGTTTAGGTCTCATTGGATCGGGTTCAGCTTCCATACCAACAACAACAAAAAAAAACGACAATTTGAAATCCCTTTAGCTGCTAACAATTACAACTGGTTTTTTATTATTACTAGCCATTAAGAATGTGCGAAACACCGGCTAGTATGATCTATATCTTTTGACTTAGTTTGCTGAGAAAGCTTCCACTTGTTTTATTTTAATGAAAATGACTACGTTTATCAGAATATACGAGATAACAGTTTAGGATCAAAGTTATAGAATAGCAAAATAATGGCACTCTTGTTCAGTTCGTTATATCAGTCTTTCACAACTTTCATCCAGACAACATTAACGGTTTTTTTTTTTCTTAACCACGCCGTAACTTCTGATGTTTTTCGACTTGAATCGCTTCATCCTTAAACGTTCCTTGACCTTAAGCTAAATCAAGGCTTCTATACTCTACTCTTTAAATGCAAATAAAGAGGAAACACAAAGTAGGCATTCTGTGTTTCATAAATAAGCTAGTAATTTCACTTTGCAAAAATAAGAAATGGTGAAAAATTCAAGAACTAAAGAACAGCAGCAATTATTTTAAACAACTTAAACAATTATTTTAAATTGCCTAATGGCCTAGCGGTCAAACGACCGGCATTTGTAAACACGACATTTTAAACAAACTATTTAGTAAATTAGTCGGCGTTTCTAAATTTAAGATTGTTCCTACAGTTAGGATCGTTCTGTTAGAATCATCTGCAAATGCATCATCTATGGTTGCTGTTATAGGCAACGGGGGAAGATTCTAAATAACTAATTTTAGAAGGCTGACATGTACTGTTTTCAAGATATTAAATTCATCGTCCTCGAGATTGTTTATTTCGTTATTTACCACCAGGAGTGGATTTACAAAATCAGGGGCCCTAGGTCGTAGTATTCTTGGAGACTCCTATGATGATTTCATAATGTATTATTTTTATTTGTGTTTAATGTCACAATTTTATGAGTTTTACCCTTTATACTTCTAAATCTTATTGTATTTGTGCATTTTAGTATTATGCATATACTTTGTATCCGCTCTGTCGACTTTTTAGTATTTTGGGTGGTGGCATTAGCCTGGGTGTTATGTAATTGGGAATGTTTTACACAGTTTTATGCAACCTTCGTTCTAATAATGACTGTGTACCATGGAATGTAAATGTATGAGAAAATGGAGTACTTTTCCAATATTTGGTAAAAGTTAGCAACAGGCACTGCGCATTAAAAGACACTAGAATGCATATGTTCTGAGCGGGTACCGTTGGTATTTAATATTCTTTTAAGAGTATTGTAAATATAAAATCATAGAAATGAATCCATTGAAGAGAAACACCGATTACAGACAACACCTATCACACAGTTCCTATAGAGCCCCGGGCCCAGATAGTGATTGAGCACAACTCGTACTAGATAGTCCTTAATGTGGACCCCCCCCCCCACACACACACACCTTAGAAACCTTAATTCAGCACTGCTTTTGACACGGCAATTTGATATACTACATAATATTATTTTGAGTCATTGATTTTTTTAAATTAAATTTTTATTTTCAAATTTTATGAAAGAGGACTTCAGGATATTTTCTAGGACTGCTGCAAGAGCACTCTCAGATGCCTGGTATAGTTTGTATTAAAATAAAAGTTTTCGGATTTTCCCACAAAATTGACGCGCTCCAACATCCATAATAATCAACCCGATATCAGATACAGAGGATATCAGCCGTCATACCACAATAAAATGGGCTTGCTGAAGGTACAATGGCTGATTCCGATAGAAAGCTTTTACCAGTAACGTTTTAGATATTTTTCCAGAATGGGGAGGGGGAACTGAAAGCAATCTTGGGGAGCAACGTGTGAGACTTATAAGACAAAATCGATATTGTGTGAATCGATAAATATATATATATATATATATATAAGCCTTCGGTGTCACTCCATGCAGTTTTCGTTTTCTTGCCTTATAACTGGATGCGCATAGTGTAGTTGACTTACATTCATTTTTATTTCAAAAGTTTTCGGATTAAATTGACAACGATTTAAAAACAAGTCTTAAGTTAATCTTCTCAATAATTTTTGTTCAATATAATAAAAAAATCAATAGCGAAATCTAGCGAATCTCTAAAAAGTTTTGAAGAAATTTTTCCCATTCTGATTATTTTTACTTTCCCTATATACATAATATGACGCATAGGGGAAGTATTGTGATGGCGTCGAAAATTCGAATGCGAGTTTTCGACGGAAGAGTACGTTTTAAGCATCCCATATCATTTTCGAGATATTAGACTTTTTCAAATAGATTTATTAAAAAAATCACAAAATTAAAAAAAAAAAGTATTAACTAATGTGAAATAGGTTCACTTTTCGTGTGTAATATTATGCGATAAATTTGTTAACATCATTCTCGTGAACTTAGTTTGTTCTATTCATGAGAGAAGATACTTTGTGTAATAGTTTTGTATTTTGACGCTTAACAATTCATCAGCAGTCATTTATATATAAGAAATGATCTTCTCTTCTTTTGTCTGTAACGCTTGGCGATAAATTTGGTGAACTTGCTGACTCATTTAGCAAAATATCGCCAACTTGGCGATATTTCACCCCCAAATTGATGAAAGTTAACGAAACGTGATTGATGCTAAGTTAAAGAAAATATCGTTAAAATTGCAAAAATGACGCCAAATTGATGGATTATTAAAATATTTTAATATACGGACTATATTGTTTATTGCGGATGCTATCCATATTTACAATTGTCAATTTAGAGTTGCGTGAAATATAAGTGAGTTGGGTACTTCGAAATAGTTTATATGTTATCGTCCGGAAAAGCGCCCAATGTAGAATGCAACATTAAAAACAATGTACTGTACATCTTAAAATAATTGTTCACTGTGAAAGAAGTAAATTCATTGTTTTATACAGGAAAAGTTATGTGCTGCCCACATCCGATATAAATTCTGAATCAGCTAGTGATTTAAAAAGTAATGTCACAAGTGATCCACAGTATCTTTAGTCGATCACGTTCCGCACATCAGTAGAATAAAATGTTTTAGAAGCACTAACATAAAATTTGAGTAAAACTTTATGAACCATGAAAGTCATTGTGGCCGTGAAAGTTATTTTAACTCATTTTTCCATATGCATATAACTCCGTTTTACCCTGCACGTAAATAAAAAATATTATGATGGGGTCAAAAATTCGACACTCGGCTTTTGATGACTTCTATCTTTTTTTAAAAGGGCATCCTTGCATCATGTTTTGAACATAAAATGCCTTCATTGGAGGATCTTATGAAAATTAGACGGGAAAAACACCTTTACGGGCAGCTATTCTTATTACGTCAATGCAGGGTTGCCATATTTAACACTCGGAACAGGGTTTCCAGATTTGCCGATTTATCCGCCAACTTGGTGACTTTTCGAATGCACTCGAACCTTCTCGAAATAACGAACATTCTGAGAGATACGAGCCTCTTCTGGAAATTTTGATGGAGAGTTTATAAAAGTAGTTATCGTTCAGTTAGAGAGCAATTGATGTGATACGAGCTACATTGAATTAGATATGTCAATGTTTTAGGAATAGTAATCTGTTAATCTGTGAAATGAGTGGAGCATTAAATTACTGTTTTACTGCACCTAACAGTTGTTTAGTAATTTTGCATGAGAAAATTTATTGAGCTATCTGTTGTATATTGTTGCTGTTTACGCCGCGCTTGTAAATAAACGTGTTAGTTATCCAGAAATTTGTGTCCTGAGAGTACACCCGTGATTTCAGAGTATACATCGTAACAATAATCAATCGCTTTTTTCAGAGATATATGTATGCCTGCCTGTGATTCTGATGAAACGATATCACTTGAGCAAAATCAAATTAAACGTGGTACGATTATTTGAATTGGTAAACATCATATTGATTTTGGGAGTGAACGGACTAAATTTTTCGATCCTTTCTTTTGTGGGAAAAAAATATAATTATATCGAAAATTATTATGGAATTATGAAAACAGATTTGAAAGTGAATACCATCATTTATAAGACGTTAACATACGCTGTTCTCGAGATATTGTACATTTTGAATCCAAATTAGAAACAACCATAAAATGAATATGCCCACTATTATCAAATGAGTTAATTTTTTTGTACGCGGGCAAATACTTAACTTACAAATCTGTTCAATGTCACAGCTATAATTCTATAAATAATCCTTCTAATCATTCAAATTAACGTTTAATAATAAATTAATATTAAAACGCTTTTGGTTTTATTTAAAAGAACATTTTAAAACAAAACAAAAACTTCTGTGGCCAGATCTACATGTTAATTTTTGTATTTTAATTAAATTACTTTATCCGTGGATTTCCCTTGTAAAAAAATATCTTGACAACAAACCCTCATAATTTTGTTTAGTCTGTAAAACATATTTGTGCACAAATGTAAGATAAATTTTTAAATCTAAATATCCCCCCTCCCGGGAAATTCCCATTGTTTGCCCGTAAAAACCCCATTGTTGTCAAATAGTTTTAAAAATGTTTTCTCTTTTATATATTTATAGAAGTAAAACCGTATGTTGAATGTTTTTTACACTGTTTTATTTAGGTTGGTTTCTTTGTTTGTTGGAGTTAAATTTTAAAATCAATATTTGACCAGCTTGTACCAAGCCGATTTTCTTTAAATTTTACACGCATATATGTATCTGCGGCGATGACAATACATTTCATCAAATTTGAGTTTATCCCCCCCCCCCAGAATGGTCCGCAAAAATCCCATTGTTGTAAGCTAGGTATAAAATAAAATATTATAAAAAAACTTTTTAAGTTACACGGTTTTAGTAAAATGCACTAAAAAGTAAAGAATCATTTTTAGCTATCACAACATTCTTGGTCATATGCAACTAAAAATGAAACCGTGGGGCGTTCATAAAGTAATTGTATATGGGCATTAACAAAATTTTAAGTAACAATAGATGTGATAACAGAAGTGACATACATAAGAATGACAGATTGTTAAATCAGAATTGTCAAAGACAAATTTAAATGAATTGAATGTAATCATTCTTATAGATGTCATTTCTATGTATTATCACTTCTATTGTTCCTTAAAATTATGTTATGTCCAAATACAAATTCTTTATGCCCCAGGGTTTTATTTTTAGTCACATATGACCAAGAATGTTGTGATAGCTATAAATTATTTTTTACTTTTTAGTGCATATTGCTAAAACCGTATAACTCAATTTTTTTTATAATATTTTATTTAATTCATAGCTTTTAAAAAAATACTTCCCCACCAAACGCGATTTATTTCCGGAAATAAACCAGGCTTTTATTTATTATTATTTTTGTTTTTAAGATCACTGCAACGCTACTTGAGAATAATTCTAGATGCTTAAAAAGAAAGGCATCGCAAACAACTGAAGTAATTATGGAAACAAATTTTTTTTTTATAATATTTTATTTAATTCATAGCTTTTAAAAAAATACTTCCCCACCAAACGCGATTTATTTCCGGAAATAAACCAGGCTTTTATTTATTATTATTTTTGTTTTTAAGATCACTGCAACGCTACTTGAGAATAATTCTAGATGCTTAAAAAGAAAGGCATCGCAAACAACTGAAGTAATTATGGAAACAAATTTTTTTTTATAATATTTTATTTAATTCATAGCTTTTAAAAAAATACTTCCCCACCAAACGCGATTTATTTCCGGAAATAAACCAGGCTTTTATTTATTATTATTTTTGTTTTTAAGATCACTGCAACGCTACTTGAGAATAATTCTAGATGCTTAAAAAGAAAGGCATCGCAAACAACTGAAGTAATTATGGAAACAAATTTTTTTTTTATAATATTTTATTTAATTCATAGCTTTTAAAAAAATACTTCCCCACCAAACGCGATTTATTTCCGGAAATAAACCAGGCTTTTATTTATTATTATTTTTGTTTTTAAGATCACTGCAACGCTACTTGAGAATAATTCTAGATGCTTAAAAAGAAAGGCATCGCAAACAACTGAAGTAATTATGGAAACAAATTTTTTTTTTATAATATTTTATTTAATTCATAGCTTTTAAAAAAATACTTCCCCACCAAACGCGATTTATTTCCGGAAATAAACCAGGCTTTTATTTATTATTATTTTTGTTTTTAAGATCACTGCAACGCTACTTGAGAATAATTCTAGATGCTTAAAAAGAAAGGCATCGCAAACAACTGAAGTAATTATGGAAACAAATTTTTTTTTTTATAATATTTTATTTAATTCATAGCTTTTAAAAAAATACTTCCCCACCAAACGCGATTTATTTCCGGAAATAAACCAGGCTTTTATTTATTATTATTTTTGTTTTTAAGATCACTGCAACGCTACTTGAGAATAATTCTAGATGCTTAAAAAGAAAGGCATCGCAAACAACTGAAGTAATTATGGAAACAAATTTTTTTTTTATAATATTTTATTTAATTCATAGCTTTTAAAAAAATACTTCCCCACCAAACGCGATTTATTTCCGGAAATAAACCAGGCTTTTATTTATTATTATTTTTGTTTTTAAGATCACTGCAACGCTACTTGAGAATAATTCTAGATGCTTAAAAAGAAAGGCATCGCAAACAACTGAAGTAATTATGGAAAAAAATTTTTTTTTTATAATATTTTATTTAATTCATAGCTTTTAAAAAAATACTTCCCCACCAAACGCGATTTATTTCCGGAAATAAACCAGGCTTTTATTTATTATTATTTTTGTTTTTAAGATCACTGCAACGCTACTTGAGAATAATTCTAGATGCTTAAAAAGAAAGGCATCGCAAACAACTGAAGTAATTATGGAAACAAATTTTTTTTTTATAATATTTTATTTAATTCATAGCTTTTAAAAAAATACTTCCCCACCAAACGCGATTTATTTCCGGAAATAAACCAGGCTTTTATTTATTATTATTTTTGTTTTTAAGATCACTGCAACGCTACTTGAGAATAATTCTAGATGCTTAAAAAGAAAGGCATCGCAAACAACTGAAGTAATTATGGAAACAAATTTTTTTTTTATAATATTTTATTTAATTCATAGCTTTTAAAAAAATACTTCCCCACCAAACGCGATTTATTTCCGGAAATAAACCAGGCTTTTATTTATTATTATTTTTGTTTTTAAGATCACTGCAACGCTACTTGAGAATAATTCTAGATGCTTAAAAAGAAAGGCATCGCAAACAACTGAAGTAATTATGGAAACAAATTTTTTTTTATAATATTTTATTTAATTCATAGCTTTTAAAAAAATACTTCCCCACCAAACGCGATTTATTTCCGGAAATAAACCAGGCTTTTATTTATTATTATTTTTGTTTTTAAGATCACTGCAACGCTACTTGAGAATAATTCTAGATGCTTAAAAAGAAAGGCATCGCAAACAACTGAAGTAATTATGGAAACAAATTTTTTTTTTATAATATTTTATTTAATTCATAGCTTTTAAAAAAATACTTCCCCACCAAACGCGATTTATTTCCGGAAATAAACCAGGCTTTTATTTATTATTATTTTTGTTTTTAAGATCACTGCAACGCTACTTGAGAATAATTCTAGATGCTTAAAAAGAAAGGCATCGCAAACAACTGAAGTAATTATGGAAACAAATTTTTTTTTTATAATATTTTATTTAATTCATAGCTTTTAAAAAAATACTTCCCCACCAAACGCGATTTATTTCCGGAAATAAACCAGGCTTTTATTTATTATTATTTTTGTTTTTAAGATCACTGCAACGCTACTTGAGAATAATTCTAGATGCTTAAAAAGAAAGGCATCGCAAACAACTGAAGTAATTATGGAAACAAATTTTTTTTTTATAATATTTTATTTAATTCATAGCTTTTAAAAAAATACTTCCCCACCAAACGCGATTTATTTCCGGAAATAAACCAGGCTTTTATTTATTATTATTTTTGTTTTTAAGATCACTGCAACGCTACTTGAGAATAATTCTAGATGCTTAAAAAGAAAGGCATCGCAAACAACTGAAGTAATTATGGAAACAAATTTTTTTTTTATAATATTTTATTTAATTCATAGCTTTTAAAAAAATACTTCCCCACCAAACGCGATTTATTTCCGGAAATAAACCAGGCTTTTATTTATTATTATTTTTGTTTTTAAGATCACTGCAACGCTACTTGAGAATAATTCTAGATGCTTAAAAAGAAAGGCATCGCAAACAACTGAAGTAATTATGGAAACAAATTTTTTTTTTATAATATTTTATTTAATTCATAGCTTTTAAAAAAATACTTCCCCACCAAACGCGATTTATTTCCGGAAATAAACCAGGCTTTTATTTATTATTATTTTTGTTTTTAAGATCACTGCAACGCTACTTGAGAATAATTCTAGATGCTTAAAAAGAAAGGCATCGCAAACAACTGAAGTAATTATGGAAACAAAAAACCCGGTTCTAATTCAAAGCGTAATGACCCACAATAATTAGCACCTGGGAAAATACTGCAAATCACAAAGAAATACACCATATTGTCTTACCCACCAGCATGTTTCGAAAAGATTAACGAACCAAGAGAAAAGCTCTTGTACTAGAGCATAAGTGATAAGGAATAAATACACATTTCCCCAGTTGATGACCCTTGGAAACTTCACAATGCATTCTCTGGTAACACGCGAAAGACAGGAAGGCAATGTTTATACATACTCTACGGTCTATTGAACAAGTGAAGCTTTGAATTATGAGCATTCTCTCAAGACGATACATCCACTCGCTCTTTTACCAGAAGATATTCTAAAGAGTCCAACCAAAGGAAGGTTTAAAAAGGTAAGGTGAAGCGTAAGATAAGGCAAACTTGCATAATATGAGGTGAAAAGAAGTAAGATAAGGCGATAGCATTGACGAGCAAGTGACAATGCAGGCCAGACAGGAGTAAGCACCGTTGGAAATATTTCCTTCAGAGGTGTATGAAGTGTTTCCTTATTCCAGTAGGAAGTTTGTCATAGAAGGACATAAATACCAGCAAGCATAATCAAGATGTCAGATCTGTTAGATCAGTGGTTTTAAGCCCTTTTGCACCATGCCCTACCTCGATACTTAAAAATAATTGATGACCCCCCCCCCTTTAATATAAAAGCAAATACGGTGTTGGAAGGGTATAATAAAATGTACAAATTAGAGAAAAAAAAAAGCAATTTAATTAATACCACCGCTTTAAATTTTCAATATTAGGTAAAAATACGACAAATTCGAACTAGTCTCAGTAAGCCTCACAACCTTAACTGATTAGATTCAAGAAATATCCATTAAATTTGATTATCTCAAATTAGTGAGATCCTTGAGATTGGTGTTTCCTACAAATAGTTTTGATTTTCGACACCAATTCAATTATCTTCAGTCTTAAGTCCCCTCGTTTTGTGATATCCAGTCGATTTCTTTTTTCTTTCTGAGTAAGTCACTTATACAAGCGTTAAAACTACGTTCCACCAAATATATATGAAGATGGAAATGGGAATAATAGCTCTCTTGCCTCCTGTCTCATCACAAAGCCACATCATAGCTCTTTTTACTTTGAGTATAGTTTTCACAGACTCATTTACAATTGACATCTCCATAGGGTGAAATTTTACCCTGCTTTCGGTGAACAAAACTTGTAAAATAATCTTGTAAGCAGATCTTAAAATGGCTTGAGAAACTCACTAATATACCAGCAACAACGTATTTTACCACCATAATGCTCCTTCAGCTAAAAAGTCAATACCAACATAATTCGAATCTAGCAATTGTTATATTGTTGCGTCAGGTACCTTTCGTTAGCTACGCCACTGCATGTGTTCATCTTGAAGCAACACTGCTTCCAGGCCGTACTGACTGGCATTAAACGAAATTGTGGATTTTTTTATTTGCATTGCAATCAATGGCAAAGCGCCAGGGGAGACAAGGTAGATAGCAGCTATCCCAATAATTTACGATCAAGTAACTTTTATTTTAATTATATAGTTATATCCGTAATAAATGCATAAAATATTTTGCACTGCTCAATGCTAGCGTCTTTCTTTTTTCTCTAAGCATCAGTCCGGATTTTAAGGGGAAGACAAAGCTCTTTCTGTCTACCCATGCCTGGAGAAATTCCATTGAAAATCAGGGTTGGCAATGTTTTCCCCATCCCAAGTAAATACCACGGTTTCTCTCAGTTTTTCCCGGGGGAAATATTAGTTTTTCCCGGTTTTTCCAGGGGGAAATATTAGTTTTTCCCGGGAAATTGGCAATCCTATTGAAAATGGAACCGAAAGAAAATGCTTGTGATTTTAACCCGATCGACGCACGGTTTTTTAATAATCTGTCTTCTAAGTTAAAAGAAAGGTGTTGGGTTGTCATATTGACATTTTTTATGACAAATTATACAAATCTAGCGTTTCATCAAACCCTTTGGCATATTCTTTTTTGGTTTGACGCTTGGCATTTTTTGTCATGTTTAAAAATGTTAACGCTTCCTCATTTTAAAGGCATTTTAGCGTTTTTTTACTGTAAAAATAGAGCATGGGCACGAATGTAAATAAACAGCCTGCGTAGTAGAATGCGCAGGATTGTAAGGGCAAAAGGGCACTTTCTTTCCCATTGAGTTCTATGCAAATTTTCTACGATGTCTGAAGAATTGCTTCGTACCGTAAAAAATATTGCATATAAAAATATGAAATTTGGTACACTTGTAGACAAAGCTTTGGGGAATACGCTGAAATAAACCGTTTTTGATATATATTGTAGTTTAAGAAATATTTAATATCAAAATCAAAGACAAATTATTTGAGCTGCGAGTTCGCGTCCTGGATAGACTAACAATAGCAAGATCACGAATTTTTGCAGGCAGGTACCTACATGGGTTAATTTTTGCAGGACGGAGTCCCTTTTCTTTAATTTCGATGTAGTTTTTGAGATATTTTACTTCTTATGCACTTCTAAAGTGAACTTTTTTTTTTCGTATCGACACGTCTAGCGATTTCTCTGCCTCGTCATATAATCAAATTTTTAAAATATTTGTTTCAAATTTTGAAATGTTTGTAGGGTATGTAAAAGGTAATCAAATAAAGCACAGCACAATATATATTTGAATAAAAGAGCAAACATCTGTTTGGGCTGTAAACATTGGAGATGGTATAATACTCATGTACAAAATATATTAATATTACATGATGCTTATCAACTTCAAATATGATTCAAGGAACCTTATGATACATTTCATAGTATACATGATATGAGAAATGATCTCCCACTGACTAAAGCATTGTAGTATTTCTTAAAACTGCTGAGTTAAAATGGTTACATAGAACTTGAATAGTTTGAAAAGCACCGTCCGACCAAATTTAGGAAGTTGATGTGCAAAACAGTATAACTTTTACTTGAATGTCTCTTACTAGTTTTGAGGAGATTAGTTACATCTATTTAACAAATGCCCTCCCCCCCCCCCAATATATATATATATATATATATATATATACTTAAATTTACTTTAAGATTCAATTAATCAAATTTTATTACTGTGATGTCAATTAAAACTATGTACATGAATGAATCTTTACATATATAATACACATAATTATTTCAAATTATATTACTTTTAAAAATGCAAACAATTATCATGTTATGGTTTTATAAAAATATAATTCAATTTGGACAGCTGATATTTATATTTACTTTATTACTCACATATTGTAATTTGTTATATCATATCAATACAAGAACCAGGTTAATAAGCTTTAAATATGCACCATTAAAAATAGAAGAATGAAATATAATAATTTTCACAATAATATTTAACCAATATATGTCAAATGAGAAGTTTTCTTAAAACAGCAAGTGAAAAATGAAAATCCTATTACACTTAAAAGATTTTTATAAGCAACGATTTAACCTTTTTAGATACAATTTATCAATTTTAATTACTGAATTGCCAATCAAAACTATGCACATGAAAAAAAAAATAACCTATAAATAATAAGACTCAATTAGTTAACATTCAATATCTATATTTTTTTTAATTTAAACAATTTGGTGTTTTTAAAAGAGTATAAAAATATTGAAATTAGGATAGTGGTCATTTAAATCTGCTGTGTCTTCCCTGTAACACTGAAATGGCCATTTAAATTTATGGTATCGCATCAAAGCAAGAAATAGGTTAATAAACTTAAAATATGCAGCATAAAACAAAAGAACGAATGAAATGGGATAATTTACACTATACTTGACCAGTAATAGATGTCAAATAATGAATAATTTTATTAAAACAGTAAGTATAAAGCAGGTTAAAACACAGAAATCTACAGGTTCACAGTAGGAGAATCCGAATGTTTTGCCCTTACAAATTTCGCGCATGACGGTTGAGTTTACATGTGACGTCACGTACCCATGCTCTATATCACATAACATAAATCGTCCCCCCCATCCCCAAAATTTTGGCTAAAAATGAAATTATTAATATTCGAACTATGATCACTTTAATGCGAAAGTAAAAATGCGAAAGTTTTCCCCAGAAATCTGAAGTGTTTCGGTATGATTTTTATTCATACAAATCCATTCAGATCAGACAGTGTTTAGATATATTACTTTCCCTATATCACACTTAGTATAATGTATAGGGAAAGTATTGTGACGGGGTCGAAAATTCGAATTCGAGTTTTTGAAGGAAGAGCACGTTTCAAGCATCCCTGAACTCGAATAGAACATTTAAGAGTCGATATCCACGTGTGTATCTCCATGAGTATGCGATATGTCAAGAACGAATGGAGCGTTTCGGATGAAATTTGGTAGAAATATTAAAATCGGTGAATACTGGAAATCCATTGATTTTAAACACCATCGAATGTTCAGAAAACCTTCAAATTTTCGAATGAAATTTTGAAAAAATCATTAAAGAATAGGAACCTTCAATAATGTTGCATAAATAATCATTTCTTATGCAATGTTTCATCAGAAAATGAATGACACAAACTTTAAAAGGCTAGCGTGAAACGTTCTCAAGATATTGCACGTTTTTCTAATAAATTTATCAAAAATATTACATAAAATTAAAAAAGTATTAACTATCATGAAATATGTTCACGTTTCATGCATTATTATACGACAAATTTGTCAACATCAATCTCGTGGATCTAGTTCGTTCCATTCATGAGAGAATATATTTATGCTACTTCATGAATTCATTATGGATGGCGAAATTGTAAACACTAGCTAATACTATGTGAACGACTACCTTATGTTAATTTCGTAATCTGATTACTATTGATTTCCTTGAAATGGTAGAGAAACGAAATATATCTTTATACCTAATCCCCATGTTGGAAATTTATTGAAATTTCCCAGTTCGAGGTAGAAAATTTGGAAATTCTATTCTGCGGTACATGCAATGGGCTTTAGGTTGAAATGGGTACTGCTCTATTAGAATTGTAGATGCACTATAAACAAAATTTATACGAATTAAATTGGTGGATATTAATGAATATTTTATTGTGCTCTTAAAGAAAACAAAATAAATTGTGCCTAAACCTAAAACGATTGGCGAAAACATATAATCATGGCCATGCCTGTAACATCAGAGAAAATAGTAGACAAAGACATGAAAATTGCTATATTAATACGATTGCAGGTTTATAGATTTTATCAAAGTCTAGTGTTGTGAAGAAAGCAGTCAGTCAAGGCGGAAAAGTTCAAAGATTTTCGGATAAAAACTTTACTAGAAGCCAATCTTCCTTAAATAACGACATGCACTCCAATGTGACATCAGATAAACTCACTCTCATTAGAATTTTTAACATAATACGTAGTAGATAATGACGCTATAGATTGAAAAGGGCAACACTTATGAGGAAATCAAAGGAATCTAAAAAGAGATGATGAAAGAGCAATTAATTGGTTATCATCATTGGTGAAAAATGTGAAAGCATTTATGAATTTTTTAAAAGAATTAGAGTAAAATTCTCCATGGTACATTTAATGCATTTTCCTTTTATTATTAAAATGCGACTGGACTATTGTAATGGTATTACAATATGAAAATAATGCGGAAACACGCAATTGGTCGGTCTGTTTAATACAATGCTGGATAATTATACATTATAAAAACAATAGATATGTAGACTAATTTGGAAGTATGCACGATCAAGAGTAAAAAGGTTGTTTCGGCTAGTAAACCAACTTTCATTCAAACAAAAAATTAAAATGAAATGAAATTCGACTAATTTTTTACAGAATTAAAGCGTTATCTAACTTCTTTAATTTATGGTCGCAACGGCATATGCTTTATACAATCAGGGTTTAGTCTATGTTTTGACAAATCAAACCCATTTTAAAAAAATCTGATGTGGGCAACACATGACTTTCCTTATATAATGTAATGAATTTACTACTTTTACAGTAAAAAAATAGGTTTTTCTTATTCTTTCCAAAACAATGAATTTTCGACAATTAGTCGTCATTTTCATTGATTTAGCATCATTTTTATCCATTTGGCGAGATTTTCATTAATTTGACAACATTTCAAAAAAGTCGCCAAGTTGGCGACATTCCGTCAAATTCGTCGCCAAAATCTCGCCAAGCGTTATGCACTAAGAGAAAAGTTATTCTTACAGCAGATAAATGACTATTGGCGTTCAAATACAAACGTATTATTCAAAGTATATTTTTTCATGAATGGAACGAGCTAGATCCACGAGAATGATGTCACTCAATTTATCGCATGGTATTACATATGAAAAGTGAACATGTTTCTCAATAGGAATTTTTTTTTTTATGTGACTTTTTCATAATTTTTTTAAAAAATGTACAATATCTCGAGAACGGTTCATGTTAACGTTCTAAAATTTATGCCAATCGTTTTCTAATGAAAAATTACATAAGAAATGTCTATTTGCGTAACTTTATTAGCGGTTTTGATTTTTTGACGATTTTTTCAAAATTTCATTCGAAAATTTAGGGGGGTTCTGAACATTCGATTGCGTATAAAAACAATAGGCTTCCAGTGTTTACGGATTGTGATTTTTGTACAAAATTTGGTTCGAATCGGTCCATTCGTTCGTCAGTTATCGTCTCCACAGACTCACTGACACACACACATACTTTCACACACACACACACACACACACACACACACACACACACACACACATACACACATACACACACACACAGACATCACTTCAAAAATGTTTGATTCGTGATCAGGGATGCTTGAAACGTGCTCTCCCGTCGAAAACTCGAATTCGAATTTTCGACCCCGTCACAATACTTTCCTTATACATTATGTATATAAGGAAAGTAATAAATTATGAGGGGGAAAAAAAAAGTTTTTCAATGTTCTTTACTAAACAACAGTGGCGCAAGCACAGGTAGAAAACGCATTTTATCACGAATGAAATAGAACAAATTTAAAGGTGTAGACAGATTAAATTCGAAACAATAATACAATAAATTTTATCACGATCCAAAATTCATATTATGCAAATCTGTCGAAACTATTTTATCTGCCTACCCCCCCCCCCCCCCCCCTCCTTTCCCTACGGCAATTTTGCATAATATCAATTTTGGATAAGTTTATATATTATTGTTTTGAATTGAATCTGCCTACATCATCAATTTCGTGTATGATTACAGTTTATTTTCTATTTTTTGTGCGTAACTATTGTGTTGAGAACACTAAAAAACTTCATTTTTAACTCATAATTTATTTGTTACTTTTTCATTTTTATTAATTCGGGGTTCCGTCCCCTGCTCGCTGACGCTCACCAACCCCTTGAACTCCTTCACGGGCTCTTTGGTGCGGCCTGCTACTATAAGGCAGGCCGCACGATGATGGATGCGCCACCTATATAGCTGGCGCATCCACCATTTTCCATCATGCTTGCACTTGCACATTGGTTTACTATTCTGAAGTGACTCGATATCGTGTATTGTGGTATAAATTCCCAATAAAATGGGAAAATGTTCGGAGATAAAATGTTCTAATAATTCTCGTGACATGGCAAAGTATTCCAAATCCTTATGCAAAATTGCAAATCATTGGACGCCATAGGTCAGGCGGGCCTTGACAGAAAAGCTCATTTAAGAAGATTTTGTCAACGATTGCACCTAGTTTTTTTTTAATGTAGAGATATTTATGTTCAAATCTATGTAGTATTATATATGGATCAACTCGTTAGAATCAGGAGAACATTTTATTTGAAGACACTGAACCGTGATTCGCAAAGAAAATACATGAAAAGAACAAATACATAGTCATGACACATGTAAATAATGCAATGGTAATCTAATGACGTGAAAATTTGGTAGATGGAAATGTTCGGCGAGATGAGACTGGGAGCCGAGTTTCAGCCCTCTACGTGCTCTGCGAGATGAGAACGAGCCCATAAAAGATAATGTACGTAACATAATGACGTGAAAATGTTATAGATGAAAATGCTCCGGGAGATGAAACTTGGTTCTCAGTCTCATCTCGCCGAACATTGCGAGTTTCATCTTTTCACGTATTCTGGAAGCCGAGCCCCGTCAAAGACGTTGAAGGGACAAGCAGACGTAAATGACGTAACAACGCAACGTAATGACGTGAACATTTTATAAATTAAAACGTTTCGCGAGTTGTGTGCATAGTTTCAGCTCTCTACATACTCTGGGATTCAAAAACGAGCCCCTCAAAGATGTTAAACGACTTAAATGACGTAGCGGAGTAACTTAATGGCGTGAAAATTTTATAGATGAAAATATTCCACATGATCAAACTGTGTAATGAATTTTCACTCCCTAAGCTAGTGTTCTGGGAGCTGAGAACGAGCTTGCCAAAGATGCTAAACGAAGGGAGAAACAGACGTAAACGACGTAACGTAATGACGTGAAAATTTTATAGATGGAAATGTTTCGCGAAATGATACTATGTGCTGAGTTTCAACTCTCTATATCGTCTGGGAGCCGAGAACGGACCCGTCAAAGATATTGAATGAGGTACAAACAATAAAGTTAAATAGAATCGTGCAAGGGAAAACATTTATTTTAATGAAAGGCGTTAAAAAGGAAAATATTTGTGCGCACCTACAATACAACATGCACACATTAAAAAACAGCGTGTATAGCAAAATTTTTACTTAGATTTTTAAATGTACACCATTTCAATTACCTTGACTGAAGTGACTTGTATGGCACTGTAGAGCAGTGTTTCTCAAACGCCGGGCCTGGCATCAATTATATCGGGCCGCGAGAGATTCTTCTGAAATCTTTCTCTTAATTTTATAAGAATTTTCTATGAAAAAATATTTCATAGATAAATTATATTCGTGAATATGTCGAAATGCTCAGAACGTCTAAATATATCTGTGTAGCAAATGTCAGTGACCAAGCCGCATTTAAATTTTAATATGAATAAGAGACTACTCAGCTGACTTCGTTGGTGAATTACAGGATAAATATTTTCTTCTCTCAATACTGTTATTTTTTTCAAACCAACACAAGTAAAATCAATTTAATAATACAATAATCCATTTCATACTGAAAAATGATACAAATTTTTGGTGATAATAAAGGAATATGTTAATGAAAATGAACACAAATAAATTTAATGATGTTGGCCTGAAGAAATTACAATATGCTACACGATTTCATTACTCCAGTGATTGACAAATTATTTAAATGTAATTTTATATTTGTCAACATTCCACACCGTATACATAAATGTACTAATACGCTTTATGATTATGGCATTAATAATTATTAATACTTATGTAATGTATGAACTTTAATAAGAATTATAAAGGTATTTACAAGTGAATGTGTTGGGACCGGGCGCTCGTCTTTTAAAAAAATAATTTACCGGGTCGCGGACTCACAAAGCTTGAGAAGCACTGCAGTAGAGAACAACACTGCCCACCTGTCATGCAGCCGGCACAGAGACGACAGGTGTTGCAAACCTTTGCAATCTGGACCATGATATTCTTTCGGAATAAATTATGTTTTCGACGGTAATTTGTTACCAAATTTGAATGACCCTTTGCTTGCAATTATCAGCAGAATTTCTGGTATGCACTACTCCAGACTGGAAAGTAGGTTCAGGTGCAAATAATTAATCTAAATTGTTTGTAACACAATCTTTTTAATGAAAATTCGAAGCCGGTTCATGGTAGGACTGGATTTGTCTGTCCTCAAGAGGTTCGCAAAATTGTAGTATGTAGCAAGTTTTCTTGCAGCCATTGCAGATAACGGCTATTCCAGGCTGAAGAGCGCATGACCAATGCGAAATCAGCCCATGGATACTATTGTCTGCAATGGGAGCGATCTTGATGTTTGTAATGACAGAAAGTAACAGCGTATGTGTTTTTAGTACTTTTAAATTCATTCATATATACATAAGTCAGGATCTGTCGTACTCAGTGGCGTAGGCAGGGAAGCATTGGTGCCCATAAAACTTTTTCTAGGGGGAGAGGGGCAAACGCAAGGATAAGACGTACAACATGGACTAGCTTGAAGTCCGCCTTTAGTGCTGTGAACGTCCAGGAGCGGGCGAATCCTCCCTTGTCCTTCCCTGTAAAACGTCCATGCAGGGAAGGGTTGGGGTTCATGCCCCTTTGGCAGAAAAAATACATTAATTCTCTACACATTGAAAAACGAAAATTAGCGCTATGAATCCCCCTTTTGGTCATACCCCCACCCCCTTTTCGAGATCCTGGCTAAGGATTCTGCCTTTACACCGGGTACAAACGCAAAGATCCAACGAACATTTCTACAGCAAATCATAAAGTTTCCTATAACCTCTCATTTAAGATCTAAATGAAAAAAAAAATAATCATTATTATAAATTATCGGGACGTACAAGATGTACATGTATAACACTGCTTGCTTTTTCTAAAATTTATTAAACCATGATTGTATACTTGTTTATAGGTAGGAGAAAACATAACCAAAAACTTTCTTATTAATGTGTTAGATTGCTTTCTAAGCTTTTGACAGGGCAAAAAAAAAAAAAAGGTGTGTTTTTTAAGAGTTTTTAAGGAAAACTACGCATTTTTAATTAGTAGATGTTTAATGCCGAAAAACATCCTATTACTTTTCCTGTATATATATATATATATATATAACTGTATTTTAAGGTATTTATGTTTCCTTTATTTTTCCAATCTATATGCTTGTTGTCCATATAACACAAGTTTATAGATAAAATCTATCTTGTGTTTCAGAAACAAGCATTTTTGTGTTAATTTCGAAGGGATATATGGACTTGACAAGAATTTTTTCGAAATGAACTTATTTTAAGCCTAAAGCTCTTCCACGTGCAAGCTTTTTTGCTTGATTTTTTGTATTCCTATTTTCATTTCTAACCTTTGAAATTTGTTGATTGTCTTTGTCTTTATGACCTGCTTTACGCTTTATAATTTCCTCCTAATGTTTGAATTTCTTTTATTTCTTCGTATTTTGTAGAAAATTTTGGAATAGTGTATTATGAGTTACTACTTACATTCTAACATCGGATTTACAATTTTATATTTATATATATATATATATATATATATATATATATATATATATGTAGTGCGTCTCAAAAGTTTATGCACTTTATTATAAGCAATAGGTATCAGAAGAAGAAGGAAATAAGAAATGCAATTTCATCGCCATATATTTAATAACGACTAATAAACAATATAAGATCATAAACATACCTGTTTGATTTGCAGGTTTCAATAAACGAAGTATACATTAAAAAAAGTACCAAAAAACTTGTTTCAAAAGTTTATGCACAAGTAACGAAAAATGAAGTTATTTACCGAACGTGATGTCCATTTCGTTCTATAACTTGAAAAACCCGATCTGGCATTGACAAAATAAGAAAATAAAGAAGTTCTGGATCTAAATTAAACCAGCAATTTTCAATTTCACACTTTAATTCGGCCAAAGACGAAACCTGTCGCCTATTCGCATAAACTCTTCTGGAAAGGATCCCCCAAAGGTTTTCTATGGGATTCAAGTCGGGACTTTTGGCCTGCCAATTCATAACCATAATGTTATTACACTGCAACCAAAGTTTCGTTGACTTTGCCGCATGAATGGGAGCATGATCGTGCTGAAAACAGAAGTTTGGTCCTAGCTTCTGATAATATGTGATACTTTAACGTTTATTGGTAATTTAGCGTATTTTGTTTACCGTTAAGAAAGGCTAGGGATAACGTACCATTAAAGCAAAACGCTCCCCACACAATCAAGGAACGACCTTGTTTTCTACTGAAAAAAAAACTCTCGGTTTTATGCGCAGGTCATGCCAGCATGATGCCCATTCATCTGGGCTATCAATATTCCATTTCTTTAAATCACTAAATATAGCAGTTATCCATTGGTCGTCCCAGTTCATGTGTTCCCGAGCCCATTCCATACGACGTAATTTATGATTTTCAGTTAAACTCGGAATTCACTTCATACGTGCGACCATTATATTGCAGTTACTTTGTAAACGTCTGTGAATTGTAGATTGAGATACTTTTAAACCTGATTCACTTTGTGTTTCAGATAAAGACAGTTCTTGAGTCGATGCTAGACGAAAAGTTTTCTGTCATCTCGAGAATGGGTACATTTTGGACGGCCTGATCTACCTTTTACTTTATAATCGCGCTCTTTTTGTAGCACAGCATAAATGCCTCGTTTCGGCCGATATAATATTTTCGCGATATCAAGAACATACTTCCCATAAGCTTTTATTCTCCAAATTTCACACACTTCGTCTTTTGTAAACTGTTTCATACGCGGCATTGTACTGAATGGCGAGAGGTGAAATGAGCAGTCTTATATATAGTGGGCAAACGTCTGCAGAGAACTGTTTTATGCAAATTACTACCTTATTTGCGTACTTTATTTTGATTTTCCACGTTTTTTGTTACTTGTGCATAAACTTTTGAAACAAGTTTTTTTATGCTTTTTAACTTTCCCTGCAATACATGGTAATGTATAGGGAAAGTATTGGAATCATGTTGAAAATCGCAACTCGAGTTTTCGACGGATCTACACGTTTTGAGACCTCTAGAATACGAAAAAACTATTTTTAGCGTGACGTCTGTGTGTGTGTGTGTCTGTGCAATGTATGTATCCACTAAAACTAAAAAACTAATGGACCGAATTTCATAAAATTTGGTAGGTAAGTCATTTGGGTGAGACCGTGGTGCTGATTAGTTTTTAGTAGGATTCGTAAAAGCAGAACCCGCCTTTTTTTGCGAAATAGCCCCTAAAAATTTAATTTATCCACTCTAGCTAAAATACTAATTTACCAAATTTCACAAAATTTGGTAGATAAGTTACTTGTGGGACACTCTGGTGCTGATTCGATTTTGGCACGATTCGGAAAATAACAACTTGCCATTTCTTACGAAATGGCCCGCAAAAATCTAAAAAGACTACGTATGCTGTAATGTATCAATTAAATTCTTGTTTTATACCCAATTTTTGACGAGGAAAAGAATATAACACACCCCATTATACTTTAGGACTAACCGTTCTCAAGATATTTGAGATTTCTTGCATTTTTGTTACGCCGCTATCGGGAAAAATGTCCAATTACCAAATAAAAACAAAAATTGAATTAAAAATGCAAATTTAGTGCTATTTGGTGCAATTAAACTCAATGAATTATTAAAGAAATAAAGAAAATATGAATTTAAGTCTGCAGAGAAAGTCATGTGCTACCCACATCAGATTTTTACTTTCCCTGCAATATATGATAATGTATAGGGAAAGTACTGGAATCATGCTGAAAATCGCAACTCGAGTTTTCGACGGATCTATGCGTTTCGAGACCTCTAGAATACGAAAAACTATTTTTAACGTGACGTCTGTGCAGATTTTGTATCCACTATAACTAAAAAACTAATTGACCGAATTTCATAAAATTTGGTAGGTAAGTTACTTGCGGGCGAATCTGGTGCTAATTAGTTTTGGGTACGATTCGGGATAAAATAATCCGCCTTTTTTTGCGAAATGTCCGGCAAAATCCTGTATCCACTCTAGCTGAAAAACTAATGGACCGAATTTCACAAAATTCGGTAGATAAATTGCTTGTAGGTCACCCTGGTGCTGATTAGATTTTGGTACGATTCGGAAAAAAATAATCTGCCTTTTTTTGCAAAATGGCCCGCAAAAATCATCAAAATCTAAAATAAACTACGTATGCTTAAATATATCTATTAAATGCTTGTTTTATACGTAATTTCATCAAAAATCAATCCGCAAAAATCATCAAAATCTAAAATAAGAAACTACGTATGCTCAAATATATCTATTAAATGCTTGTTTTATACGTAATTTCATCAAAAATCAATCCGCAAAAATCATCAAAATCTAAAATAAGAAACTACGTATGCTCAACTATATCTATTAAATGCTTGTTTTATACGTAATTTTAACGAAGAAAATAATAAAACCAACCCATTACACTAGGACTAGCCGTTCTCGAGATATTTTATTTTTTTCGTATTTTCTCTACGCCACCTTTGAAAATAAGTCCAGTTACCAAATGAGAACGAAAAGTGAATTAAATTTAATTAAAATATAGAGAACGTTGATATAAGTCTGCAGGGAAAGTCATGTGCTGCCCACATCAGATTTTTTGTGTTTACTTCGTTTATTGAAACCTGCAAATCAAACAGGTAGGTTCATGGTCTAATATTGTTTATTAGTCGTTATTAAATATATAGCGATGAAATTGCATTTCCTATTTTTTTCTTCATCTGATATCAATTGCTTATACTAAAGTGCATCAACTTTTGAGACGCACTACATATATATATATATTTCCTCTTTATGTCTTAATTTCTTTTATTTCTTTGTATTTTGTAGAAAATTTTGGAATAGTGTATTATGAGTTACTACTTACATTCTAACTTTGGATTTACTAATTTATATATATATATATATATATATATATATATATATATATATATATATATATATATATATATATATATATATATATATATATATTGCGACGGGATCGAATTCGAGAAAACAGTGCGTTTCAACGCATTCTTGAACTTGAATCGAACGTTTTTGAGGTAATGCCTGTGTGGTGTGCGTTTGTACGAAAGGAAACATACGAAAATAGCATTGACAAAAGAAAATAAATATTCAAACTATACAACTACATGCAACTTCTCACAAGGAAGCATGAAGTGGTTTAATTTTGTCTAAGTACTTCTAATCTTACGTTTAAGTAGTTCTAATTTTATGTCTCGGATAAAAAATAAGTGAGGTCTGAGTTATTGAGTGGCACGAGTTATAAGTCTTACTCGGCCTCATACATCTTTTTTTTAAACTTGTCTCTAAACATAGACTAAATTCATTTTTTCTTAATATTGAATTAATGTATTAATGTATTAATGTATTAATATAATTTCCACATTCCCAATGTACATGCCACTGAATGGCAGAATTTTGCAATATTACTTCCCTACATACATAGCATAAAATGAATAGGAAAAATATTGTGACGGGTCTAAAATTTGAATTCTCGACGAAGAGCACATTTCAAGTATCCCTGGACTCACACCGAACTTTTGGGATGACGTTTGTGAAAGCGATATCTCACGAACGAATGGTTTGCTACAAAAGAAAAGGGAAGGGGGGGGGGGGAGAGAAATGGCACGTTTATTACAATCAGTGAATATTGGAACCCTATTAATTTTAAAGGCAATCAAATGTTTGAAGATCCCCTTATATTTTGAATGAATTTTTGAAAAACATTATTAAAAAATCTACTTTTAATACTGCTAAAAAAAAATCATTTCACACATATTTTTCATTAGAAAATGAATGACACAAACTTTAGAATGTTATCATGAATTATTTTCAAGATATTGCACGTTTTCAAATAAATTTATAAAAAAAATTACTTAAAATTAAAAAACGTACTAAATTTTATTGTAATATATTGTCCTTTTATGTATAATATTCCATATGGGAAATATGCTCACTTTCTATATACAATCTTATGCATCAAATCTGTTAATATCATTCTCGTATATCTAGCTAGTTCCATTCATGAGGGAAAATACTTTTTGTATTTTGAATTCGCCAATGGTCATTTATTTTGCCTGTGAATATTATCAAGTCATTCTATTTTGACTAGTAAGTTGCCAAAATCGCAAAATTTCAATTTACGTGATGTTAATTCAATGCAAAAACATTTCCCCGTGGATCTTGTACACCATTATTTCGCTATGAAATAAGTAATGTAGGACATTATGTAGGAAGAGTTATGCACTACCCACATCAGATGTTTTTTCTCTGTGAACATCCAGGGGGTACAATGCTGAGTACAAAACTTACTTTGCTGGGAACAATTCTTAAGTACTGAAGATAGCGCTATACCGATGTTTTAAAAGGAAAAATACCCCATACCCTTCAAATTTGAGGCCATAAGTTCATAACTCTTTCCAGCGATGCCCTAAGCTAAGATGTACATAAGGGCGTTAAAGGTTTGTGCTGAAATAATTTAGAGTGCATTTTGAGAGTAATCTTTTCGATGAAGCTAGAAATAAGTTGGTTTTAATCTCTAATTTCAATAATGGGCATTCATCCTGACAATTTTCAATTCGAATATTTATACAAATATTTAACACAACTCTTAGTAAGAAAAGAGCAACACGAGAAGCGTTAAAATAAACAAAGGGTTCACAGATCTGAATTCTCCAGAATGCCGAGATCTTTCATTGTCCCCGCTGACCTTGTAGAATGAAATTGAAAGCGTAACGTAATTGTTACAATGAACTTTCTCTAATAACCCAATAATCTAACTCGGCTTTTAACAATCCTCGCAGGAAGAAGCGCCGTTCTACGGTAACCATGTGAATCGAGCTGTGACCATTCGAAAAGTCGTCTGCGAGCAAGCACACAAATACAAAATACATTGGCTAAGACGAGTCCATGTCGTGGGAACAGATTACCCCCCCCCCCCCCCAACAGTTTAACGTCTTTCGAAACGCAAATTGAAAATAAGTATAATTATTTAATTTCATGGCCCAAGTTAAAAAGTTTCGTCATTACAGATTTTCAAAGGTAATACCAATAAAATTTCCCAAGAAAAAATATTAAGGACCAAATTTAATCCAAGAGTTGTTTCACCCTCATCTCATTAAAATGCAGTCTCCAAAATGAGTACTGTCAAATTGAAATTATTTGTGAATATAGTTTATAGAGGAAGCGAAATCCTCAGGAGAATTAGTTGCTAAGTAAAATGTAAGGCTGCTAAGCAAATTGTTATACAGAACTTTGTAAACCGTAAATTGAAAAATTTACGTTCTAGAAAACCATGAAAACGAAAAATAGAAATGCTTTTCCGGCGGCAGTCTGTGTGTGTGTGTGTGTATATATATATATATATATATATATAAATAAAAATTGAAAGATTTTAATCGAAAATTATGCATAAACTACTGTATGTACAATATATATATATATATATATATATATATATATATATATATATATATATATAGGGACAAATTTTGAAGAATTTCAGGCATCAAAATGTTTTAATACCGAATTTCAGCGGAGTTATGGAGTTTTTTGTCTACCTGACACTTCCGCTCCTGCTGAAAGGGTGTTTGCTCTCCCACTTGAGCAATGTTCGGCCTGAAGAATGAAGTAGAATTGCTGTATTAACTAGGTCTAATGCAGGTGAAATATAAAATCTAATGCTCTGTGAAATAAACATAGATCAGGAATGTTTAAACTTCTATGAAAAAATTAAAAACGGAAAGCATTGCTTTTCACGTTAGAAACAAGTATACGAATGATCAAAATCAAATGAATGTCTTATGTACCAGGTTCCAATTTTGTTTTCCTGTATTCAATAAATAGTTTTATTTTGATCCGGTTTGGAAAACAATTTATATGGCAAGAATAAAAATATGTTGCATTCGCTAGACATGTTGTAGAGTATTCCAATAGGTATGAAAGAACGCATGATAACATAATTTGTCCCTGTACTCCTATCATTAATATAGCGAAAATGTTTGGCGTACATGAAAACCACCTATTGCACAAGATTGCTTTACAACCATCAGAAATAGAACATCTTATAGGTTGCTATGTAAGCTGTTGTGAAAGTTCAGAACTGCATCTAAACGTACTTTTATGTTGTATATGAGAGCACAGATCTGCAGCTCGACTCTCAGTGGCAGCCACAAGAAATTTATTCTGGAGACACTAGCAAATATGAGAATTGCATGGGTTTATCTCTTCAATCTTTTAATATTATCAAAAATGTACTTTTTAAAGCTCTAATCAACATATGTTATAAACTTAGCCGTTTTTAAAAATTTGTTAGTATAAAAAAACATTTCCTAGATTGTAATATTGCATTTTTCAGTAATTTAATAGCAATTATATACTGGCATATGTTTTGCACAAAATACATTTGAAATGTCTAGATTAAACATATACATTTTGTCAAATCTAGATAAAACATATACATTTTGTCAAATCTAGATAAAACATATACATTTTGTGTTTTAATCTATCTTGCAAAATACAGCTATAATCTGATTTGATGCACCAGAAGTGACTGCGATTTTCCTCCACAAAATCAACAGAAATGGGATAAGTAACTGTGACTTTTCATAAAATTGCTACCTTTATTAAATAAACATTAAATTATAAAAATTCTGTTGTAGTTTTATCATTCACAAAATCATTAAAATTAACAAAAAATTTAAAATAAGCTTGCATTTTGATCTAAAAAAGCTTAAAAATTTAAGCAAAAAGACCTAATTTTCTAAAGCTTTTTCAAAACTGTTTCTTAGGCTAATATCACTAAAAACTTGAACTTTGAACAGCGAAAGTTACCTAAAACGATACAGCAAAATATTTGATAATATGACAACTCTTTGCAAAAAGAGCATTTTGTTGAAATTTCTCAAATCCCTGATCTGTATCAGAAAATAAAGGAGGTTTAAAGACTTCATACAAAATTGATGTATACTATAGAAGGCACCTACTGCTGACCTCAAAGGTTGTAATACGGGTTACATATCTTTGAATTGAAGGTATCTGTATACTTGATTTCTAAAATTAATACATTTTTAAGAACTGTGGGAACCCTGAACAAAAATATATTTATTTCACTTCTTTGAGGATGAGTCTAACACAGCACAAAAGGATAATGCTGAGAGAGTAAGGTGGGTGGGTGGAGAGGCTTGGGAGTGTTATACTTCAAAAATTACATTAGCAACCCTAACCATTTAAAAATTTACATTACTACCAAATTTGCAGCTAAAGGGATGGGATTTCAGCACCCTTAAACTGAAAGCACTGCCCATGACTCATAGCATACTTAATTTAGGAAGTACCATCATCAGTGTCCATTTGTTCATCTGACGAAATTTTAAAACACGAGATAAAATTCCTGTAGATAAAAATCTTCATAAAACAGCCTAAACCAAACATATGAAGGTTGACAACCTGATTTGGAGGCATAAAAGTGTCTCCTTCTTTGAAGAGATAAAGCAACAACTCTAGCTAAACATTTCCTGCATTTTCAGTCTCAAATGCAGAAATTAAATTTTTGTCTGTTTTGATAGAATTTAGTAAATATCAATAAACATAATTTTAATGACCACGAATCAGAGATGCATATTGCAAAGATGAGGCTTTGCTGTTGCATGACTACAGTCATTGCTATCAAAAGAGCTTATGAAATTTGGCACAGAACTTAAAATTTTTAGGAGGCTATTAATTGACAGTTTTAATCATAGCTATGTAATATTTAAAATAACCCCTGAAATATGTTGGGTCTGAGCTTCTAACACTGCAAAGAGGAATCCAGACGATTACCTTAAATACTATGATAGATTTTGCTGATTTGTAAGTCACAGATAAATAATTAAGTATAAAATATTTTTCTATTTAAATTTATAACAGTTGTAACAGCAAATTTAATGAGATATGGATTCTGCATTTCAAAGTGAGAATTATATTACATTTATAAAAAAAGCAATATATGCTGAACCAAACTTTCTAAATAAAAGCAAGAGTAAAAATAAAATGAATGACTTTTTTTTCTTTTGTGGCGGTGGGTGGGGATATTATGAAATATATTTTTACATTAAAAATAGACCAGTCAGTAATAATTAAAAGCTAATGCACAAACATCTTAAGAATTTGGCTATTTTCTTTTTTTCATCTGAAGAACACAATGCACTCAATACAGCTGCTTTCATCAATATTTAATATGCTTTTAAATATAAGTATACCACGGTGGTATACTTATAACAATAGGTGGTATTACCACCTATTGTTTTCTTACAAGTAGCTGTTATTATAGATCTGGAAATGATTTGACAAACCCAATTCCAGATTTTAATAAATTCTTTAAAACAAAATATATATATATATATATGTAATATAGGCTACAATAGTCCAAGGAAGAGACATTTTACGTTACCAAAAATCTACTTTATTATATAACATTCGAAACAAATATAGTTACATAGGTCAGCTGAGTTCCTGATCATCGAACAGCTCTCAAGAAATCTCAATGCAGTCTGCACTGGTTCACACAATGTACAGTTACATCAGAGGGGGAGGGGATCTGAGGACATGGGGCACATACTGTCTTCATGTTCTTTATGCTTTAAAAATGTGATGGGGAAGCAGTTTATGCAGAGGTTAAGATTAGTGACCATATATGGTATGGCCAAGGAAAAGAGGAAGTGCTGGCAGACTGTTGGTTAATATTAGTGGAGTGGAATAGAATTTAATATGGTTTCAATATGTGCTTGACATGAAATAGGAATTTGGAATATGAATTATGAAAGAAAAGGGCATGGGGGCACAGCAGTCCAGTGGCTAGCACGCAGGAATTGCACTCTGTCAGCCCGGGTTCGATTCCCACCACTGTGAAAACTGCCGCCATGTTCACACAGAGTACGATCACGTTAAACATGTGGGTCCGTAAGTCCTTCCGAGAGATTGATGGTAGGGGAAGGAGGGTACAGTCCCTGTGGATGTCTCCCCCACTGGGTTCCAGTTCAAATTGGGTGGCACATCCTGGTCGTCCAAACAGATACTTTATACCTTTCTGGTAGGTCGGACGGTCTGCGTCGAAGTAGAAAGAAAAGGGCACGTTATTGGGAAAAGCTTAAAATTTCTGTATCATATATATATGCAAATGTAGATTTATTACTGAATTTGGTATGGGAATGATATAGATACTCAATGCTTAGGAAATAGACAATTTATAAGTTATTACAGTAGTGAAACAACACCTGCCTGATAACAGGACATTGCATACCAGCAAGAAAGTGTTAAACTAGTGAAGGGATGACCAGTTAAGCATTTTTTTACTCAAATATTAAATGCTACTGCTCATGGAGGAGGGCAAGAGGGGCACTTGCATGCACCTAAGCATTCAAGGTCACAAAGTTGGGCATCAAGCTAGTCAATACTGTACATATCTTATCCTTGAGTTTGCCCCATTGATGTCACTGGTTTGCCCCCTCTTGGAAAGAGTTCTAAGGGTGTCCATGCTACTGCTAGGATCTTAAAATTGAAGTAGTTAACAATATGAAAATAAACTTTAAGAAGGTAACAATATGAAACTAGGCGTACAATTAAAATTTGCTACACAAAACTTTACTTGTAATTTGTAGCGAAGTCCAAACATAAACCTCTAGATCTGAAGTTTTTTATTTTAAATTTTAAATTCAAGAAAAAATGTATATAAATGAGTCTGTGATATTGGTCATAGTTTGATTAATGACATCCACTAGTATATATAAGATGTTGAACATAATAGATTCATAATACAGGTACTGCCAACCGAGGTAAAAATGAACCCCTTTTTGTAGTTTTCATCAAATATCCTTCCACTTTCATGTAAAAAATTACTTGGAAATATTTTTTATACATAAATTTTAATAATATCTTTCATTTTAGTTTATTAAATTTCTTTTCATTTTATGGATTACTCAGGAAAAAATAAGAGTGGGGGGTCAAAGTTATCTGGTGTTTGGGGATAACTTTGACCCCTTGTTGCTTTTTACATGTAAGTCAATTTAGAACTGCATTAGGATCAATGTTAATATTTAGTAAGGTAGCTATGACTATAAGGTAGAATGGGGGTCAATTTTACCTGTAAAAATTTCCCTAATTTTTATGGCGTTACAAATTAAATTCATGTACATTGAATACAGACAAATGAAATTTTAATTTAAAAAGATTAAGTAAATACACTTAAAAACTTTTAAGAACTTTCTAAACCTTAAATAATGAAAGTGTTCGCTATTACAAATTTTCTACAACACAATATGTATTAAATAATAAAATTCTTAATAGTGACAAAAGCTTAAATAGTGACAGTGTCATCTACAAGCAGATTATCTGACATACAAAAATCATTCTCATCTGACAACCGGTTGACATCTTTAAGATCAGATGCAAAATCTCAACCTTTATTAGCTACAACTTAAATGTCTTGGGCTTTGTTTGGATGTTTCATTGGGTTCTCCTTTCATTTTCTGGGGAAAAAAAAATTTTTTTTTTCAATACTGCTACAGCCTTCTTTGCAGGTTTAACAGTCAATGATTTACTGGTACTTGGCATGTCAGTAGCAAGAACTGCTTTGCCAGCGCTCACAAGGATCTTCCACTTTTTGGGAACAGGACTAATAAAATATTTTTGCAAAAATTTTAACTAACACAATCATTGACCCTAGCATTGAAAGAATGATGAATCACTTTTGGGAAAATTGTAAATAAAATGGTAAAAATTCGAAAATATAATATATACAAAGAAGACACAAAGAAGGCATTTCATTGCCATCTTTTTATTTTACTTATTTTGTTCCTACTGTAGAGAATAGTCTTAGATAAAATCCATAAAGTATGTTAAAATTCAAAATTTTTCTGGGTGTGAATATTACCCAGGTGGGAAAAAAATAAGGGGTCAATGTTGCAACCTTTTCAAAAAATTGATTTTTTTGTTTGAAATACTTTTTTTGAAAAATGAAATAATGTTAAATATTTATTAAAATAAGTAAATTAGACCATATTTGACCCCCATGTACCTAGGCTTTATCTTTTCTTCTGCTCACAGAAAGTTTTTTCCAATAATTTTTTTTTTCTAAATTTTCTTGTCTTAATAAAAATTTTAAAGTGATTGAATTCAATTTTTAATTTCATAATATATGTACTGCAAAGTAAAAATATTAAGCTATGACATATATTAGAGTTTTTTTTATTTAAAACCACCAGTGATAGTCAAAAATTAACTTTGTAAGCAAAATTGACCCCAGGGGACAATGTTACCCCTGTGGGGTCAGAATTACCCCAGTTGACGGTAGATATCAATCTATATTTTTATTAGCCCACAAACAACCATGACACTATTAACCTAACCCCACCCTCACCCCATGATGAAATTTCAATTTAAACTAATAGTTCAAGTAACAGATCCTAAGAATTTTCACATCCTCTATTTCTTAGGGTACATTTCTTTTCTTAGAAACATAGTTCCCATTTTTTTTCACCAAGACCAATCACAAGAACGCTATCCGATATCTTTGTTTATGACTACAGCTACCATAGCCAGAGACTCAGTATTTATGAGCTTATAAAATTATGGGTGAGCTATTAAAAAGACACTAAGGGTATATGTGTTGGGAGGGGGTGTCTGTTGATACTTCCCTACAACTCATATTCTCTTTCCTACTTCAACATCCTTTTATGCACAACATCAAAATATTTTTTTTTCTTGATCTACTTTTTATTACCTTTTTCTATATTTTATTCAGTTTTACAACTTTGGATGTTTGTTAAATCCAAGAACTAAAAAAGTTTGCTTCTTAAAAATGAGCAAATCAGGCTTAAATTAATATTGCATGTTTAAAAAGTTTATAATTTTCTAGTTAAATTTGCAATTTTGCTAAATGTAGTTTTATCATAAATGGGTTTTATATACTTAAATAAAATATAGATCTTATAATCATAAAATGTCTTCTTATACATAATAAAGCAATTGTTAGTTGTTGATGAGTTCAAATTATTTACAAAATACCTCATTTATTGTATAATATGTTATAAACTATATATATCTTGATAAATTCTTGTATTTTTAATAAGTAAATTACCATTCTGTTAAATGTTTAAATTAATATATCTACAAAAAATAGCAAAATATTGAATCAAACCTGTAAATCAAATTTCAAGAAAAATTAATAACTTCCAATATGTGGTTATTGTCTTTCTTATTAGTAACAGATAAAGTTTTATTTTTAAATCACATAAAATTAAATTACAGTTGGTGTTATACAGCTGTTCACTTAAAGAGTAGGTAGCTACTAATCTTCATATTGAGATGATTAACATTTTACACAGATATAACTTAAAAAATGACTAAGTGTCATACATATACTGTTGAGATGGTCAATTAGAAATACATTTAATCGTTATCTAGTTACATCAATTTTAAGTTGAAACTATATTGCATTACACATTTAGACATTAGGTATGCTGTATAAAGGAATCTACTAGTTACCAGGCTTTTCGATCCAGAATATAAATCAAATAGTTAATAGCAGTCACATGTTCTAAAATCAAAAAAAGGTTAAATTAATCGCTCAATTTTAATGATCTCTGAAATAAACTCACCCAAAGTTCTATTCCCCAACTCATTTTCATGAATTATCCACAATCTAATAAATAAAGTTTACTTTGAATCCACAATAATGTTCAACGTGATCCATACACCACACATATTTATTTAGTTTTATAATAATCACTTAAACATGACAGTTCACCATTGGCGAAGCATTAAACACTTGCATATTAATTTAAAGAGCTTCTTTCATTAGCTCACAAAAACAACCCCAAGTGTTCACCATAACACAATTATAATAAAATTCTTTCAAAGCAATTTATATTTGCTTGTTCGTAACCCCATACATCATGACAGTTCATAACGTCAACAGCTTTACAAACACAACTTATTTACACATTTTAATTTCCGGAAAACACAGTACACATCACATCGGAGGACATGAAGTGATCGATTTAAAAAGCCCATATGCTTTTCTTTCACACTAGAGTGCGCAGTTTTACGCAGTTGTTCCGTCAAATTGCCAACTTTCTGAATTAAATTTATAATATTTTACACTTATGTTATAAAATATACTAATATTTCAGTTCATACTATAGAAATTATGTTAAACAATCATAGATTTTTAAAGATATACTTATAAGGAGAAATTAATTCAACGATTCATCATTGGATGAAATTCATTCGACCAAGACTTAACTGTATCTCACTATGCTTTGATTTGCACTCATGAACTCGAGTCATTCATATTAACCCGGTTTGAATCTATTGAGTCCGCTTCAAAATTATAAAGTTGCAGACGCTAATTTTCATCTATAATTTATAAACCTGAAAACTAACACGCATTTTAGATTGTATGAAACAATTTTTAGATACATCATTTAAAACCTTTAATGATCGTATCTTTAATTTTGAAGTAATATTTAAAAGTAAATCTTCCAGAGCTAGAATGTTGGGGAATAAAATTCATATTAAATCGTAAATCTTTTATAATAAAATACAACGAAAAAGAGTTCTCTATATAAATTGGAGATAAAATCTCAAATTACTGACATCGAGAAAAGTGTATGTGTATTTTATGTCAGTTTAAATAATAAATTCTGTTAATGAATTGCTGTTATATAATAGGCAAATTGATATTTTCATACAGATAGTTAGCGAACTATTGCAATAGTTCGCAAACTTCCTTGGAGTTCGCAAATCTGCTTCTTGAATGGGGGATGTTTTAATATTTTTTTCCTGGTGAAAATGTAGAGAAACAAGCTACAAAATTTTAATCCATTACCTCAAAAAATTCAGGTGAAGGTTTATGATGACAATATTCTGATCAAATGTGCTTGCTAGAACAAAACATATCAGGAACAACTGAATTAATGTTTAAAATAGTTCGGTTATTTAAACCAAAGTTATTTCATAATGTCAAAAATCAGTAACATTTAAAACTTAATTATTAATGAACCTCTGGTCGATGTGCTGAGCTCTTTTTGAGCCACCCGTTTCTTATTTCATAATTATTAATGAGCTAAATTTTAAAAATTTAGCTTATTATTTTATTAAAGATTCTTAAATTAAAAAATTCAGATCAATTTATGTAAAAATCTGACACAATCGGAGAAAATTGCTTCCATTTATGTATAATTGCAACTATTGTATATATTATGTCTGATAAATAAATCTGTATAAATTTATCATTCCTTACTAATGGCATTGAATTTTGCTAATATGTTGTATAATTTTAATTTCTACTGAATTCTTTATTTATTCAACTAAAAATTCAGAGATGGTTAATCTGAAAAATAGTATTTTAGGGGAAGAGGGGTTCATATAAAGAAATGCATAATTAAACCATATTTACTTCTTCAACATTAGTTCTTTCCAAGCAATTTACAGACATATAGATGTATCCTTGTAGCTTACTACTTGTGCAATACTAACTACTGAATGGTAGTCAAACTGCATTTGAGACTTTACTTATGTATTGTATTGTATAGTTCTTCATGTATAATAAGTATTATTGTATGTTATCATTACAGTTTATTGCATTTTTTAGAATTCAAGATAAAATGCAATTTCTACTGTTTGCATCAAGGTGTTTCTCGAGAAATGGATTATTTAATGAAGGGAAAGTTCATCTGTATTTTAAGTATGTTTCATAATTTTTATTTATATTAAATAATATAAAATTAAGTTCAACATCATTGACCTGATAGCACATTATAGACCTGGTATTTCATAGAATTCCATTTGGTTTAATTAATAGCTACCATCCTCCAATTGTTTTAGCTTATATTTCCAACCATGTTATCTTTAAAATTGTTATCAAATTAGAAAAATGCTCTTAAAAAATAAAATTGATACAAAAATATAAAATTAAACACTATAAAAATCTGAAATAAAGAATTGTAAGAGAGTGTGCAGGCCATTTATAAATAATAATATGTATAGGCATCAGCAATATTTTTGAAAGGTGGTGCATATACTATAGAGCAGTGTTTTTCAAACTGTTTTGGTTATGGAATCCTTTTCAAATTTAATTTGATGACAGAACCCCCAAATGAGAACAAGTACCTAGTGGTCTGAATTATGCATTTAAATTTTATTTGTTCTTTTAATTTTGAAAAAAATTTACATGAAACTTGCATGTTGCAAAAACCCTGGAATACTATCATGAAACCTTAAGGGTTTCACGAAACACATTTTAAAAAATGTTGCTATAGAGAATGTTAAACTTTACATTTGGGAAACAACATCTGACCTAAGGTAAGACAGTGTGCAAGATTTTATCACATTACATGGATCCTAAAATGAAATATTTTTGAAAACCTAATTTTACAACAGTGCAATTTAGGTTTTCAAATTTTTTTTAGTATGAATAGATTACGGTTAAAACTATATCTTTTATATATAAATATTCTGTGGTGAAGGATTTTACTTTTGTAAGATGGGAGAGGTATCCTACATGTTATTGTTATTCTGTTAAAATACCTAATGAAAATAATATTGTAGACTAGCTGCAGGTTTTAAAAATTAATGATTTTAATATTCCCATGTATGATGCTGTGCAACAGTGCATCCATTGATTAGGATGCTTAGATTTTTTACTGCAGAGGATACATGTTCCTTTATTATTATAGATGATAATTTTGTAAACATGTGGGTTTCCTTCTTTAGTCTAAATATGTTAAAAGATGAATGTCAAATGAGCACCATATAGAGAAACATTTGTTTAAATATAGAAGTTATATTATAAGCATTGCTAAAGGAGATAAATAGCTTAAAACTAGAACACATTTAGAAATTTTTTTTCCATTTTTTTTGTTTTTAATATAGTCTTTTTAGCACTTTCCAACATAGTTGAAAAGTATTTATGACTTTGGTCATTCTCTCTGTTTATCTGTCTGTCTGTCCATTCGCACGATAACTGCCATAAAAATGACTTTATCAAAATGAAATTTTAGTATGTTGTTTAGACGATCTGTGGGACATATGGGAATGTAAATGAATAATATCACCCAATTAGTTTTGAATTTAACCCTATGGGATCTAATTTTTCAAACATTTTTTAAGTGAAGTTAAAATTTAGAAATTGCTTTGAAAATTTTAGGAAATATTCAAATTATCTCATAAAGTATATAAAAAAAAATTGAGCAGAATATGTTTGGTAGTATTTTAAATAAAAATTAAAATAATAATTACACCTATATTATATGAAAAGATCATGTGACCCACTTCAAAATAAAATATGTCGTCTATATTTTTTCCCAGTGTCAAAATCGTTATTTTTAAAGTTCTTTTAAATTTATATTTGGTATTGCATCCATTCTAAAACCACTTTATTTTTGCATATTTTCTAGGCATCTATATTCTGCACCAATGCAATTACAATGGTTTTGAGTTTAAATGATCATCAAGCTTTGATTATTTCTACAATGAAGCCTAGTTTTAAGGCATGCAGAGTGTAAACAAATCAAGTTGCAAGATGAGTTGTATAAGAATTGTTGAATTTTTTAACGCAAAATTATTTAGCTTTGGAGTCTGGAATATAGGTGATGTGAATGAAATATTCATTGATTTTACATAGAGAAGCAGATAATTTTATAGCATTGCCTTTTTCAATGAAGTTTTAAGCATGGAGTTAAGAAGTTCTTTTACCTCCATGGTTTTAAGTTTTTAAGTAAAATAAATTATTGTAGTACTGTGATAATTTAAAAAATATCACCGCTAAATATATCTAGAGATGTTTAAAAAATTGCATTGCAGTTGGAAAGTGTTTCATAATCAATGCTTTATGCATGATTGATCTTTCTTGTTTTTACCTACTTCAGTTTATTTTATTTTTTTCCATTTTTGTACTATTGTAAAAACGTTCAGACCTGAAACTTTTGGTACTTTCAAAAATCCATTATTTTTTTTTCTTTACTTGAATTGTGGTTGAAATTATTATACTTATATATAATGTGAAGAATGGTAAAAAAAAATTTATATGTAAAAGATTGTAACCCTAGACAGCAGAAAATACCCTAGTAACATTCTATTTATTAACATTTGTTTCCTACAGGGAACAACCTTTATAAACTCTGATCACTGTTCATAATTATATTGGGAGTTCTTTTACATGAAACATTTATTGCAAGAGCAGCCTAGGTCTACTGTCCCTTTATTAGTTTTATTGTACACTTTATTACAGAACTGAGCTGATTCTACAATAAATGATTAATTTCCAAATTTATAATTGCTATAAAAATCAACAAATATTGTTGATAAAATTAAGTGTATTAAAATTCATTTTAAATTATCATTCTTTATATAAAACCATGTGTACATATTTTACTTTTGCAATTTCATTAATGGGGAATGGCTTTATGAACAGAAAAAAAAATGTCAGTTTCTTAAAATTTGAAGAAAGACAGAAACATTTGTGTTACAACAAGAAGATTTGTTTGATGTATGTTGAAGTGTTGAAAACCCAGACCACACGACAGACCCGAAGGTTTACTGTAGCTAAGTGTGTGGCCGGGAACTTTATTTTAGATCCCAAACATTACAAAACAGGTTAAAATTGAATCACAACACAGTTACAACAAGACAAATAAAAGAATGGCAATGACAAAACAAAACATAAAAACAATACAATACAATACAATACAAGAGAGACATAAGAAGGGAAAAAAGAAAAGAGGGGAAAACCCCGAAGGGAAAAAAACCCAAGCACAAATGTAGAATAACCAACTAAAACAAAACGAAAAGAAGAACATGAAATACATAAAATACACAGAACAAGCAAAAGAATGGCAAAGACAGAACAAAACATAAAAACAATACAATATAGTACAGTACAATACAATGCAAGACAAGAGAGACAAAAGGCAGAAAATAGTAAAGAGGGAAAAACCCCGAAGGGAAAAAACCCTAACACAAAATACAAAAGGGAAAACGGAAAAAGAAAAGGGACAAGGATGTTTGATGTATGTGTGTTAATCTGTTAATTCTGTATATGAAGGGAATCAATGAATTCATGAAGCAAATAGTTTGCAGTGCAGTTGGAAGACTGATTTGCTCTTTATCTTTTAACAAATTTATTTCTATTTTTTTTTATATCAGTGAGTTAAAAATATCTGTCAAATATATTAAAAACTAAATGGCTTCAAAATTGTAAGTTCAAGTATTTTCAATACATGATTTTTACTTACTGTAAACACTTGTTGCTGTATTTTATTAGATATTACTTATTCTTTTGTATTTCTTTTTTTTATATACATTTTTATTCTTTTTTTCAGATCTACAGAATTTCCATTTCTAAGAAATATGTATAATATAAAAAATAATAATTTCACTGATAAGCTAATAAGGACAGCAGAGAAATGTTTCAGACGCTTGTCTACTTCATCAGAAAAGTTTATAACTAGAAGAGGAAAAATATGTTGTGGACTTCTAAGTGGATGTGCCTTTGTACCAATAAGAACTTTTGTTGCTGTGTGTGATTCTAAATCAGCAAACCATACAAGAATTGTAGGAATCAATAGCATTGAAAAGTTACACCAGGAAGCTAAATTTGATTGGAATAAATTTTTGATCATTGTTAAAAGTGAAGTGTGGTACATTTTATTTGCAGTTGTGGTAAGCTTTTAATTATATATTTAAAAATATATCTTGCTTTTAACTTATAGTGTTAATTTGTTAGTTATCTACATTGTGGATATTTCAGTAAATTTATTCATCATTTCCCATTATGCTTTAAGGCACATAAGGCCTACAGTCAAGCATTCAAATCTCTCCGACTGCTTAGTGGAGAAAGACTTGCTTCTAACCAACTTGCCTATCAAATCTGCTCCCTCTCTTCAACAATTATTTTTCTCTATATGACTTTTGATGACCCTAGTATTTCCATGGGCACCTATAGGGGAGGGCAAGAGGAGGTACGTGTCCTACCCTTTATGTTCAACGTCACAAAGTGGGCATCAATCTAATTAGTGTTGCACATCCTATCCTTGAGTTAGCTCCACTGACATCAGTGGTTTTTCACCTCCTGGGAAAAGCTTTATGGACACCCATGCCTATTCCTTTTTTTTTTCTGGTGTCTAAGTCAAAGCCACTCTTGGCATTGCATTCTGATTCCTTTAAAGTTTGAAATAGTATCTATACAGCCATAATATTTTCATAATTTTTTCTAGACATTTGTTCTGTAACATGAGTTTTTGTGCCTGGGTCTTAGTTTTCACGATTAAGCTCCATATAATAAAATTGCACACACAATGGCTGCATATATCTTGAGCTTTATTCTTAAAGTTTTGTTGCTTGTTTGCCAATGTTTATTCAAACTTATAAAATTATTCTGTACTTTGTTAATTCTTTATTGGATGGATTTCTTCTGCTCAACACACTTTGGGTGAACTGGATGGCCTGGGTAATAAAAATAAATAAATAAAAAATTGTGCATTAATTATTCTAATTTCATATTTAATTTTTTCACTTATTCTTAAGGTCTTTATTTTGCTTTTATTTATATGTAAGCTTACATTTCTTAAAAAATTAGTAGAAATTGGATGATAAAAATATATGATATTGCTAGCAAAATAAGGGTGCTCCAGTGTGGAGGTGAATATCCATCTTATTTCTCTCTTTTTATTATGTATTCCAAGTACAAAAGTTTGGATTAGAAAGAAGTGAAAATTTCATGTAAAGGCATTGCTTTTAGAATTATTTATTTTTAATATTTAAGCTACTATATAGACTTGTGTAATTTTCACAATTATATTAATTAATATTTAGAAAATATAATTAAATGCTATTGCATTAACTGTATTACTTGTTTGCAATATGTATTTAATTTTATTCATTTTTTAAAGAAATTTAAAGGAAGAAATGTTTACTGTTCTATGCTATAGTTATCTATCAAATTTTAAGTAACACTTTTTGTGGTGGAGTGGTCAAATTGTTTTGAGGAGTACTTATATGTAATACCTCATTATAAGGCAGAAAGTTCTTCACTGCTATTCTGAGCCCTGAGAGTTTTGCTAACAGTGGGTAAGGCTAAAATAATGCCTACTCTGTTGAAAGTGAATATTTCTAAGCTTTCACAGAATAATACCTGCTTTAAAAAAAAATTGTATTGGTCATTTCTTATTCCACTCCTTGCTGATGTGAGTGACAAAAATAGTGAAACCATGGTCTAGGGCAGGGGTCGGCAACCTGCGGCTCGCGAGCCGCATGCGGCTCTTTTGATGTAAAGTTGCGGCTCTCCAGTTCCATGCGAAAAAAATTAATAATTTATTATCAAAACCCTTAAAAAATAAGATAATATATTTTTAAGTACC